>JAMXBB010000007.1:75043243-75643187 GCA_024138015.1 Lumnitzera littorea
GAAGGGGGAAGGTGAGAGGGAAAAGGGATTATGAAAGGGTGTTTTTTTTTTGCGTATAGAAAAAGAGGGGGGGGGGGGGGGTGTATTATTACAATTTTTCCAAATAGTTTTCAAAAACTATTTATACACTTACAATAGTTATAAAAACTTAAAATATATGATGGAAATAAAAAAATAAAGAAATTGAGTTTTTTTCTATAAGAAAAAAAAAAACACTTTTTCATAATTTAAAATGCATAGAAGAGGGAAAAGGAGGATCAAAACTTATTCTTTTTTCATTATTTTGTTTGTAAGAAGTTATGAATTTAAGAAAACCAAAATTTCAACTCATCTTGGATTATTGATGGCATGAACTAAAGTGAATAGATTTCCTTGTAAACTTTGCAAATGGAGGTAAAACTTAAATGAAGACTAAAAATGTTAAAGATAAGACTAGGAATGAGATAGAAAAGGAAACAAAATTAGAATAGCAAAGGAAAGATGATGTAGCTTCTTAATAGTTGATAGACTTATAGAAACTAGTTGTATTTTTCATTTCTTAGCCTATTTGACTCAAATGAGTGGAATTAAAAATATAAGTTTTTACTAAGTTCAACATATAGACTTGTTATTCTATTAAAGTCTACATGAAAATAATTACCGATTTTACTTGAAAAAACCTTATAAAATCATACTGGCAGAGTTACATTTTGATAACTATAGACATGGCTACTAATTTATGACTACCACATTTGGTACCCTATACTCCTTGCATAGGTGCAAGCATACTAAGCAAAATAATTAGGATTTCAATAGTATTAGGTTCATTTAGTTAATAGCCTCATAAGTATAAATGCAAATAAGATAATTATGAAGAAGGAGTCTAGTTCACCATTTTGAGATTATCCATTATGAAGGTCAACATCTAAAATCAAATAGATCAAATAATAGCTAAAACCCTATTCCACTCTAAGAAATTTTAATACTTGAAAACTCAATTGAGTTCAAAGCCTTTGAAGGCTAAATTAGATTATGTTTCATTCATAGACCCTTAAAGGAATCCATTTAGGCTAACTTTCTCTTCAAAAGAAGTCTAAGGGAAACATCAAGAGTAGATTTAGTCGACCTAAAATGAAATTTCAATTGACTAAAATCTTGTGCTTAGATTGGGTCAACAAAAAACAATTTTAGTAGGCTTAAACAAGTTCGATCAATGTACAATGATTTCTGGTTTGGTTAAACTAAATGTGGCTAATTGAATTGAATTTTGGTCAATTAAACTTTGTTAAACCATTGTGGTTTTGACTCCTCCAAAATCTCAACCCTTCTTTCAATGTGATCCAATTTAACTCTAAATCTAACTTATTCTTCACCATTAGTAACTCGTCCATCAAACTTCTTTAGTTACCGTCCATCTGTAATTAATTGTGTTTTAAATTATCAACAACAACATCAATTTATAATATGTATCTTAAACAAGGATTAAGGCTTAGTCTAATTTAACTTTTAAGTTGATTAACACTTATAGGGTTGGATTAAGAAAAGCAAAAGAAAAGGGAAAATAAAGGGTGTAACTTACCTTTTAAATAGTGTACAAGACCAAATAGAAAGCCCCAAAAACTCGTTCTTTGAAATCTTACTTTAATTGATAGATCTTCTTTTAACAAAATTAAAATCAAATTTGTTATTTAAACATAGAACATCCAATTATTAACAAAAGACCCTAGTTAATTATAGTACTATTTCACCTTGCATTAACTAGAGACCCCAATTAGGTTATCCTTCTACTAACTATTAATGAGAAAAGGAGAAGAGAATGATCACTTACCTTAAGGATAGGGAAGAATGCATATAAAACTCTAAGGTCTAAAGAGAGGTGCGACTTTGAGGGCTGAGAGAGAAAGAGAGAGAGCTTTTTCCTTCTCTTTTTGATGAATGTGAAAAGAGTGCAGTATTTTTTATTTAAGAGGAGACAAGGCATGATCAAATGCCTTTTTTCCCTTGATTTTAAACAAATATCTAAGGTGAAGCCTGTGATTTGTACAAAGTCATTAAAATCTTTCATTTGTGCTCTTGATTTTAGTAAATTTCTAGACTTTTGGTGTTTTATTTGTTTTGATATGCGATAAGTAGAACAATTATTGCGTACCTTTGTTTTTTTCTTTTGGAGATTAGTTAGGAGAAATATTTGAAAGAACTTCCCATCATCGAGATTAATCAGACAAAAACTATGATGGTTTAATAATAATTTTATGGATTCTAGTTGGTTTCTAAACCTTACATGCCATACTCCCGTGTGAATATGCAGTATGGTTGCTATATTCTCGGTTTTGGTTTGTTATAGTATTGGAAATAGAACTAAATGTAAAATAAGAAACTGAAATGTCCAAAGTAAAGTATTATTTGTTCTTCTAATCTTCGACATGAAGCAAAAAAAAAAAAGGAACTTTTCAAATTTCTTTCTTATTTATATCAACATATAAAATGATGGTTTTCCATTCTATTATTCTTTATGAGAAATTAAACTTTATGAGAAAAAGATCAATTGAAAGTATGTATCTCATGTCGAAACACATTATACGAGACAATTGTCAAATTGTGCAAATTGGTTTTAAGAAATCGTATGCGTGTGTGTCTATATATATATATAAGATTAATTTTTATTGACATCGATATGGATTTATCTAAAATATTTTGAAACAAAAGTTCTGTGGGCTATTATAATTAATTTATAAGAAATACAAAGAGAAAAATGTGCTTCGTAAAAAATTCAACTGATTTCAATACAATTCCCAAATTAAATATGATATTTGATTAAATGAATTCACTTGTCCATACGATCAAATGAAAAAGTATCAAAATTAATTTAAATTACAAAACTTCTGTATAAATTTATATTATTTAAGGGGCAAAATGATAGCCTTTTACTATATACCAGCTTATCCCAATATATTTTAACTAATGCATACAGAATCTACTACAAAACGCATGATAAATTTGAGGAAATGGTTCTTTCATCAATATAACTCTCACCACCTTTCTTTATGTGACCCCTTTGTCTTTATTTTATGAATTTCCTTTTAATTTTCCATATTATTTATCTTTTTTAATACTAGATAGTGATTTTTACAAAACTATTGAATTTCCATTTTTAGATATCCATTACACGAATGAATTCACCTATTAAGTGAAGGTGACTAAGATAAGCAAAATAGAGAAAAATAAATAGATTTATTAATATGTTTTAGTTTTTTTTTTTTTCCATAATTTTCAAAAGCAACTTTGAAAATTTTTAAAAGAGAGGGGAAGAAGTGGGGAAGCCGCCAAGCCTAAGCCTAACCCATGTGGCTTCGTCCTTGGTTCGTATTTATAACCTCTCCATCTTTTAGATGTTAAATCACATCTTAGCCCACCACAAACAGTCTTTCAAATCAATTATAAAAAATTATTCTCTTTCTTTGTCCAGCATCAAGCTTTCAAAGCACACTCACGTCTCACTAACTATACTAGCTACCAACAAGAAAATTAAAAATACTGGAGGAACAAGAAAAACAAAAATATATGAGAAAATATTAATGAGCATTATCAAGGCACTTATTAAGAACAAAAAAAAAAAAAAAAAAAAAAATCTCGTATGTCCCATCCACTTACTATTTTGTGAAGTATGTAATCATTCTTAAAAGTATGATAAATTCCTTTTTTTAAAAAAAATGTTTATATAATGTTTTGGACTCCCATTAATGGATTCGAATAAGTGAATATATATTTCACCATAATGAGACAATAAGGTCTGGTCATCGTCATCTTTCTTTGACAAAATGGGTCATCGCTCCTATGATGGTTAATTAAAAAAAAAAAAAGGAAAAACCACTCACATAAATCATATGTAAAAGGTACTATATAATTAGCATATCAAATGAACATAAAGTTGTGTTGCACCAAAAAAGGGCTGCTTCATGGAAACCACTATTCACACACAACTCTTCCTCTATATATACACTTTGTAAGAAGCTTCTCTCCTTTGTGAAAACACTAGCCAGTATCTTTAAGTACTACTCCTCTCTCTTATAAGTGGCCATTTCTCTTTGAACTCTAGCAAGGCATGGATTCTCGGGGGAAAACTAATAATGATAGAGATGAGAAGAAAATAGAAGAAAAAGAAGAAGAAGAAGTCATGATGAGGAGAAAAAGCACAAAACCTATTTCAATTATTTTCAGATATGCTGATTGGGTTGATGTTTTGCTTATGCTTTTGGGTACATTTGGTGCTATTGGTGATGGTATGTCTACTAATTGCTTGCTAGTCTTTGCTAGCAGGCTAATGAATAGCTTGGGTTATGGTCAAGCCCAAACTAAAAATGGGAATTTCATGAAAGATGTTGAACAGGTAATTTGTTACATATTTAATTTTCAATATTCTATCACTCTTTATTTCTATGTAACTGAAGCTAGAAGTAATATCAACCAAAAAAAAAAAAATCTTAGAGTTAATGTTCAAATTTTTCTCAATGCGTACCCTATCTTTTTTTCTTTTCGTTTTTTGCTTTTATTTTCTAATTTCTCTCCTTGCTATATACACACAAACACACACACACATATATATGTTATAATTTTCTCTGACTTTTGTTGATTTGGCTTTAATTTGTTAACAGTGCAGCTTATACTTTGTATACTTGGGATTAGCGGTCATGCTTGTGGCTTTTATGGGTAATTTTTCTAGATCCACAACCTCCTTTTTCTTTGTTATGCTTTTTAAGTGACAATATAACTATTCGTTGGTGACAGATTAATAATGAAAAATTCAAGGACTTATACACAATAAATCGAACACAGAAAATACTCATATATCTCTAGTATATATCGTAGGTAAAGCATCTAAATTTATTTCCTAGAGAAACCCTAGAAGAATATTTTAAATTTCTAAATTTTTTTTTGAGCCGTTAAATGTTTGAGATTACCGATATCTTGCCTAGAAAAAAACCCTAAAAAGTACATGATAAAAATTCTACATTAAAGAAAAGAAATGGAAAAATTAAAAACAAGATGGGTTTCGTCTTTGACAAATTATAGTTTTAATGGTTGCAGAAGGATATTGTTGGAGTAAAACCAGTGAGAGACAAGTGCTAAGGATTCGATACAAGTATTTGGAGGCCATTCTAAAGCAAGAAGTTGGGTTCTTTGACTCTCAAGAGGCATCTACTTCTGAAATCATCAACAGCATATCAAAAGAAACTTCCCTAATTGGAGAACTTCTTAGTGAGAAGGTACCAAATACAATTAGAAAGTTCTATGGAGATATGTTACTGAGTGTCTTTTCTTTTTCTTTTTTCTTTTTTTTTTTTTGAAGAAAATGAAATTAAAAATATCTATATTCTTTTTTTTTTCAACTTACTATATTATATATTATAATTTAAGAAAACTTGAATTTGGTTTATCTTATCGAGAGATAAATATTCATACTACTAAATTATAACAGCCTTGATTATATACAAGTTAAGATATTCAATGATTAAAAGTACCTAAGTCAAATAAATTGTCCTAAATTAAGATCAATTGGTTTATAATAGAATGCTTTAATTATTTTTTTCCATATTATATATATATAGTATTGTTAGGGTTCTTGATCCATATCTTTTAGGGAGGTCAAGTTTATTCACTCACTTATCTATGTTACCTTAAATTTCATTTTCAAATAAACTAGGAGATAGCACATTTTCATAAAACCAAAATAGATATATACATGATATATTGCCACAAACTATACATGTAAATTGCAAACTCACATTTGGCATATGAACTTTAACTGAATAGAAAATATTTAATACCTGAAGGCGTCTGGGTGGTCGGTGATTAGTAGGTTTAATAAGGGATTTGATGGAAATTGGAAACATCAGCTTAAAGTGTGAAGAGGTCTTCATGAGCATCAAAGTAGAATTTCCTTAGTCAATTTCTTTCTATCTGCACTTACTAAAGAGTTACTTTATGTAGATGACAGAGAGTAAACTCCTTTTATGGTGTGGACCAAGTCGACATATGTAGTGTAATATAAACCGGATCTATACAAGAATTACTCAAGTGACAGTGTAGAACAGTCTAGCTACACGGGTTTAAACTTAATATATATATTGTTACAACTGTTGTAATCCCTTCCCATGTTATAATATGTTGTTGGTAAAATTAAAAATAAAAAAATAAAAAAAAATTCCGATCTATACGTCGCCTTTATTTTACTATTGTTTTCTTTTCTTTTTTCTTTTTTTCTTTTTTTTTTTTTGGGTAGGTGCCAATGTTTTTGATGCACGCATCAGTATTTGTTTCGAGCCTTGCATTCTCAACATACTTCTCTTGGAGACTATCTCTAGTAGCCTTCCCATTACTACTTCTCTTGATAATTCCTGGAATGACATACGGCAAGTACCTTCTATACTTGTCCAAGAAAACACACAATGAATATGGGAAAGCAAACACCATCATAGAGCAAGCTCTTAGCTCCATAAAAACAGTGTATAGTTTCACCGCTGAAAGGAGAATCGTCGAGAGATACGCAGCCATTTTGGAGAGAACAACCAAGCTAGGGATCAAGCAAGGAATAGCGAAAGGTCTCGCCGTTGGTAGTACCGGGATTTCCTTCGCTATATGGGCATTCTTGGCTTGGTATGGAAGCCGCCTTGTCATGTACAAAGGTGAAAGTGGCGGTAGAATCTATGCAGCTGGCATTTCGTTCATTCTTGGTGGATTGTAAGTTTCTGCTTCTCATGAGATGATCTCTTTACATATATTCTTTTCTTATTCAATTTGTTGAATGATTTGCTATTATTAGGGTACAGGTATTATAAGTAGTATCACAATCTAATCTTCTGATATAAAAGATTAAGTTTCACATAACATTCCCCCTCATTAGTGGGCCGGATTTTGATTGAGTTCGAATAAATGACTTTAATTATCTAAAAATTTAGATAAAGAGATAAAAAGGGAGAAGTGGTTTAACATGGAAAACCTATATACTAAGGGTAGCAACTAATCATACATAAAGGAGAGGTGACACTTTACTAAGAAAGTAAGATAAAGATCATATGATATCAAAACACAATCAACCAGCCTCGTTATTGGAGATAACCAAAGATACTTTGGGTTGAAGTCGGAAATTAAGCAAAAACGCACGCTAAAGCATTAAACACTTGCATAAGCTCCAAATAAAGTAGGGATCAAACCGAAGAATAGAAAACTCATCAAAAGATTAAAAAAAAAAAAAAGAAAGAAAAAAGAGAGAAAGTATGGAATATGAACAATATAAGATGGAAAACAAACACGAAAGACAACCCCACAAAAGCCATTCCTATCCATCAAGTTGCTCAATTGGTCGACCACCCCAGAATTTCTGTCCACTTTGATGGCAACAGATTATCTATTCTTTGTAATAGATCATTACCAATTTCTTAGGATATGTAATGAAAAGTATCAAGATCGAAGCACATAAGAACAACGGATTAAAGAGGGATATGAGAGAAAGAATGAATCCAATAATTCAATATGAAAAAACCCTGATTAGGGATAAAATCCACTAGTAAAGGAGGAGTAAAAATCAACTAAGCATGCATAAGGATATGAAAGAGATAGTATTCATACTCAAATATAATACCATAACCTCCTTATAATGGATTTAACTATACAATGCACTCGGTTAGTCTCAACATGGGAGATAATCGAAAGACTCTCTAGATATAAGCAAATCTTGAGTAGAACTCAAAAAACCAACACATAAGTATCAATTGAAGTATCATGCAGACAAAATAGAAAAGAATGTAATAGGTGTCAACATAAATTACAAATAGATACACACAGACAAAAAATAAATAAATAAAATAATAATAATAGAGAGAAAAGGAAAGAAGATTTGCAAAGACCAAAGCATGATCCATTTGATTGGCTCCTTCTGAATTCTATCGACCAAACAACCATATTGGTAGATAGAAAGGTGGAATATTGAAGCAAACAACAATAATCAAACATAAATAACAAACAACTGAGAATAACCTTAAGGCTTTCTCTAGGCCTAACTCAAATCTTAAGTAAAATTCTACGGGCCTATTTATAAATCCAAACAAAAGGAGCGAATCAGTCAAAAAAGTAGCAAAACATAAAGTAGGAGAAGAAAAATATTAATCATGATCTTCGGTTCTCTTTCACCAAAAATTACAATGGATTACTCTTATTTACAACGGGTATTATCAACGTTCAAAGAATTTAATTAAAATTATATAAAGTTTAAACTATGCTTAACTGTTGCTTATTAATTTTTTCTGGTTTATGGCAATGGAGGTATAGTTCATGTTTTCAGGTGTCGGTCAGATTATATGCACATGTTTCTCGAATATTCTTAGAGAACAGCAACATTTTTAGGTGGATCTAATTTATTGTTTTGGTGGAAAATGTTTTTCAAATGTTTTATAGGTTCATTAGAATATATACTTTTCAGAACTTTATAAATATGCCTGTAATAGGTTAAAAAATGAGTTTACTTTTAGTGATGGTGGTGGCGGGATGCCACGGAACTTGTAGGTAAGAAGATTATTTTCCTCATTTTTCATTGAAACTCTAGGTGTAATTATTAGGTAAGAAGATTAATAACTATCATACACCAATTATTAACTTGTGAAATGAAACTGTAGATAATAATGGACGATAAAAACAACGGGTTCAGAATTTCGATCCGACAACCAAGTGAATTTATCTTATGTTCCAGTGGATGTTTGAGAACTTTCAATTGCATTTTATGACTATAGATTTATTCCGGACCACCTCATAGTAACGATTACAATATAATGTACTTGGGCAAAGCCTAATTGCTTGGCCTTGATAGCTTCATCCATGATACGATACATAGAGTATGAAGGACTGATCGGGTACATTGTAGTTCTTGAAAAATAATGAATGCCTCTAAGCAAATTCATGCGGACAATCTAACTATATTTATCCGATTGATGTAGATCCTTGGGAATGGCACTTCCTGACTTGAAGTACTTCACAGAAGCCGCTGTTGCTGCTGCTCGTATATTCGATAGGATCGATCGAACTCCAGAAATTGATGGTGAATCTGGGAAAGGGATCATACTTGGCAAAATCTCAGGAGAGTTAGCATTCGAAAATGTGAATTTCACATACCCTTCCCGCCCTGACACCATGGTTCTGAAAGATTTCAATCTTAAAGTTGAAGCGGGAAAAACCGTTGCCCTTGTTGGTGCAAGTGGAAGTGGCAAGTCCACTGCCATTGCCTTATTGCAACGGTTCTATGATCCAGATGGTGGAGTTGTGAAAATAGATGGGGTAGATATTAGAACATTGCAGCTTAAATGGATAAGACAGCAAATGGGGCTCGTGAGTCAAGAACATGCTCTGTTTGGTACCTCAATTAAGGAGAACATAATGTTTGGGAAGCTCGATGCTACTATGGATGAAATCATTGCTGCAGCAACGGCTGCAAATGCTCATAACTTCATCCGACAGCTTCCGGATGGATACGACACCAAGGTGATGTTTGTTGCATCAGTGTTAAATTTTCACCTTCTTGTGACTTCCGTCTAAATTTTTCGATTTTGCAAGTAACTGTCTGAACTCTCTAAAACTATCGATCATGAGGGTAACCCTTCAACATAATTTCAACAGGTAACTCAACTGGAGACACTAATGTATGATTTCTTGGAAATTAAGTTGCAAAAACGTGAAAAGCATCATGATCTTGGTCTAATCAACACTAGCAAACTACTATGATTCCGGGTTAATTATTGTGTTATGTTTAGTTTAAGCATTAATAGCTATATTAAAAGAAAAAAAAAAATAAAAGAGAGAAAGAAAAGAGAAAGAAAAATTCAAAACGTAGAATTAATGTTACAGGCTGGTGAAAGAGGAGCGTTTTTATCTGGTGGACAAAAGCAGAGAATTGCTATTGCGAGGGCGATCATCAAGAATCCGGTTATTCTTTTACTAGATGAAGCGACAAGTGCACTTGATTCAGAATCAGAAGCGCTTGTACAGAATGCTCTTGATCAAGCCTCTATGGGAAGGACAACTCTGGTAATCTTTTTTATGTAATTATGCAACACGCAATGGAACTCAAACAGTGATAAGCATCTCGTACATAATATAATTAACTTATGAAGCTCTCTTGGTTACTGAATCTCATGTAGCAACAATTTTCCATTGTCAGGTTGTTGCTCACAAGCTGTCTACAGTCAAGAACGCAGATCTTATTGCGGTGGTTAATGGGGGCTGTGTGGTGGAAATTGGTCCACATGCTGATCTCATCAACAAAAAAGATGGATTATATGCAAAGTTGGTAAAATTACAGAGACAGCTCACTTGCGATGACCATGAGAAAGGCTTAGAGAATCGTGCATCGTCGGTCACAAGAAGCAGCACAGGCAAATTTAGTACTGGTAGATCTACCCCTGCAAATTTTGGTTCCCCACTACCTGTTCTTGATAGTCCGCCACCAGTGTCACACCCTCCTCCATCCTTTCATCGGCTTTTATCCTACACCGCTCCAGAATGGAGGTACGGTTTGATGGGAAGCATCTCTGCTGCTACTTTTGGGGCAGTGCAACCGGTCTATGCCATTAGTATTGGTGGTATGATATCAGCCTTCTTTGTGCAGAGCCATGAAGAAATGCGCGCTAGAATCTGTACCTACTCTTTAATCTTTTGCTCTCTTTCATTGGTTTCCATCCTAGTGAATCTCTCACAGCACTACAACTTTGCCTATATGGGGGAACGTCTTACAAAGCGGATTCGGTTGAGAATGCTTGAGAAGATCTTGACATTTGAAACCGCGTGGTTCGATGAAGATCAAAACTCCAGTGGAGCCTTATGCTCTAGGCTTAGCAATGAAGCTTCCATGGTCAAATCCCTTGTTGTGGATCGAGCTTCTCTTCTTGTCCAGACCATTTCTGCGGTTACTTTAGCTATGATTTTGGGGTTAGTTGTGGCTTGGAAGCTAGCACTTGTCATGATTGCCGTGCAACCCCTCACAATCCTATGCTTCTATACCCGAAAAGTTCTACTGTCAAGCATTTCAGCAAAGTTCGTCAAGGCTCAGAATCATAGTACCCAAATTGCCGTAGAAGCAGTAATCAACCATAGAATTGTTAGTTCCTTTGGAAGTATAGGAAAGGTTCTCCAGTTATTTGACGAAGCTCAAGATGAGCCAAGGAAAGAAGCTAGGAAGAAATCATGGCTAGCTGGGATGGGCATGGGTTCTGCTCAATGCCTTACATTCATGTCATGGGCTCTAGATTTTTGGTATGGTGGTACATTAGTACAATCAGGACAAATATCAGCTGGGGATGTATTTAAGACCTTCTTCATACTAGTAAGCACAGGAAAGGTCATAGCTGAGGCAGGAAGCATGACATCTGATTTAGCCAAAGGATCTGCAGCAGTTGCATCCGTGTTCCAAGTCCTCGATCGCCAATCGCTTATTCCTACATCTTACCAAGTAAGGAAATTCTCAATATTTTTGCACGATTCCAGCTTCACGTATTTAGCTCTACAGCAATCTGATGTAAAAGTTTAAATTTATAAATGGTGTGAACCATTGAATTCATTACTTAATCTACTTTACTCAATACTTCTTGGTTTGTTCATCAGCAGGCTGAAGGTGGTGCAAGTGGAACAAGATTAGAGAAAATTACTGGGAAGATAGAGATAAGGAATGTCGATTTTGCATACCCGAACAGGCCGGAGAGTTTAATACTGCGTCACTTCTCTTTGGAGGTCAAGCCTGGCACTAGCATTGGACTTGTTGGGAAAAGTGGGTGTGGGAAGTCCACAGTCATTGGACTCGTCCAGAGATTTTATGATGTTGAGAGAGGGTCAGTGAGAATAGATGGTGTCGACATCAGAGACCTTGACATCCAATGGTACAGGAAGCACACAGCACTTGTCAGCCAAGAGCCTGTCATATACTCGGGCAGCATTCGTGACAACATCGTATTCGGGAAATCGGATGCGACAGAGAATGAAGTGGTGGAGGCTGCTAGAGCTGCCAATGCTCATGAGTTTATCTCGTAAGTGCTCCATTCTACCTCTTTCTGACCTTTTAGTACTCACAACCCTGGACTTTCATCTAAATGTCTAGACATGTAGAGCAAGCATGGAATAGGACATCAATCATTGTGTATTATACTAGCTTGTCAACCTGCCTATGATTAGATTCAAGGAACGGTCCATTAAATTCTCTTGCAGTGATTGTAAAAACCATGAATCTACCATTACCTTAAACTAATAGAATCATTAGAATTAGATAGAATAGTACAAAACTAGTAAAATCGTACATCAGGATTCATAATTCCATAAAAAATCTCTACTCAAATGTTTTTATATCTATTTTAACTATAAAAAACATCATGAAATCATAAATTCATTAAATCGTACATTTAACTTGTGATTTTAACAATTATGCTTTGCATACATGATTTTAGATCTTTAAAAGATGGATACAAGACGGAATGTGGGGAGAGAGGTATACAATTATCAGGAGGTCAAAAACAAAGGATAGCAATCGCAAGAGCAATCATAAGAAATCCAACCATCCTACTACTAGACGAGGCAACAAGCGCGCTGGACGTGCAATCAGAACAGGTAGTTCAGGAAGCATTAGACCGCATCATGGTTGGAAGGACAACGGTGGTTGTAGCACATAGGCTCAATACGATCAAAGAGCTAAATTCTATTGCAGTTTTAGCAGATGGAAAGGTGGTTGAACGCGGAACCTATGTACAACTCAAGAACAAACGAGGTGCCTTCTTTAGTCTCGCCAGCCATCAAACTTAGGGCTAAAAACCTTGTTTGTACATATATAGATCTATTATACATATATATATATATATATATATTTATGTGTATAATAATGAGTGATATAATAATGTTTTGAGGTATATAATGTGTGTGTTTTGATTTGTAAAAGTGAGGATGTGGATGTAAGGATAATTGGGAAATCTAAGAATGAAGAGAGGCTTCGTTGCTGAATGCAACATTTTCCCAACATATAAGTACATTTAGCAATCCTCTGTGTATATCGAAATATAAATTATTCATGTTTAGCCGAATCATTAAGTCATTTTTCTTTATAGTAAAATACAATTTAACTTCTTTTAAAAGTAATTCAAATCCTTCATATTTATACCATGAATTATAACAAAAATTAATATGGAGTACTTAAATGACTTATCCAAAACATATAAGGCTCAAATGAACTTCAATACAACTTAGTCGACCACTCAATATACTGGAACTAAAGGCTGTAGG
Source organism: Lumnitzera littorea (assembly GCA_024138015.1). NCBI lineage: Eukaryota > Viridiplantae > Streptophyta > Magnoliopsida > Myrtales > Combretaceae > Lumnitzera > Lumnitzera littorea. The sequence goes on from JAMXBB010000007.1 coordinate 75,056,525, forward strand.
GAATGCTAACAATTGCATGTGATAAATTGCCAATTGAAGTAATGAGATGTTCAAAACGTTAAAAATTTTAATTTTAATACAAACATAGAGAAATTTCTATTATGTTTTTCCCATTGTGTAAAGGTCCTAGTGTTAGAACTTGAAAAATGACACTGAAATTTCTCTGGTGGCATAAAATTCACCAACTTACTAGCCTCTAATATGTTTATATATGCCGTTAATATTATAGCAATGTACTTTAAAGGGAGCCTTAATGCTTCAATAGATAGAAGTTCCGTGTGAATTATTTAAGACATTATAAGCCTTTTAGGTAATTTTACAAATAAGGATTTATAAACTATAGAGTATTTTTATTATATTTTGAGATTAATTGATCTCATGAAATATACAATGATTTTCAAACAATTTGATTCGTAACATTATTGAAATGTTTGTAACAAATTATATGTTTCCAAATTGGAATGAAACCACTTTTTTGTTTAATTATTTTACAAACACAAGCAAAATTATAAATTAAGTGAAACTGTAATCAAATAAGTGATTTATAAATTTTGAGTGCATATGTGATATCACACCTTGAAATCAAGGAATGAATGCAATGTATGTTGAGGCACAAATCAACTATAATCTACAAAATTTTAATACCTAGTTACTGTAATAATTCCAAAATCTTAAATTTAATGATTAATTTTTATAGAAAATCCTAAGAATATAAGATTTGTCAAAAAAGGCATAATAGCTTCTTGAAAATTTAATATAAAAGAAGAATTAGAGCACATATAACTAAACTATTGCAAAGCAAGTAAAATTCTTCCTTTTGATGTACTAGCATTGCACCTAAATCTAAATTCCATGGTCATGAGTTGTGAATATAACATTTGAACTTCTCTTATGGTTGAAATAGAAGGGTGAGCTAAAATATGCAATCACACAAATACATGTACATGAACATATGTTTGCAAATCATACGTATAAATCCTAAACTAATGCAACAATCATTATATTATTATCTTTTATATCATTCTTTTAGCTAGAATATGCCTAAAGAGTTAAAGGAATGATAGTTTAACGTGATGAGAGGCTCATAAGCAAATAGAATATGTCAACAGTACAATTTGCATTCTTTGAGCTGTAAATTGTGGTCATAAATGACCTTTGCATCAAGTTGACATCAATAGTGCCCTTCACAGGCATATCGATAAAGAAATTTATATGTTGCCACCCTAAGAATATGTGATAAGGCTAATGATGCTCTAGTGTATCTTAAGAAGCACTTACATTGCTTGAAGCAAGCTTCATATGAGTGGAATTTTGAGATTTGTAAATTTTTTCTTGACCATGGTTTTAAATGTTCCAAAAAATGATTATTCTCTATTTACTAAGTCTGATTCAAGTAGATTTCTAGCAATCTTAGTGTATGTTGATGACTTCTTATTAGCACGAATAAATTTGCTATTTTTGCTCTCAAAGGTGAACTGGACAGTAAGTTCGCCATTAAAGATCTAGGTGATGCCCAATTCTTTTTAGGTTTTGAAATTTGTAAACCAAAAGAAGGTATTCTTGTTTACTAGTGGAAATAAATATTAATGTACTTATAGATGTAGGATCAACAATTGCTTGAACTGTTTCTTTTCCTTTTCTAACAAGGTTGAACCTTGATAATACTACCGATTCTCTTATTGAAAATGATTCTTTTTACATGTGCATTATTGGTTAACTTTTTTTATCTTACATTGAGTTACCTAGATATTTTTTGTTTTTTTTCATCATCTTAGCCATCGATTTCTTTTTGTCTACTAAAAAGCCACATTTGTAGGCATTATTTCATGTTTTGCACTATTTGAAAGAGTCTTTTTCTTCAGACTTGTTTTAGTCTTTCAAATCTTGTCCCATTGATTGCAAGTCGGTTAGAAGGTTTTGTATTATGCTTAGTTCTTCTCTTATTTCTTAGAAAACAGAGAAGCAGAACACTATTTCTATTTCTATAATTGAAGCAGAATATCTTAGCATTGTATTGACAACAAAAGAGCTCTTAGGAGTTTCTTATATTCTTAATGATTTAGAAGTGGATGTTAATTTACCTGTTATCCTTTATTGTGATAATAAATTAGTAGCAAAATTACAACTAATCCATGCCTCCATGCTCATACTAAACACATTGAGTTCAATGTGCATTTAATGTGAGATCAAAATTTAGTTGGTTTTCTCAATACCTTACATATTCCTTCTAATCTACAATTTCTTGACATGCTTACAAAACCAATTGGCGCTTCATCTATTCTAAGTTGAGTCTTTATATAGATCTATCTTAAGGGGGATTTGAATATATTTATTTCCGATTACTTATCGGTTTATATAGCTAGTTGATAATTTCAAATAATTAAGAGTTAAGACTATGTATTAGCTTTGTTTTGTTAGTTAGTTTGAGTTAGTTGACAGTAGTCATGGTACATAATGGTTTTGATGTATTCATATGTACCAATTGATGTCAATTAGAGATTCTCATTTTCATTTTCTTTTTTTTTGTTTTTTTCCTACTTCGCAACTCTATTTTCAAACACTCTGAGTAATTCAGAGTTTTCCAGAATTGTTAAAATTTAAAAACAGCAATCATTTAAGGAATTTACAAGATTCATTAGTATTTATCTGTTAGTAGAAATATTCATTCACGTGTTATACCAATTTTTATAAAACGACTCGACTCGAATGAAAATTCGTTCGCTGGCAAGCTGTCTTTTTTCCACAGGATGATGTATCAAATAATGAAAAAGACAGCATCTTAGTATAAAAAATTGAGAGTTGACTAAATCATCCTTCGTAAATATAACACATCACAGCCTGTAAACCTCTCATGTTCTCTCTCTCTCTCTCTCTCACTGACACAGACATACAAACATACCCAAACACACAAACATGGCTGCTGTGTCTTCAGGAACAATTGCGGTACCAAATCATGTACCAATCGACATCCTGTTCGATCTCGACGAGGTCCTAAATCTCAAGGATTATCGCCATGAAAACCCTAGACCATCAGACTTCAAAGATGTGATCATCCCAACAACAGGTGCATGCTGTGATGTTTGCACGGTGTGTATGGAAGGTTTCCAATCTGGGACTAACAAGGCTACTGAGTTAGTCCCTTGTGGTCATGTTTTTCATGAAAGTTGTATCTCCACTTGGCTCTCCATTTACAGTTCTTGCCCTTTATGCAGATGCAAGGTTTCCATATAAACCGGTAAGATGAAATTTTACTGCAGTTTTTCTTCTCTTTCCTATGTTATTGTAAGAATAATGAAATAAACATTCTTATTTACTATATGATTAGTACCGTACGTGGTTTTACCCTTTTTTTTGGTTTATGTAACCATATTTGCATAATGATCCAACTCAATAATTGGAAAATCTTCATGCTGCTCAATCTAATTCAATCATTTCGAATTGGAATAACACTCATAGAAGAAGTAGTTTCACTTTCTGAAAAGGCAATCCTTTATTTGTTATAGAATTAGTTAGCTCATGCTTTGGGATTTGTATATTACCATTTTAATTTTGATGCAATGATATATATATATATTGAAAGTTAAACAAAAATTACTTAAATTTATGTTTTAATTTTACTCTTTTGTCATTTTTATCAAGAGCAGAATGGTTATATAAATGTTTGAAAACACGCTATTTAAGATTTGGATTTTATGAAAACTGTGTACAATATAAACATAAAGTATGTTTAGTTCTCATATTTTTATAATATAATAGTAGATAAAATTTTTAGTCTGTTATTTTGTTTGCATATTGGTTAAAGTGGCTTTGAGGTAATAGATTAAAACTATGAAATGTGTACTATATATTTGATGATAAAAGAATCTATTCCACAATACATAATAAATATATATTTAAAGTATAAAAAATAATTCTATACCAAGTTCTCAAATTACAATACTATATTTTATTTTAATTTGTGATATAAACAATTGTTTTTTTAAGTTTGCAATTTTTTCATTCACAAAAATATATGCTCTATACATTAAAGGTGGTCTAAGCAAATTATAATGTCCTATATTTTTTATATTATATCGTAAAATTTTTTTCTATACTATCCAATTCTATTAATCAATTTTTATTCACCGAATTAGAATGGTCTGGACTCAAAATCTAGGATCACAGGAAACAATTCTCTATTTTCTGTTTTCCTCGTAAGCTACAATTGCAAATAGCAAATGAAAAACTATCTACACCTGCATTTGGGAAAAAAAAAAGAAGCTGAATTGAAAGTACCATAAATTAAAACGAATTCGTCACGAATGATATTCGCATAGACGATAGTCCTCGATAGTTAGAACTACATGTTTAAAATACAAAGGCTTTAACCACACGGAACCTTTCGTCCAATGGGAGTATTATTATCCAACAAATCGTGGCGGTCTAATCGGTTTCACGTGTGCAACCATAATCCACTATACCACCACACAAGTTAATGTTTTATCCGTCGGTCATTAGCGTGTCATCCATGAATAGTTAATTTATAATAGAATTAGTCATCTATTAAAACTTATATATTATTTTATCGTGTTTGGTTGAGTGAGTCGTAAAACGAGAGATAAGTTTTTAAAATCTTCTTTCATAAGATGGCATACTAGTCAAAGTACAATATCTTCTCAACTTATATTTTGATAATTATATTCCAAAATATACAAAATACAGATTCATAAATATCTTGTACTCACCCTTTGAACATTATTAATTAATAATATTAAATATAACACAATATCATAATTTTACCCCGGCATATAGCTTCTAACTTCACTTAAATAATAACCCAAAATTAAAAAAAAAAAAAAACAACACATAGCCCAAGCCCATTTGTCCATCATAAACCTGAAGCATTTCCTTGTTCCCATTTTTCGTCTTTTCCAGCTTCATTTATTCTCAAATACTATCCCTAAGTCATGCAAGCCTACTCCACGAAAAAGGAAAAACCTTAGTGTTACTTCCTTTGTCGCCGTAGTCCGCACAATTTTCTTTTTCTTTTTTTTCTTTTTTATTTTATCAGCAGTTAATATCAATTCATTTCAGAGATGAAAAGGAAATATACAACCGCAGTAAGTGGGAAGATGCTATATTTTCCTTTTTCATGTCATTTACTTTGTTATCAACAATAAGCGTTTCCAACAAGTAAGATCATGTACAGAGAATAGCAGCTAGTGAAAATGTCAGGAAATCGGAGGAAATAGTAGATTAATTTCGGTTGTTAATGTAGTTTAAAAATGTTGATTAAGATTTTATGGGTTTTTTTTTATTTTAATGTCGACTCTATGCCAATTTGGTTATTATAGTACAACTTAAAATTTCAAGAGTTGGAATAAACTTGGTGATATTATTTATTTTAAGCAAATGAAACTATTTATGTTTAATGTTCACCACAATTTAACGCTTACAACTATAGTTGTTTGTATATAAACAATTTTATATTTATTTTAATTAAAAATATATTATAGTATTGCTAACAGATATACTCTTTAAATTTAGCTCTGTATTTAAAATTTCAAGCCATAAACTCACCCAAAGAAACCCCTCAACGTAATTAGGACATTGGATCCGAATCAAACTGTCAATGCAAAGGCTAATAAATATACATTACATCTATGATCCGCCATTTTGACATATAAAAAGAGGGCGATTTCTTCCCTTTTTTTTAACCCAAAAGAAAAAAAAAAAAAGAAATTACCATCTGAATATAAAGAGCTAAGAGTAAGACCAGTGCAATTCCTAGTGCTCCTTTGGCTGACAGAGGAATACCGAAACAAGGGAACATTGATTAAACATTATGGGCCATTGGGTGTCTCTGTATTGACTTATATTTATATAATAAACAAAACAAAACATGCTGTAATCATATATTTGGAAAGTACAAATAGACATTGATATGGGATGAGTTTCCACAATAGACCTATGCCAAATTAAAGACCTAGATCGGGTTATGAGACAAGTCTAGACCCGAATGAGGATCCGATGGGTCCAAAATAGTGGCAACTCCTAGCCCCATTTTAGGCTAATGAGGATCCGGTAGATCTTAACACTTTTAATCCCTCAATTAGATAGTCATTGTCATGTTTTGATTTCCATTTAAAACTCCGTAGGTCCACCTTAATCGGAAATGAACCTGGTCCGGCTCGCACCCTTCTAAGAAGAAAGATGTATATTGCATAAAAAATTTTGACATACTTTCTATTAGGAAGCAAATGTGATATTTTTACTTATCATTCCTTATCGAGTCCACTCAGACTAAAAGAGGTTATGTTCGTTGAAGCATTGAAGTTAGATGAACAAAGTTTAACTTGATTGATGATTTCTCAGAGAAATTATTGAGAAAGAAGACACAAAACCCTGGTGAAATGGGCCTATCGCCACAAGTTGTTTATATTGGACTATAGAAGGCCTAATTGTATTTTGTTGAAAAGTTAAAGCTATATCCACTTAAGAGAAGGTCATTACAATTTACAAGTGAGTGTCTAAAAGAAACGATGCGATTTGCAAAGATAGTGACAATTGTATGATAGTTGAAGAGCGGACTCCTATGTACATTGGAATCCCTTTATTCTTCCCGTGAACTAATGTAAAGTAAAAGAATATGGTTTCGTATCTCCTAAATAAATACACAACTTTGCTATTAACAGCAATCTTTGGCATAGAAAAAAAAATATAATCATAATTTGCTATTGAAAAGCACGCGTGAAGTTAAAATTTACAAGAAAATTTAAAAAAAATTTATAAATTCTATAAAGTTCCTCTTAAACTATAAGTTTTATAAGGTATAAATTATAAAATAGTCTCAAGATATTATGAGTAAGTTTCGATTTCAAAAATTTGAAAGCTGAAACTTATAAAATAGAATGCAAGTATTCATTCTAAATTTGCTCTTCCTCTATAAAGTATAGGTTATTTTTTTGTGCCTTTAAGTCCAATGGATATGCATTGATTTTATTCTTAATTTCAAAAATTTTTTAAATAAAAAATTAAGGTAATCAGAAAATAAAAAAATCATTGAGCGCAGCAACCCACACTTACTCTTGAGCAAAACCCTCCGACTATGGTAACCAACCAACAGCCCTTATCCCGATGATCCAGTTTTTCTCTTTTTTGTATTTTTAGTTTATTTTACTTTAAGTAATTTAGTTAAATAAATATATTTAAAGAGTATGCCATAAATTTCCACAATTGCCACATAAGATTCTACACCGTTGTTGTTCACGTATTGTAGCCAAGCCAGCAAAGAAAATGAATTCTATTCTTGTTCTAAGGAAGGTAAGTACTTATTTTTAAAAAAGTTGGGAATTTATGCGATTCTTAAAATTTTCAAGCGCCTACTTAATTTACTAGAAAAAAACAAAAGTGGATCGCCATTCATTGCAAGCCTAGTTATTAGACAAGGTAGCTCCTCCTTTTTGTCCTTTTTAAGTTTTTTATTATTTTAATTATTTAATATCTGCTTTTTATTATTTTATTCAAATTTGAAAAGTTAGGCGTTTTTCAATGATTTTTTTTTTTTGTATTTTTTGGGGATTTGGATAATCTTAATTTACTTTTTTCTTAATTTTTCTCAATTTATAAATCAATGGATAAGATTGTCTAAATTTTTGAAATATTATGTGATATCATTATGACGTTATCATATTTTTTGTAATCTCAATCGTTGATTATGCATAACAACATCTTAAGAAAATAAATTGAGAAAAGTAAATGGAGAAGATTTCTTTTTTCTTCTTCGAAATTCCCAATAGTCCATTAAAACTTGTTAAATCTCTTGTAACTTGTTATACATATTAAGTTTCATAGCATGCAATTTATCGAATTTTCCTTTAAAAAAAATAATAACAACATTGCTGGATGGGTGCATTCCTCCTTGTTTTGTTCCATAAAGCTTTGAAAATAACTTGCCTTAAGAATTCAAATTTCGCTTATTTTATTTCAATTTTACTAGAACGCATTCAGATTTTCGTTAATTTGCCTATAATTTGTAAGTTCACTAACAAATGTAATTTTCCTCCTTTAATGAGATTTTGCAATGAAGTTTGTAATTTTGTGTCCTGGCTTTCACAGCCTTCAGTGGACGTGATTAAACAAGATCCGAGTTTTTTTTTTGGAATGTTTCAATTGTTTTTGTGTCTAGATCTATTAATAGAGCAGTTGAGTATCCTTACATGTTAAAAGAGAGATGTATCCTTTAGAATGATGGTTGAATACCCCATCTTCCTTTTAGAGACTACTCACTGGGGATGTTTCTTTGGATCGGTTGGTAACTTTTCGAGCCAAGCCTGGTATGCACCTCGGCTCTAGTTAATCGAATGGTTTTTCTTTCTTGTTAAAAATAAATAAATAAATCCACAATAGTTTTAACTTACGTAGTGGTGCTTGAAAAAAAATTAGTAACACCGCTCAATGGATTAGTGACAAGCCCCGGAGTTCTCCTATTTTTGAACAACTGGACTTCAATCCCAACCAGCACAATAATAGCATTCTCGACGGACTCATGGTATCCTATGAATTTTAATGGCCAATTGTGTTTGGAGGGAGAAAAAAACAAAAAGATATCATTTTTATTTATTTATTTATTTTTTTCGTATTGTCCACCACAATTTAACTCTTACAACTGAAAAGTGGTACTAAAAAGTGCACCCTTAATTTTAGTTCCATATTTGAATTTCCAAGCCATGAATTTATCCAAAGAAAACTCCTTAATATAATTAGGAAATTGGATCCAAATCATATTGTCAACGCAAAAGCTAATAAATATAAATTGGCATATCTTAATTGCTAACTAATTTTTAAAGTTGTTTCTAAATCATTTCATATTTAGAATAGTGGAATTTATCGCATAAGGGAAACATTGATTGTACCATACGAGCTGTGAGAAGAGTTTCGATCCTAACTTTTATTTATAATAAACAAAATGCGGATAATGTTATTGTATTTTTTACAAATACAAATAGACGTGTATCGAATCGGTCTACTCTATGTCCTATAAGCAACCCATCATTGCTGAAACCAAGACACGGATCCGATTTGTAAGACAAAACCAGACTCGGATGAGGACCAGATGGGTCCAATGAAAAAGTAGCAGAGAAAACAAGAATAGATCAAAGCGACTTGTTCTGGGAGTTTGTAGATCGGTTATAATCCCGTGAGAAACAAGTAGGTCTTAGATTTTGAATTTTTCGTTTCGATTGATTGGACCGTTGTTATATCTTGATTTCTGACTAAGATTTGACGGGTCTACATAATTGGGGCAGCCCATTCCCATCTAAGTAGAAAGATACGTTGCATTGCATGTAAACTTTCGACATACTTTCCTGTTAGAAAGCAAATGTGATATTTTTACTTGTCATTCGTCATCGAGTCCAATTCCATTCAGATCGGAAGAGGTTATGTTCGTTGAAGCATTGAAGTTAGGTAAACAAAGTTTAAATTATGGTATAATTTCACGAAGGAATTTCCGAGAAAGAAGACACAAAAACTGGGTGAAATTGCCTTATCGCAAATAGGTTGTTTATATTGGACCATGTGAGGCCTAGCTGCAGTTTGTTGCAAAGTTAAAGCCATGTCTACATAAGACAAGGCCATTACAAGTGAGTGACATTGCAGGTGAGGTTGTAAAGAAAGCAACAATTGTATAGCAATTGAAGGAGCAGACTCTTCTGAAGGTTGGAATCCCTTTATTCTTCCCGCGAACTAATTCACATCAATTTTTTTTTTTTTTTAAGAAGAAAAAAAATGAATTGAACCAGATGAAATATTTATACCATTAAGTTAGAAATAATATCAATATGTAAAGTATAAGAATATGGTTTCATGTCTCCCAGAAAAATACACTATTACGTTGAATAAAAAAAAAAGAATTTCATTAATTGATCCTACTATAGATCGTGTATTTAAACTCTTTATTTCTTTGTTTTGTGATTTATGTCATTACATTTCATCGAAGAACAATTCCTTTCCTCAACAAATCTATAAAACGAAAATGATAAAAGGGAGAGAAAAAAAAAAAAAGAAAAAGAAAAAGAAAACAGTTTCCCGTGTTAGCCAATTATACACCGCCAAACTTAAGTCGGATGTTAAAAAATCAAGAAAGAACCTCTTCAAAATTTTCAAGATTTGGGATGTGACGGTTTATCTATAGATAAAGGTGGAGAAAGGCTTTTAAAGGGAAGAACCAAAAAAAAAAAAAATTGAAATAATGTTTTGGTTCTGGTTTCTCTTGTACTTCTATTGAGACTATTGAACTTTCAGTTTTATAGTAAAAAGGTTAACAAATGTGTAAGCAATTACAGTGTTGCATGTGTTCTTGTGCTAGCAAAAAGATTCATGATCTTCAAGTCAGACAAAATCATGTTTGAAGAGATTATAAAATGTTACGGCAGATTGACTTGTAAAAAAAGTAAGAGAGGAAAATCCTATTATCACTCCTTTACTATTGAATTCAAAGAACCAACCAATAGGCCGATAAAATAGGTATCGGGCATTTTCGTATTATTTTTGAAAGATTTACTACCTTCTTCATCTTATAATATTATCAATAGGCTCCATATAATTATAATATTCCTTTTATTTTAAGTTTTCAATGTAAGGGCAATAATGCTTCCTTAGTTATATTTACTAGCAAGAAAAGAATTGTTTAAGGTTTATCATCTCTTTCGTTAACATTAGATTTTTTGTAAATCGTCAACAATATTCATCATCAATGATGACACGCTTTTTGCATTTTAGATATATAGAATGAAATAGATATGAAATTGTGCTTCTTCTTCTTTTTTTTTTTTTTTTCCTAGAAACTGCTATCTAAATTTTCAAGACAACAATGTGTTATGTGGTCCACCTCATGTGGCACCCACTAGCAATTAAGAGAGAGAGGAACCGCCTCAATTTGGGCGGTGAAACAAACCGCCATCAACTCATCTTTATGGCTTATGCAGCCATTTAACGCACACACAGATTACAATAATCATTAGCCGATGATGAGGTTGGTGATGAAATGAAGTTGGACGGTAGGAGAGACGAGAGAGAAAGATCGAAAGAGGAGCAGTTAAATTTCCAAAGATTGATATTCCACAGTTTTGAGTAATCTCGTTCTCATCTAGTTGTGTGTATGTTTTTGTATTACCCAATTATCCCAAAGTATTTGTATAACCTTTAGTAGAACTAGAGAAGATATCTTTATAATTCCATTGTTTCTTTTTAATTTATTGTTCTCGGTTTTCTATGTAATATCTTAGCTTCTATTATTTATTATTCTTGGCACTTATTATTTTATTGCTTTTATATTGTCACACAAGAAAAAAGTTAATTAATATACAATAGTATAAGTGATCATTTCTCAACAACCGATATCAGAGCCAACTTAGTTCAGTTGGTTTGGCTTAATATTTAAGATGTGTTTGCTTGAATAATATTTGTGTGATAAATATGGAGGAGTTAGCTAGTGCCATAACATCATCAAATTATTCGATATGGAAAATTAAGATGGAATATCTTTTATATTGCAAAAATTTTTATATGTGCCTTTGAATAGTGATGGTGCAAAGCCAAAAGATATTTCAATGATAAGTGGAAATCTATGCATAAAAAAATTATTGGATATATCTAACAATGGGTAGACATTAGTGTGTATGATCATGTTGCTTAAGAAACTTAAGTAGATAATTTATTGAGAAAATTGAATCCATGTATGAGGGGCAAACCGCATTAAATAAGGCTTCTTTGATAAGAAAAATTGTGAACATAAAATATAGAGAGGGTTCTAGCATGATGAAGCGCTTAAGTGACTTTTAAGGATTAATAAATCAACTGACTGTGAAACTCCAAAATTTAGTAATTAGAATATAAGAACCCTATCTTAAACCAACTATCAAGGACTCAGAATGATAGTATATTCCTAATAAATAAGAAACCTAGATAATATAACTTGGGAAGTAAGGACATAAAGTGCTTATATTAAATGAAGCACGAGTCATAAGTACAATTAAATAAAATAATCATAGTTGCCCGAAATTGGTAAATTTAGTATTCTGCAAGTATTCTTATAAACAAATATATTTTTAACATAAGGTCCAAAAAGTTGAGAGAAGTACCTTGGTAAAATTTATTTTGTAAAATTAAGTTAGCAAAATACTTAAATTAATAAAAGCGTAATTTTATCGGTATTATCTTTGCTAGAAATGTACAATTTGAGTTTCGGTAAATTACGAGTCTTTAAAGATAAATTATTTAGACTAAATAATAGATAAAAAGACATAGAAAAATGTCCAAGAAATATACATACATGTTAAATATACTTAGTGTATATTATATGAACTCTTATTTAATTAAAAAGAAAAATATGATAATGATATAATAGTGTATTAAAAAAAAAACTACTTATGGTATCATTAATTGTGATTCATCGAGTACATATAATTTGAACTTCAATAATTAATGAGCTCTTAGAATAGATTATTTGGACACTAAATTTTTATGAACATGAAATAATACTCGGGGACCACATAATAACACGTAGAAATTTATTTGTACAAATACTTACTAGGAATATCATAAATAAACTATTTAACCTACACCGTTAATAATGAAGAGTAAAAATATGTAGAAACTCATTAAAAACAAATGCAATTAGAAGTATACATATGATATAGATAAGGAATACCTTCAAACACTACATTTACTCAAACTTCGATGAATAAAGATAGCCAAATCATATTCTAGATGTAGCCAAAGAAAACAGTCTGAAACATGAATTGTCCTGAACACAAAGCTAAAGATGACACCTAGTTTAAGCTATGTTATTAGATTATATTTGTGATGGACACCTGGACACACTTATACTCTATTCATTGGACAGAAAACACCACTTGAAAGAATCATCGTGAGTTTGATTATTAATAAAATAATTAAATAATAATAATATAGGTACTTAGCTTAGGAGATAGCAAGAGAGGTTAAAGAAAAGTCATCCAAACAGTATTGGGGGTTGAATCCCCATCTCATCTCCCCTTTATTGGCATCAGGTGGTTATGGGTTTAATTCAAATCAAATAATAAACCATTCATTGTTGCTCTTTTCGTGGAGCGATGAAAATATAAGTACCAACTCACAAGTTAATGTAGAACATTAAGGAATAGATTAAAGGAAAAGGTAAATAAAACATGAAGAATTGATAGTAGGAAAACCTTTGCTTGATTTTCCAAGAAGTAGGAAATATTGGACAATGGATGCAAGATATTGGTTTGAAAGTATATAGCTGGTTCTAGTCAAAAGTTGATTCCATAATAAGCATATTTCATGTTGTATTAATGAGTTAAAGAAAGCAACATCCATTCTGTTATTAAGAAAACTATCATAAAAGGATTGTGTGGTGCTAAAATGGACTCAAGAACTCCAGGAAAGTGAGTATTTTTTTTTTTTCAAATGTTAAAATATGATGCCTATTTAAATGTTATTTTGTGTGAATAACATAATAGTGTTATAGTGATGTCGTTAATTATTAGGTAGCTTAATAATTCATATAGTCAAAATAAATGGTTACGAATTACTCATGCATATGTTAATTACACGTTGGAAGTGTACAAACTTCTATGAGCTTGGAAATGTTATCAAAATAATTTCTTGTAACTTCTACATATGATTAATCATATATTAACTTAGGATATATAGTAATAATACTACAGCAATTGACATTAAATATAATTTTATTAAATGTCTCACTTTGGAATTAAAATGGTGCAGTAAAGAAATGGGATATGACCATGTATATTTATAGTGGATAAGTAATTAGAAAATATGTCAAAAAGTGCACTAAAGAGACCTTGTATACCAAGAGTCAGTCAAAAATTGAGTTAGAAATTGGATTATAAAGTATTCTAGACTAATGATGCGTTATAAAGAACTAGATGAAGACTTAGACTCCAAGTGTAAGTAAGTGGTAATCTTGTTTACACTTAACCTATATTGACTCGAGTATCATATGCATTTTGCTTAAGACAAATGGACAAGGGAAGGACTTGGAAACTAAAGTAAGAATTGGAGAAATTTTGCTCAGTGGCATAAATAAGTGGGATTAATACTTTACAGCATTTTGAAATATTATTTTAGAATATTTGGAGACTTTAGTATGTATTTGCTTATGCTTGTAAATGGTTGTTTATGTGTGTAAAGTACTTATGTTTGAGATTCAATTTGTTGTGATGGGAGTTGAGCTCCATGTTATAGTTCTTATATGAACACTATTATATTTGAATTGTTCGAGTTTGGTTGATCATCATAAAAATGAACTAACTTAAACTCAACTTAACATCTAACCTGACATATATCGCAACCCACTAAAGATAATGTCTAGGATTCCCAAGCTAAATACGAACTTCCTTCAATGAGAATAGCTGAAATGGTCTTTTCCCCATCTTTAGTCGAACTAAATGACGGCAAGGAAGTTGCAACAAGGTTGGGTGCTATGGTTCGAAGATGGTTATAGGAAAAAGGTATTCTCCATTACATAAGCCTCGATTTGGTTTCAATTCGTAAGTGCACAACGTCAAACTCCTCAACTCAGATTAGAGTAGGCACAATTTCTTTGATCTTACGATGGACCGAATAATGTCATGCAATGGTGTTTGCTCATACACGCATTGCATCTAACTAACTTGGTTGAAAACCTTACTTGTAATGTGTTGAATGTATACTTTTATCTATGCCTCACTTACTAAGCAAGCTGTTACTTATTCCCTTATAGTTTGTTTTAAAAGTTCCGAATGGATTACAAGTAACTACCAAAAACTATAACATTAACAAGCTGGGATGAAGAGTGAAGCGTAACAAAAATGGCTGGTTATTATCTTTAGTAATGATTTTCTTAACTTTTAAGGAAAACTATACAGAACTCTACAATAGGCTTGGTAGTTTTCAATATTCTAGTTTGAATATAAAATGATAGGTACTTGTAGGATTTACTGCAACTCTTTTGCAAAGTCAAATTACAATTTTATTTTTAATAAATTATTCTACAGGTTCATAGGTATCGAATTAGATATTTCAAAGTAGTAAAGTCGAGTACCCTTAGTGTTAACTAAGTCTATGATAGTAGTTATAAGACCAGTTTTTATTTTAGGATAGTTCACACGATAGGATTATTATAATTCTATATCTTCAAGGCATGACACTGACTGACATAAAATTAGAGCTTAACGGTGAAGTGCAAGCTTTGCTATTATTAAGTTCTTTACTAGATAGTCGAAAAGCATTAGTGATATCTATTAGCAATTTAGCTTTGAATGGTATGGTTACCATGTAAATAGTAATGGATAGTTTGATAAATAAAGAAGTTAGGTGGAAGGAGCATGGTGTAAGTTCAAACACATGAGCATTAATTTCTGATAAGCAAGACAAACAAGGAAGAACAAAAAGCAAAGACCCTAGTAAAAGATTTGATAGATCGAAGGGAAGATCAAAATCTAGAAGAAGAGTTAAATGTTATTATTCCAATAAGCTTAGCCATATGAAATGAGAATGTAGAATTTGGAAACGAGAACAAGAGAAAGAAAAAGTTAAGACAAAAATGAAGATACTACAGCATCTGTCAATGGTGAAACTATTATCTTCTAGAATGACACCTATGTTAGTCTCCCCTGCCAAGATAGTGATTGGGTGATTGATTTGAGTGCTTCTTTTCATGTTACACCACACAATGAATTTTTTAAATCCTACATTAATGGTGACTTTAACTATGTGAGGGTGGGAAATGATGGTGCATCTAAAATAGTTGGCATAGGATATATGTTTACATACCAAAACTGGTTGTAGGTTAATTCTAAAAGATGTTAGGCATGTTTTAGATATTTGTCTTTAACCTTATTTCTACTAGCAAGCTTGATGATGAAGGATATTCAAGCAACTTCAGCAAAGGAAAATGGAAGCTTACCAAGAGTTCCCTTGTTTTAGCTGTAATAACCCATAAATTAGAAATCCAGACATGAACATCTAAGTATTACGACAAAACCTTATCCTTGTATGATTAGAATCAATAATTGATCTAGGGCATTTAGGGAAGTAAATCAAGTAAGTTAAAAGCTTACGAGAAACACGATAGCCCTAATTGAGGAATTCTCATACATGTAGAAGTAAAAAATAGAATAGAATATCAAGAATATAATCAAGATAGGGAGAATTTGTTCCATATGAGACCCTAAAGTCGAGCTTAGGATAACCGTACCTAAATTTAAGACTTTCAGGAAATGTTATTCGATTGAACCCAAACTTTACGACTAAGATAGAAAAGTTAGTTGAAGTAATTCGGTGAAGTTATATTTTGAAAATAATTACCCGAAATCCCAATTTTCCCCTTAAAAGTATGATTACTTAATATAATCTAAAATTGCTCGAAATCCCTAAAATAAAGCTCGGAATATGACGAGGACTTAGAAATAAGATAATTAGGCAATAAAAGAAAACAATATAGCAAAATATACTATATGAATATATATGTATTTTTATGAGTATACCTAGTATATATAATAAATATATCTGTAAATTAACTTAAAATAATATAATTATGCATAATGAGTGATAGAATTGTAAAATTAAATAGGGAAAAAGTATCTTAAAAATAAAAGATATGCTACAAACATGATTGCACGTATATAATTACTCATTACGTGTATGATATATATAAGATATATACCTGTATATTAACAAAAATCATTAAATACTAATATAAAATACCAAAATACCTTAAAATATTATCTAAAAATTATAAAAAAATAAAAAAACCTAAAATATGATTGGATTAAATGTTGAGTAGCTTAAAAAGAATAAGCAGCTGTATCAAAAGCAAATTTATAAAAAATTGACACCTCTTACTACGCGTTTTTTGAGAAAAATATTAAAATAAATGACTTAATAATTAAGAAAAAAATTTCAATCAACCTAAAATACTATAAATAGGATCCTAGGACTTAGAATCAACATTTTGGATACCAAGAAAACCTAAGGAAAATTTGGAAAAAAAAAAGGAAAATTTGACAAAAGATAGGAAAAAACAAAGTAAGGACCGAGCCTAGCTAGTTTCCCGACACTTCGATGACCTGACATGAAGCCCCGCCGCCACGTAACAGAGTCACCACCGACTAGGCCGGCTGATAACCTCTCTTTAACCAACAGTGGCCGGAGCTTTGACGAACTCAAGTTCTAAGCTTCTACCCTATTTTTCTTTATTTTTGAAAAATTATTAAATTAATTAGGAAAAATATGAAAAAATTAATTTGCAGGTTATTTTAGATGTACTTTCATTTCATAAATTTATTTTAATAAAATTAGGAATATTTAATGTACTTTCTTAACAAATGTACTATTCATCCGAAATTTGAAATTTAAAATAAATACACTAAATGATGTAGTTTTTAGCTTAAAATTTTTGTGTAAGATACTTATGATATATAGATAATTTCTATGTAGCTTGATTTTTTATTTTAATATTTATTGTATTTTTCGGCTTAAAAATAGCTCGAAAATAGGCTAAAATAGTGAAATAAATAGGAAATTATGAAATTAAATGATGAAATGAACATGTACTGATTTCTAGTGAATAGTAATAATGTTGGGATAGGGCAAAATCAATTTGGTGCAAAAAGGATATTAATTAGGTAATTTAGGATAATTCAAGGGTAAAATCGTAAATACAAATATATAAGTGATAGATCGAAAACTTAAAACTATGTACTAGTTGAATTCCACATATTTTGAGGAGTCTATAAAAATTTTTAGGGAATTATTTGGTAACCTAAGCTATTTATTATGAATTTACGTAGTAAAATAGCTTAAATAACGAACCAATATCCAATTTTAATAATAATAGGTCAAAATATGATAAATAGGTGAATAAAAACTATCTATTTGTGTACTAGTTAGATTAGATTAGATAAAAACTATATTTTTAATATATTTAATGATATTTTAATAACCGAGATATGTTATAGAGGTATTAGGATTAGATAATACCTATATTATGGGTTATATTGACAAATTAGGTAAAATATGATTTAATAAAATAAATTATGTATAGTATGATAATATTTGATTAGATACGTGTAGTTGTGTTAAAAACTCAAATTACCTATTTATTATAAATTTATGTAATAAAATAGCTTAAATAACAAACCAATATCCAATTCTAATAATAATAGGTTAAAATATGATAAATAGATGAACAAAAAACTATCTATTTGTATACTGGTCAGATTGGATAAAAATTATATTTTTAATATATTTAATGATATTTTAATAATCGAGATATGTTATAGAGGTATTAGGGTTAGATAATACTTATATTATGGGTTATATTGACAAATTAGGTAAAATATGATTTAATAAAATAAATTACGTATAGTATGATAATATTTGATTAGATACATGTAGTTGTGTTAAAAACTCGAATTACTTATTAAAAGTCATATCTAGAAATTAAGATTAGTAATACATGTTGTTAAGTTTGTACAAACCCAACAATACTATTTTTACTAAAATCGAATAAACATAAGTAATATAACCTATATCTTAACAATATTACTAATTTACGTACTATTATAACTCCACCGTAATTGAAATGTGATTTAAACGACTAAAAGTACGTTTTGATATAATCGGAATGATATATTATATGTAATAGTATAATTGCATATATTATTAATACTTAATAACTTAACTCAATCGATATAATGAAACTATATATTATTATATAATAAAAATAATAATATACTTTATATATATATATATATATATAGATAAGACCCTAATGTTTTCATAACCATTACGAAAATTAAATTTAGGTCTTATATATATAGAACCTCCTAATGATCAGGCTGTTGACAGCACGAGTTTTTTGAAGTGAGCACCAAGACAAGTAAGTGGGATCCATGCTTTACAGCATTTTGGGATATTATTTCAAAATATCTGGGAACTTTGGTATATATTGGCTTATGAATGTAATTAGCTGTTTGTACGTATGCAATAATTGTGGTTAGGTTTCAATTTGCTATGATGGGAGTTTAGCTCCATGATATGATTGTTATGTGAATATTATTATTGAATTGTTTAAGCTTAGTTGATCACTCTAAAAAGATGAACTAACTTAAACTTGGCTTAATATCTAATTTGATATATATCACAACCCACTAGGGGTAACGACTAGGATTCTCAGGCTAAACATGAATTCCCTTTAATAAGGATAGTTGAAATGGTCCTTTCCCCACCCTCAACCAAACTAAGTAACAGGAGAGAAGGTCATGGCAAGGTTGAAGGCCGTAATTCGAAAGTGGTCGTAGGAGAAGGGTATTCTTTATTGCATAAGCCCCGGTTTGGTTTCAATTCATGAGTGTGTGACGTCAATCTCCTTAACCTAGATTAGAGCAGGTGAAATTTTTCTGATCTCACAACGGACCAGACAACGATATGCGATGGCATTTGCTTGTACATGCATTGCATCTAACCAACTTGATTGAAAACCCCGGTTGTGATGTGCTGAATGCATACTTTTATCTTCACCCCCACTTACTAAGTAAGTTATCGCTCATTCCCCTATAGTTTGTTTTGCAGGTTTCAAATGGCTTATAAGTGTCTACCTAACACTAGAATCCTTAGTAAATTGGGATAGAGAGCAAGATACAACAACGAATGGCCAGCTATTGCCCTTAGTATTAACTTTTTATCTTTTAAGGAAAACTATACAAGACTCCTCAAAGGGGCTTAATAGTTTTCAATACTTTGGTCTGTATATGAAATGACAAGTACCTGTAGGATTTACTACTATTTTTTTTTATAAGGTTAAATGATAAGTTTATTATTACAAATTATTTCACAGGATTACTCTATAAGTTTATATTAAACAGGTATTGAATTGGACGCTTCAAAGAGGTAGAGTCGAGTACGCTTTGTGTGAACTAAGTCTAAGATAGTAGCTATGAGGACAGTTTATATTTTAGGATGGTTTACACAGTGGGCCTGTTACGATTTCACCTTTTTAGGACATGACATTAGCTAAAGGTAAGAAATGCAATACTCTTTACTTAATATCAACAAAATTAAGTCAAGGAGAGGCAAATATAGTAGGTAATTCTTTTACCGAGCTTTGGTACAAAAGGCTTGGGCACATCGGTGAAAAAAGGGCTTCAGCTTTTTGTTAAGAAGAAACTTTTGCCTAATGTAAGAGATATTTATTTGAAAACTTGTACACATTATCTTATTGGTAAACAACACAGAGTGGCATTTTGACATTATCTACCATCAAGAAGATCACGTATATTAGAGTTAGTGCATATTGATATGTGTTATATGAAGGACCATTCCCTTGGTAGTACTATCTATTATGTGACTTTCATTGATGACCATTCAAGAAAGCTGTGGGTATTTTTACTAAAAACAAAAGACCAGATTTTAGAAGTTTTCAAGTAGTTTCATGCTAAGGTGGAACGAGAAACTGGAAGAAAACTCAAATGTGTTGGAGCAGATAATGGTGGTAAGTACAAAGGCCCATTTAAATCCTATTGCAATACCCATGGCATAAGGTTGGAGAAAAGTGTTCCAAAAACCTCACAACATAATGGTGTAGCTAAGATAATGAATAGAACCATCATTGCAAGAATCAAATGCATGCTTTTTCATATGAATCTACTAAACTCATTTTGGACTGAAGCATTGAGAACAATAATTGATTTAATTAATCTCTCACCTTCTTATTCCTTAGATGGTGATATCCTATAGAGAGTTTGGACAGGGAAAGATGTTTCTTATGATTATTTGAGAGTATTTGGGTGTAAAGCCTTTGTTTACATTCCTAAAGATGAGAGGGGTAAGCTTGATCATAATACAAAGCACTATATTTTCTTAGGTTATGCATATGAAGAGTTTAGTTATAGATTATGGGATCCAATAGAAAAGAAGGTTATCAAAAGCAGAGATGTGGTATTTATAGAGGATCAAACTATCTTAGATGTACAAAAGCTTAGGAAGCCAAAATCTTTAAATGAGTATCTTGCCAATTTAGATCCAATTCCTATACCTAAAGTTCATGGAAATCAACTAAATGATATTAAAGCTTAAAAGAGTGATCAAAGTGATGAAATTTAGTTCCACCAAAACTAGTAAAACCTAATGTGCAAACAAAGTTGAGAAGGTCTACTAGAGAATGAAGACCTTCCACAAGATATTCTTCAGATGAGTATGTGATGCTAACAAATGGGGGAGAGACAAAGTGTTATTAGGAAGCCATGTTACACCAGCAGAAGTAGGAATGGTAAAAAGTCATGTAAGAAGAGATGAAATCATTATAGGATAACCATACTTATGACTTGGTGGAATTGCCTAAAGGTAAATGTGCATTGATGAATAAGTTGGTCTATTAATTGAAGACCGAAGAAAATAGCTCATAGCTTAGATACAAGTCAAGGTTAGTTGTGAAAGGGTTTAGTTAAAAAAAGGGTATTAATTTTGATGAAATTTTCTCACTAATAATGAAAATGTCTTTTATTTGGGCTACACTTGAACTAGTTTCTAGTTTGAATCTAGAGATCAAGTAATTAGATATAAAGATTGCTTTTCTTCATGGAGTTCTAAATGAAAAAATATATATGGAGCAACCTAAGGGGTTTTGTGTCAAAGGGAAGGAACATCTTGTTTGTAGATTGAAGAAGAGTTTGTATGAGTTGAAGCAAGCTCTATAGTAATGGTATAAAAAATTTGATTCCTTTATAGTTGACTAAGGTTATACTAGGATTGCATCAAGCAATTGTATATTTGTGAAGCAATTACCTCATGGTGAGTTCATGTCATATCTCGAAAAGGTGAAGTCATAACAGTTTTGCCGTATGAACCATCTTAAGATAGAAACCGTCCTCACAGCTACTATTTTAGACTTAATTCTCACAAGGCGTACTTGACTCTACCCCTTTGAAGCATCCAATTCGATATCTGTTTGATATAAACCTGTGGAGCAATCCTTTGAAATAATTTGTAATAATAAACTTGTTATTTAACCTTGCAAAAGAGTAGTAGTAAATCTCATAGGTACCTATCATTTCATATATAGACCAAAATATTGAAAACTATTAAGCTCTTTGAAGAGTCTTATATAGTTTTCCTTAAAAGACAAAAAGTTAACACTAAGGGCAATAACCGGTCATTTCTTGTTGTATTTCGCTCCCCATCCCAATTTACTAGGGTTTTGGTTTTGGTTTTGGATACGTACTTATAAGTTATTTGAAACCTACAAAACAAACTATAGGAGAATGAGCAATAACTTGCTTAGTAAGTAGGGTAGAGACAAAATTATGCACTTAGCACATCACAAGTAAGGTTTTTAATTAAGTTAGTTATATGTAATATGTGTACAAGAAAATGCCATCGTACGATGTTATTCGGTTCATTGTGAGATCAGAAAAATTTCACTCACTCTAATCCAAGTTAAGGAGATTGATGTCATATACTCACCGATTGAAACCAAACTAGGGCTTGTACAATGGAGAACACCCTATTCCCATGACTACCTTCGAACCATGGCCTCCAACCTTGTCGCAACCTCTTCTCCTGTCACTTAGTTTAGCTAAGAGTGGGAAAAGGACTATTTCAGTTACCCTCATCGAAAGGAGTTCGTGTTTGGCCCGAGAATCTTAGTCGTTACTCTTAGTGGGTTGCGATGCATATCAAATTAGATATTAAGCTAAGTTTGAATTAGTTCATCTTTTTAGGGTGATCAACCAAGCTCAAACAATTTAATAATAATATTCACAGAACATTCATATCATAGAGCTCAGCTCCCATCACAGCAAATCGAAACCTAACCATAAGCGTTACATACACATCAACAATTAACTACAATCACAAGCCAATATATGCTAAAGTCTCTAAATATTCTAAAATAATATCTCAAAATGTGGTAAAACATTGATCCCACTTATTTGTCTTGACTTTCACTTCGAAAAACTCGTATCGTCAACGGTCTGACCATTAGGAGGCCCTATGTATACAAAATCTAAATTCAGTTTTCGTAATGGTTACGAAAATATTAGAGTCTTATCTAAAGCGGCTATATGTATATATATAAAGTATATTATCATTTTCCTTATATAATAATATATTTCATTATATCGGTCGAGTTAAATTATTAAGTATTAATAATGTACACAATTATACTATTACGTATAATATATCATTCCAATTGTATCATAACATACTTTTAGTCGTTTAAATTACGTTTCAATTACGGTAGAGTTATAATAGTACATAAATCAATAATGTTGTAGAGATATAGTTAATATTATCTAAGCTCATTCGATTTTAGTAAAAATAGTGTCGTTAGGCTCGTACAGACTTAATGACATGTATTACAAGTCTTAATTTCTAGAGATGACTTTTAACAAGTAATTCAAGTTTTTAACACAATTATATGTATCTAATCAAATATTATCGTATTATACATAATTTATGTTATTAAATCATATTTCACCTAATTTGTCAATATAACCCATAATATAGGTATTATCTAACCCTAATATCTCTATAACGTATTCTGATTAATGAAATATCATTAAATATATTAAAAAATATAATTATTATCCAATCTGATTAGTACACAAACAGATAGTTTTTATTCAACTATTTATCATATTTTAACCTATTATTACTAGAATTGGGTATTGGTTCGTTATTTAAGCTATTTTACTACATAAATTCAGAATAAATAGCTCAAGTTACCAAATAATTCTCCAAAAATTTATATAAACTCCTAAAAATATGTGGAATTTAGCTAGTACTTGGTTTCAAGTTTTTGATCTATCGCCTATATATTTGAAATTACGATTTTACCCCTAAATTACACTTAATTACTTAAATATGATTCTTTTTGTACAAAATTATTTTCAACCTATCCTAACATCATTATACTTCATTAGAAATCAATATAGGTTAATTTCACTGTTTAATTTCATAAATCCTATTTATTTAACATTTTCAACCTAATTTTGAGCTATTTTTAGGCAAAAAAATAAAATAAAAATTAAAAATATTCAAATGAAAAATCGGGCTAGATAGAAATTATCTATATATCATAAGTATCTTACACACAAATTTTGAGCTAGAAACTATATCATTTAGTGTATCTATTTATTTTGAATTTTAAATTTCGGATGAATAATACATTTGTTAAGCAAGTATATTAAATATTCCTAATTTTGTTAAAATAAATTTATGAAATAAAAGTACATCTAAAATAACCTAAAAATTAATTTTTTCATAGTTTTCTTAATTAATTTATTACTTTTTCAAAAATAGAGAAAAATAGGGCAGAAGCTTAAAACTTGAGTTCATCAGAGCTCCGGCCACCATTGGTCGAAGAGGTGTTGTTGGTCGGCCTACTTGGTGGTGGCTCTGCTAGGTGGTAGCGATGTTCCATGTCAGGTCATCGTTTGGTTTGGGAACTACCTTAGTTTGATTCTTGCTCTGTTTTTGGGGAATTTTTTTCTAAAAAGTTTTAACTTAGTAAATTTTCCTCTTCGATTTTCTTTAGGTGTTTTAGGTTCTAAAGTTTTTAATGTATGTCCTAGGATTGCTTTTATACTAGTTTGGGCAGCTTTTAGATTTTTTTTTTATTTCCATATTTATCTTATTATGTTGTAAAGCATGAGGTGTCCAATTGTGGTCTTTTGCCCTTTTGATTCATCACTTTAGCCCACACAAGGATGCCATACAATTTTCCAACATATTCCAAGTCGATTGGTTAAATTTTAGATAAGTTTAGGTTGATTTTTAATGAATTTATTAATATTTTATATAAATTACATTAGTATTTAGTATTTTTTTTAGTATACATATATATATATATATATATATATATCTTATGTATATATATCATGCGTAGCATATAACTATACTTATATAATTATGTTCTAACATACCTTTTATTTTTAAGGTATATATCTTAGTTATTTTTATGAATTNTTTAATGTATTTCTTGGGATTTCTTTTATACTAGTTTGGGTAGCTTTTAGATTTTTTTTTTATTTCCATATTTATCTTATTATTTTGTAAAGCATGCGGTGTCCAATTGTGGTCTTTTGCCCTTTTGATTCATCACTTTAACCCACACGAGGATGCTATGCAATTTTCTAGCATATTCCAAGTCGGTTGGTTAAATTTTAGATAAGTTTAGGTTGATTTTTAATAAATTTATTAATATTTTATATAAATTATATTAGTATTTAGTATTTTTCTTAGTATACGTATATATATCTTATGTATATATATCATGCGTAGCATATAACTATACTTATATAATTATGTTCTAACATACCTTTTATTTTTAAGGTATATATCTTAGTTATTTTTATGAATTTAACACATAACATATTCATTTATGCAATTTAAGGTTAATTTACAGGTATAATTATTATTTATATCGGGTATACTCATAAAAATACGTATATATTCATATAGTATATTATGCTATATTATCTCATTTTATAGCTCAATTAACTATTATTCGGACCGTCCCTTAGTTTCTATAGACACATAATGCCTCCAATCGAGGACTTCACACCACTTTATTGATTTCTCAATCCAAGCTCCAAGTGCTATACAAACACAAACTTGATTATACAAGTCACACTCACAACTCTCAACACAAATCATAATCTCAACTCATAAAACAAAACTCAATCTTAAGAATTATTAGTGTAATACTTTTAACTCTCAATACTTTACAACTAAAAGCTCATAAGCACTACACTTTAAATCTCTCTAAATATTAGCAACTTATGATACAAGAGACAATGAGAATTATAGACAACAAGAATATAAGAGAATATTGAAATATTGCAGCAAAAAATTAGTTCTTTACTATCCTTAGCCGGGTTGTTGAGCATTTATATCATTTCATTTAATTCTTCCCGTTATAGTGCATTAAATGCTCCAATGGCTAATTGTATCAGACTTATCAGCATGTTGGTAACTTTCACTACCAGCAGGCTGGTAACAATATACTCGACTGGCATAATAACCAGTAAGTTAATTAGCAAGCTAGGTCCTTTAGGCCAACGAGCTTTTCTTAGTGTTTTTTAGGACTTTATACCATCAGCCTGATTTTTTTTTTTTTTTTTGAATTGTCAACCTAGTAGACCAAATATCACTTGAAAATTTTTTTAACACACAATAAAGAATACTCTTTGCAATCTAACTTCAAGATTATTTGATCACTACTCAAAAGATTAAATTTCTTGTAGAGATAATTGATATATTTCATCATTAAGCAAATTAATTGATCTTCAATTACCTCAATATAATCAAATAATACTTAGTTTAATCATTCACTTATTTTGTTCTCTTAAAAAACAACATGTTTACTTATATACTTTTTGTTTTATTCTCATCAAAATCAAATAATGAACCCTAGTTTCAACAATCTCCCTCTTTTTTATGAGGACAAAACTCTTATACTTTAAATGCTCCCTTTCAATCTAATGCTCCCCTCAATTTAATGCTCCCTCTCAATTTAGCACTCGATTTCAAGATATTTGATAATTGAATAAGATTAAGTGAGTGCTTGCAAAGTGAGCATATATTGACGTGCTAAGGAACTAAGTCCCACTTCTTAATAACTTCACATAAAAAATATATCAAACTTTTAAAGAATCAAGATATGCTAAAGTTATAGGATCAATATAATCTTTTAAATAACTATTATCAATTTGATGTAATACACGTTTTGACATTCTAATAACTTGAATATTTCTTTCCCTTTGACCTCATCAAAAAGAGGAGGATTTAGGCAGCGAAGAAGGAAGATGATTCAAGTAAAAATTTTAGCATAATCCTACCTTAAGCCTTAAGATATACCTCTTACAAAAGTGAAATTAAAGAAGCTAAAAACCATGCCAAAATAAAATTTCCATAATGAATTTATCAAAATCAATTCATGCAACATTAAATGTTCAAATATGTAAGCTAACTATGAGGAGTGTAATAACTTCATGAGATACATGAACCACAAGTAGTAAACAATATAGATAAGTAACATAACCAATAAAAGCCAAGACAATGGCCAAGACAAGATAATAGAAAATAATAATAGTAGTGGCTAATGACTAAATTCATAACATGAGAAAAACACAATGAAGAACAAATACAAAATAGATTGGAAGTTAACAATTCATGGGACTTGTAGATCATCATCTTTAAGCTAAAGGAGGAAAGAGGCAAGATGAGTAGTGATAGTTCATCTAGAAGTGACTATAGTTCATTAAGGTGGTGTCTTAATGGTGAATGGGGGTTTTGTAGAGAGAGAAAGTCGTATAAAGGAGAAGAGGAGGGGTGATTTGAATAAGTGAAGAGATTAATGAGAGATTGTGTGGATTTGGAGATGATTGATGAAGAAAAATTATGATTTTGAGAGTTTGCAGATAGAAGATTGAAGAGAGAGAAGGATTCAAAGAGAGAAGGATTCTAGGGTTTGGGGAAAGAGAAAGAAGAGTTTTAGGAAGAAGATGGAAAGAGAGAGAAACAAACGGCGTTATTTGTGGTTGGAAGCAGAGATATCAACAAGCTAATAGTATAGGGAGCCATTATACTGGTTATGAGAATAAAACCGTTGCAAATTTGTTATAAAAAATAGTTTACCAATATGCTGGTGGTTAGGGGTACTAGTATGTCGATTCTTAGAATAGAACCGAAACAATTTGCTTATAAAAAGGAGTATACTAGCAAGCTGGTGGTTATTGATATCGACATGCCGGTTGTCTGCAAATCTGTAGAAAATGAGTCAAGTTTACTTCATTGGTCTAAGTTGCTTACTCAAGATGATTTGGAGTGATTTAATGAGCATTCTAACACTTTAAGCCAGTTTATTTGAATCCGTTAAGGCTTAAGAAACTTAAATTTTAGCTAGATATTAAGGATTTAGCCAAATCAAATTCATTGAGCCGTGTAATTCATGATGAAGTGAAAACGTACATGTAAGAGCAAAATATGTGCATAAGCATTGAGTTTTTTACATACCAACACTTCAAACAAATTTCAAATACATGTTTAAGCATGGTAAAAATAAAATATAGCTTTAAGACACTATAAATTGAAAAATCACTATTTGAGTTCTCTAAAATCAAAAGTTAAGCGTAAATATAGCTATTGAGGAAGTATGGATTCTTTATTAAATTCAAGACAAGTTTATGGTTTAAGCATATTTGAAAGATACTAAGAAGAACAAAAAATACATAATCAAACCAAGCAACATTCATATTGGCATAAATAGTCATAAAATGCTTCATAATGCTTGTAAGGAGATCTTGTTGATAAGAAATTTTTGGAGGAATTAGGACAACAGTAAGAGAAGTATATCCTTTATTGTGATACTCAAAGCGCAATCCATCTCAATAAGGATCCTACCTTTCATTCAAGATCTAAACATATTGATATTTGATACCATTAGATTTGAGATGTTTTAGAAATGAAGCTTGTTCAGCATGAGAAAATCCATATAGATGATAATGGATCTGATACAATGACCAAAGCGCTAGTAAAAAAGAAAATTATTACTTGAAGGCGGATAGCAAGTATGGAGCAAATCCCTAAGAGGGGGAGATTGTTATGTGGTCTACCTCATATAGCACCCACTAGCAATTAAAATAAACAAAAAGGAGAGAGGAAGTGCCTCAATTTGTACAGTGAAACAAACTCTCCCCAACTCCTATAAATATGGCTCATGCAGCCATTTAATACACACACATACAATGATTACAATAATCATTAGCCAATGATGAGGTTGGTGATGAAATGAAGTTGGGCAGTAGGAGAGACGAGAGATAGAGACTAGAAGAGGACCAGTTCGATTTCTGAAGTTTGGTATTTGACGGTTCTAGATAACCTCGTTCTCATCTAATTGTGTGTATATTTTTGTATTGCTGTATTATCCAAGGGATTGTTTGAGTATTTGTGTAGCCTCTAATACAATTAAGGAAGACATATTTGTAATTCCATTATTTCTATAGTGGAAGTATTTTGTTGGTGCATTCTCGTAATTTCTTGTTTCAAGTTCTCTACATAACATCTTGGCTTCTTTTATTTATTATTCTAGGCACATGTTTTTTTATTGCTTCTATATTATCAAATGCAGAAAAAAAAAAGTTAATTAAATATATAGTAGTATAAGCGATCTTTTTCCGACACAATGTTAGATTAAGCCCAATAGATATAACGAAAGTAAGTTAGCAAGTAGGTCGCCTCCTTTCCCAAATATAACAAAGAAAATAAAACTTCATGGCCGAGGACGAAACAACGTTTCATGGAAAATACATGGCCGCCCAAATGGGACAAATGTCCGGTCCTTTCTTTCACTTGCAGACTTGGCAGCCCTTAATACAACAAAGGAG
Organism: Lumnitzera littorea; assembly: GCA_024138015.1. Taxonomy (NCBI): domain Eukaryota; kingdom Viridiplantae; phylum Streptophyta; class Magnoliopsida; order Myrtales; family Combretaceae; genus Lumnitzera; species Lumnitzera littorea. The sequence continues at coordinate 75,085,963 of JAMXBB010000007.1, forward strand.
TTAATTTTATTGCGCGATTCCGCAAATTTTTCCTTTGAATGGTATAAACAAAAATGGCATGTAATCGGGATGATAACTATATATATATATATATGAGTCAATTATGAAAATTTTCATTCTCTCCTAAATATTTGTACAATTGATTCATGTGCATGTAATTTGTCCTTTTCGTTCAAATGTATTGATAAAATGTACAATGAATTATTTACATAAATATTATTGTTAAACTGAAATAAATGTGCAAAATTACACATTCATTAAAATGCAAGAGAATTTTGCTAAATATGCTTTGTATCGTCGAAGGTTGTTTTTAGTTTGTTACAAAGGGATGTTTTCCAGTATGCTATTATAAAGCAAAATAAGACCCTTATAAGACTTGAGGGCTTTCATTTGTGTACTTAAATGGAAATGGACGTTTAAAGTAACTTAGGTAAAGTTATAAAATTAATAGTTGAAACTGTTTAAATATTTGAAATATTTTATGACATTATAATGATGTTATCTTGTTTTTTTATAATCTTAACCATCAATTATACATAACAATATTTTAAGAGGATAACTTTAAAAAACCTTAAAGAATAATAATTTTAAAGGATCCAAATTCTTCTTTCTTTTGTTATAATATTGCACTTAATTATCCAAAAGATAGACCAAGTAAGTCTATAAACTTCAGTAATGCATTAAATATATCCCTTTAATATAACAAATTTTTAGGAAGTTGGATTCTCTAAAGTTACTATTTTTTTTTTCTCAAGAATTCCCTAAAATTCTAAATCAATGGTTATTATTGTCTAGATTCCCCAAACATTATATAATATCACTTTGATGTCATCTTTTTAAAAAAAATACATTAACAATTATTGATTTATAATTTTGGGAACTTAAAAAAGAAAAAAAAAATTTAGAGGATTCAAATTTAATTTTTAATGGTCAAAATGACATAATCAATTCTCTGTTTCCTTTTTTTTTTTTTTTTTTTTCCTCTCCAAACAGAAAACAATGGACATGGACTAGCTTGACTAACCTTATACATTTGCAAGCTTATGGGACTTCTTTTGACGAACTTAAAAAGTACAAAAATAATAATAGATCAAACCAAAGTTTACATCTTAGTGATTCGTAAATAGCGGTTGGTATTCATTACAACGCCAAACATAAAAGTTTTCTCGTGAAGTGCCATTTGTTTGTAAAGAAAATAATTATTCTATAGAAATGGCCTTTACCGAAACGAAGAAATTAGAATATGGATAATCCATTGTTTTTTATATACAGATAATTATTATGATGGCAAAAAAAAAAAGAAGAAGGGTATTTTAGTATTTGATCTGCGGAAATTTTTCAGGATATAGTATTAGCTTATTACCATTGCTTTCTAAAATGCTGTTTTAAGCACTTGCATTTCTTACGCATAGCCTTAGCAAGGAAATAGAAATATGCATATGCATGTCTTCCATTTCATATAACTAAAAGTAACCATGTTGCTGATTATCTGTAGTATTTCAATATCATTCTAGACCCTCTTTACTGAAAAAAAAAAAAAAAGAAGAGGATTCATTTCATGTTACATGTCACGTGTTCTGATTTAGGAAAAAAAGAAAAGACAAAGAACAAAAAAGATTTTTTAAAAGATACAATCTTCTATTATTTTATATTACTTATCATTGACTAATTTCACTTGTTAATATTAATAAATATTTTTCGACAAGAGGGAAGAGTTTTCTTCAACCTTTCGCGGCAATAGAATTATGCCTTCGATTTTGTGTACTTTTCATCCATTAAATGAGCTCAAAAAGCGATGAGTAGCAACATCACGTCATGCTAGTCTCCAAAACATTGCGAAGAAGTTTCTCAAGGATTTTTGTTATTCATCGGCACCCACGTGGTTCAGAACTTTTCAAAATGGACGATGGATTGATGACGATAAAGTGAACCAACTTTGACTAAAAATCTATAGTACGATGCAAATAAAGATACTCCTCTATTCATAAACTACGACGTAAAGCGATTTCTCATAAATAATTGGTCATGATTATAAAGTCCTTGTAGTAATTGCTGGGAACCATTGAAAGCTCGTTCAACTTTTTAGAGCATTGCAATTGCCACTGAAATAAAAATCCTCATAATTTATCTTGGGCCATCAAAGTAGATATATCACTTTTCTCCTAAAATATATGTACAAGAGATACCTGGTATATCATTCTACTTTAGAAATAGAAAGCACCTTATATTGTCTTTAAATATTGGGATACCTCTCGAGCATCTCCATCTATGATTCTTGACCTAGGATTTTACATTAAGAACCTCTTTTTTTTTTTTTAGGTTCTTATAGGATGAGAATGAGTTCTTATAATTCATGGGATCCTTCATGAAAGACCTCCAAAAGTTATTCATTTTTATTTTTATTTTTTTAACAAAATAACGTGTCTTCCACGTTTTAAAAAGTAAAACACATTTACTTTGGAAGTTCAATAGACTGGGAGCTCTAGGCAACAGCAATATTTAATCATTTTATATGATTAAATTATTAATCAAGTAGCCTACATGGTCTGCAAAATTAAATTTAATTATCCATTTCTCCGAAAAAAAATTCAATTATCCATTCTTTGCCAAAAGAAAAAAAAAAAAAAGTCAGTGATCCATAGCTTACGTGATAGATCGAACAGTATAGTGACTGGGTGCATTCTCGTAGCATGGAATGGTGTAGAAAATTAATTTCTTATATTATTATTTTTTTTTTCTATTTAACTTTTTGATAATAAATTTATTAATTGTTTACATTATTGAAAAAACATTAAAATGTTATCTAAAAATAATTATTGTGAGAAATATAAAAATACATAAGAAAATTATAATAACTTTCTTTAAGAATCACAAATAAAGTGAAAAGGTCCTCAACAAAGATAAGTTGTTAGCATGCTAACATAGCATCTTAAGGACCTTGAAGAGGTCCTCATAGATAACATTTTGGCCATGTTGCCGTGTTATTTCCTTTCTTTCTTTTTTTTTTTCAATATAATATTAGTTTGTTGGAATGAGGGACGTTGACAAAATTTATTTTGCTTTAAATTATTAAGGTTTTTCTTTTTATGTAATGATAAATAAATTATAAATATAATATGAAATATTAATAGAAGAATTTTACATAAGTTAATATTTATCTTAAATATATTTTATGTATTATTTAAAAAATAGTGATAATATGGGACCCATAAAAAAATTCGATAAGTAATTTTTATTAAGTACTCTTTTATAAAGTACAAAGTTACTTAAAAAAATTAGTTATTTAAAATGCTAATATTGTAGCGTAGATAACTTCTCTAAGTATCCTTTATAAACACACCTTAATTATACACTTGTTTGCTGCAAGATTGCTAACTTTCCACCATGTATCACTCTCACTTCTTTTCCACGTAACAACCAATTGAAGCGTAAATACATATTTCCTATGAGTAAAAAGAATACTCATCTATATCGAATACCACAAACTATATGTAATAAAATACTAGTAAAAAATATTGTATATGCATCATGTGTGGGACAATTCATAGTTGATTTTATAGATCTGCTCCACACATACATATTTCCAAGTTACTAACATTTTGACACACTCAAGTTGATTCACCCAACTCATTAAGATCCAATTTCGATTATCTTTTTTCTTTTGTTTGTATTTTATTTGTATATGTTATGTATTCGATCTATATCTATTTTATATTTGACATTTAGAAAGCTATTTTATTTATATTTTATCTGTTTTTCTTTTTTTAATAATTATAATGAAGGTGTTGATTGAAACATGGGAATTGGATTGAAAATTTATGTGCTTTAAAAAAAATTAAAAATATATATAATATATTGGAAAAAGATTTTTGAATTGGTATTTATATAAGATGAATAAAGTAAATAATAGGTAAATTCAAATTTATAAAGATTTATTAGATATTTGATTTTTAAAATACAGGTATATATGTAATTGTATTTTCTTTTTTTTTTTATCTTATTCTTACTAAGTGCAAAATTTAAATAGATGTTAAAAAGATACCTAAAAGATAAGATAAAAGATGAACCAAATAGACCTTAAATTAATTAGCGCTAAAGATCACGATTTCTTGAAAGCGATCCTTAAAATTAATAAAGATAGTTTTTAGTTGTTTAGTTTTATGGAGAAGAAAGATTAAGCTAAGTATTATATTAGATTATTTGAATTTCTTTATTTTGGCGGGTTAAAGGGATGACGTATTTAATTCATCCAATTCTTAAATTGATCAGGGTAGCGTATTGGCCTATTAAATTTATTCAATCCACCAACACCCAACGAACAGAGATAGGTTGAAATTTCCAATGTATTTTTTAAAACGAGTCAAAATAGCCCATTTAACCACCCTAACCTATAGCAAGAGGCTATATTGGCCTCTTAAGATTGTGCCTGGTAGACGATACTTAAACCAACAAGACTAGACGATTTAGATAAGATAATAAAAATGGTCACGCTATCTTACCATGGTTGTTTGTTGACATAGCATGTTCAAGAGCTTAGGTTTTATGTTATGTGGATAAAAAATTGGTGGAATAACTTAAATATTCATTAACCTTTTTCGATCAATGACGAGCCTACTCTCAAAGTTCTACAACCTTGTTCTTATATTTAATAAGCATCTGGCAAGTGATTTAGAGGTATTATTACCCATCTTAGATCATATAGAACAATAAGGTATACCTATCCTAATTCATCCTAAAATTCATTTTAATAATGTATATTATAACTATCCTTTTCCACTCATTATAATTCATAAATCAAATCAATATAGCTGGTCAAGCCATAAATTAATCAGGGATTTTAAAAAACATACATTCAACACATAAACCATATACTCATAGGAAAAAACAATTAGGTCAGCTTTAAACCCAAATGTTAAATTACAGAAAAGGCCGAAAAAAAAAAAAAAACCATAGTCACTCTTTAACAAAAATGCAACATAAAAAATAATCATAATAACACTAAGCTACCATGGAAATGAAAGAACAATGTCTAGAGAGAGAAAGATAGAAATATTTAGCATAATACAAGCATAAACATATATAAAATCCATTAAATCTCATTATTTCTTTATCCAACTCAACTATGCTAAAATGGGAAATTCTAGGGCATTAGAGTGCAAAAAAGATGGAACAAATCATAAGAGATTAGGCACTTACAGTGCATCAAGTATTTGTAATGGATGTTTATCATGTCATGAAAATGAATTTCGTCCAAATCTCAGACAAAATCTTTATATTGAGGTTCATATTGCACTTAAGCCTCTTCATCCAAAATAGCAATTATGAGATCTGGATGAAGCCTTCAAGGGATGTCTATGCTTTAGCATCTGTCATTCAAATCTTCTTGCTATCATAGGTCACCATTGGAGACGCTAATACAATGGACCTACTTTATGAAATTTGAATGTTATTGTGATGCTCCACAACTTTCCAGACCTTGTTAAATGAGATTCAAACTTTATGAGATATTTCTTGTTAAATGTATAGTTTTCTTTATGGTAAACTAGATTGTATCGTATTGTACTAGAAACTAAATGTGCCCTAAATAATGAATGCATTTTGCCTTTACTTAAGGAAATATAGTATGCGAAACTAGGGAAACCAAAAATTCATCAAGTGCATATAATACTAATAAATTTTTCATTAATATAATAGTGGAATGGATATTTTAAAAAGTTATCACCGTATTTTACATATATTAAGTTTTTATTTTTACTTATATATAAATATATATATAATATGTGATGTATTATATCTAATAGATCTTTTCTTATAAAACTAATCTCCCCACTTGTATTTATATGGTTGATGCCACTTTGTCTATAAGTATTTAGATTTCAACCTTATTTAATTATTAGGAGTTGTTTTCGAATAATGAATCGGTTCGAATGAGGACGAGCTTGAACCAGTCAATAAATCGTCGAACCTTAAGGGTTCAAACAGTTCAGCCCAAGTAGTTTAGCCTTGGAGAAATGCCAACTTGGCGTGCCCTTGAACCAATGGATCGAGCTGCTTGAACTTGAATGTTTTTTTTTTAAAAAAAGGCAAAACAAAACAAAAACAAACAATAGTAACTTTTACTTTTCCATATACTTTCTTATTCTTATTTTCTCGTAACTTTTCTCTCTACTTTTCTGTACCATGGCTTTATAATTTATATTTATATTTGGTAATTGTACTTCAATTTGAAAAATAAATTTTGTAACGTATTATAAAAAATTAAAGTTTATAGTTATGTTGTAGTTTATTTCTTTTTAATTGACAATGTATTACGAGATTTGAGTAACAAATCTTTCTCCTTTGCAATTTCTATTGATTTGACCAATATTGCTCAACATTGTAATAAAACATCACAGACAGGGAATCTAAATCAATTATTTCGAAACAAAAAAAATTTCAATCGAAAATAAAAGTAAATCATTTACGTATCACTATATTTTCATATATAGTATTAAAATTATTTTAAAAAATGAAAATACGTGAGTAGGTAATAAATTATTAATATTAATCGATGAAAATATGAAAAATTAAATTTGAAAAAAAATAAAGAAATTAAAAAAGGCATGATTCTAGGCCTTTGTATCGGCTCGGACCCATAACCTTAAGGATCAGGTGCAATTTAATTAATTGCTGGCGGTTTGTACTTTAAGTAAGGTATGTACCTTTTTGCCTAGGCAAGTATTGCCTTCATTGATTTATTTTTCCTTACTCGAAAACTATTCTTTTACTGGAAAATAAATAAATAAAAGAATTTTGCATTGGACTTTTTAGGGGTATGTTATCGTAGGAACAATTAATTAAAAAAAGAAATTGTAAGGGTGAGAATTCAAATTACACAAATGTTAAGGATCGTATGGGTCACTTGCATGATTCTTCAAGAAAAATATACGCTTTCTTATTAAGTATATACGACTAACAAAAACTTTAAGATTAAATAGCAAATTGCAAATTATTTTAATTATTAAGAAAAATAGAAATAAACAATTTGAAGACAAAAATTCAATTATTATTTAAAATCAATCGGAACAAGTGGACTATTTTGCTGTTTATTATTAGCTTGCATTCTAAATTATAATCATACCCAAAAAAAAAAAAAAAGATACCGTTCATATTTATCAACCTTACACATTTCATTATCTAGACTATGAGTTCTATTTAAAAAAAAATAAAAAATTGAAAGAAAATACACTTTATTTTTTAATTGAATATATATAAGAGATATAGTTACACTTACGATGGAACGTTGATTCAAGAAGGTTTTTTTTTTTTTTAAGAAGAGTTGAATTTGATTTTTTTTAAAGTAAAATATTATTATATCGACTATAAAAAGGAAAAATGTACCTAGCTCATATCCTTGAAAGACAGTTATAAAGACTTTAGCTTAATCTCTCCCTTAAAAAATTGAAAATTCAACCCCTAATCTATGGAACCTGTTAAGATAGAGAAGTTTAATTTTGACTCAATTAAAATGTAGCTATTGTACTTACACTCGGGCATCGGGTTAAATCAATTCGAAACTAGCCTTGAATTGCTACTTCATGAGTCAACACAAGGTTGAACTAAGCTTAGGTCAGTTTGGTAGCTTTTGAACTTATTGCTCAATTATTTTCTTTTTTAATTTCCCTTAATCTTACTCTTGTATCCATATGAATTATTGTAAAAAAAAATTTTCATTGATTCCTATTTTCTATTTTTTTCTCCAAATAATTATAACACTTTATACCATATAAACTAAAATAGAGTAATTATAAATTTTATTTTGTTTAGAAATAATTAATTTACACCGGATGAATATGATGTTATTTTAATATTAAAGTATTAGGTAAAGTTAAGTAAAACAAGAGAAGTTGAAATTTGTAAATTTGTAAATGATGAGAATTTTTCATTTGATTCTTGAAATAAATTGTTAATATGAAAAGAATAAAATTATAATATAATTATTAATTGTAATTTGTGAATACATGCCATGTGTGTATTGAGAAATGAAAAAGTTGTAAAAAAAGACATGTAACATGTCTGATTGTTTTTTTTTTTTTTTTTTAATATTGAAGGGACGGAACCAACCCAACCAGCTCATTGACCATTGGTTCGACAGGTTTGATCGGCTAGGGCTCAAGCAGTTTGGAAACCGATTCGGGCGTACTCCAGTCCCAGACCGCATTGATTCATGGGAAATCTATCGTTTGCACAGGTCTAGTTGTACTGTTGCTGTAGGAGAGAGCAAAAAGTGCAAAGTACTGTACACCACATGATGGAAACTGCATAAATGGAAAACTTAGGCGCTAACTATCGTCTCCAATTGAATTCTTCCTCATCTTCTAGTCTCTTATCTATAAATATACCTCTTAACGTCCCCTCTCTACTCCAACACACGCATACATATATACAGGCAATATACCACATGGACAAGAAACACGAAATTGGCGTCCCTGAGGTCACGAAGGTATCGAATCTCAATTGCATCGATCTCTCTTCTCCTGATGTTCAACGATCCGTTTCGTTGTTAAAACAGGTAATCAGGAGACGCCAAAACGACACTCGAATCTTGCGTTTTTGAATATCTAGTTTCGATTTTTTTGCTTCACTGAATTCCGTCATGGTTTGAAATCATGATTGGAATGTGAATTTTTCTTTTCTAATTCTGATAATTTAACTGAATTTAGCTTGAAAACGGCGATAGAACGTCGCATTTTATTGATTTTGATAGATTTGGAAGTGCTAGTGTTGGTAATGTAACCGTTTGTTGCTTAGCTTTATTCTGTGGACTTAAGGCGTGGTTGGATTGTAGAAATTTTCTACGCGAGAAAATTGATAGGATTTTAGCTCAAATACGATGAACAAATGTTGCATGTCGATCATTAGTTGTAATTTGGGAGTCTTGTGCTAGGACTTGATATACTGAAGTGATTTCTGTTTTGTTTTAACGCATGATTGGATGTGTAGAATCTTTATACATGTTAAATCATGAATAGCGGTAAACCAAACCATTGACTGAACTGGACTGACAATTCAGTTTCTTTTGCAGCAGTTTGGTTTCAAACAAGGTTTGGTTATGTTTATTGTTTCAACCGAAGGTGTATGCAAAACAGAACCTCACTCGTAAATCAAACTGAAAATTTCTCTCTTTTTCTTTAAAAAAAAATAATAACTTCCCAGCAGTTCCATACTTGACTGGTGTCAGATGAAGGTTTACTATGCCCTATCATATTTTTCAGTTTTACTCAGACTCTAAATTGAATAAAAAAAGCTCCTTTTTGCTTATTAATTTTAGTTTGGTAGTGATAGTGCTGTGATTTGTTGCTAAATTGTATTCTTTTATGGTTAAAAGGCTTGTTTAGATTGTGGATTTTTCTACATAATCAATCATGGAATAAGCTTGGAGTTTATGGAGGAAGTGTTTGAACAAAGCAAGAGGTTTTTCAATTTGCCTATGAAAGAGAAAATGAAGTTACTGAGGAATGAGAAACATCGTGGTTATACTCCTTTGCTTGATGAGCTTCTTGATCCTGAGAATCAACAGCATGGTACGATTGTAATGTTGCTGAATTGTAATGATGAATTTCATTGGATATATGCAGATACTAGAGAGGATGAACTGTGCTTTTCCTTCTATTTATTTATTTATTTTTTTGGGTTGGGGGTGTTTTCATTTGGATTTGAAATAAAATTTCAGCAAAAGCATTGGAAAAGTAAAAAAAAAAAAAAAAAAAAGATGTACATGTAATTATTGCTTTTTGATTAAAATTTCTGTAAAAGGGTGAGAAAGGCTTCCCCAACTACCCTTCCAATTGCTGCAAAGGGGAGGTTTTGCCCCTTGAACATGTGACCTTCCTTAATGGTCATGCTTCAAGGCTTGGAATGTAAGCAACCTAATTAGTTTCTATAATATGGCTTGATCATGCTATTTACATGGTTATGGTTGCAGAGTTCTTTATATTAAAATTTGAGTAGGAATGACCTGTTTGAGTTTGAGGAAAACTGATTTCTGTAAGAATGAAAAGTTTATAAGAGTAGAATACTGATATTCATTTTGGTGATAATTCTGTGTGTTGGTTGAATTGAAGGTAATTAATATTTTTTCTCAATATGGATCATGTTTGCTACACTGCTTCTTGAATCTTGAGAGATGACAAGTATTAGTGCATTTTCCATAATGTTATTCTAGGAGATTACAAAGAGGGATATTACATTGGTGTGGAGGTACCTGAAGATGATCCCGAGGCAGAAAAGCCATTTTATGGGCCGAATATATGGCCTGAGTCCGGTAAGAGAATCATGCCCATTTTAGCCGTTGCAGCGCATACAACAAGGTTAAATTTTCGTTGTAACTTTAGTTGCATCATCTTTCAGATATTTTGCCAGGTTGGAGGGAAACTATGGAGAAATATCATAAACAAGCATTGTAAGTTATGCATCGTATATAGAAGCCTTTTTCCTGTCTACATTTTGGACAAGAAACTTCTTTGTTCGTGCATGTGTTGATAATGCTACTGTGAGTCTTTTCTTGCTCAGAGCAATCGGGAGACCTAAATATTATCTAGATTTTGTTCATTGACTATCCACATGTGCAGGGAAGTGGCAAAATCTGTAGCAAGGATCATAGCACTGGCACTTGATTTGGAAGAATATTTTTTCAATAAGCTGGAAATGCTTGGAAAGCCTATTGCAACACTGCGCTTGCTACATTATGGAGGTATAGGTAACATTTTAACTCTTGGCCACAAACATCAAAAGTTCTTATTGCATTGTCCATTTCATTTTTTTAGTTTGGTTATTTGCATATATTGTCCAATTGACCTTGTGCTATCATCCAGGTGAGGTTTCTGATCCCTCAAAAGGACTATTTGGAGCAGGAGCACATTCTGACTATGGTTTGATTACCCTCCTGGCAACTGATGAAGTTGTAGGTTTACAAGTAAAGTGCTTACCTTGAAAGCATCTCTTTCAGAGATCCTTCCAAGTGATCATCCTTTTGAATAATGGTTATCTCTTGCAGATATGCAAGGATAGAGATGCAAATCCTCGTGTTTGGGAATATGTGGAGCCAATAAAAGGGTAGGTTAGCCTCTTAATTGCCATTTTCGGGTGCAAATATAAAAGCCAACCCCCATTGAGAACATTGTGCACCGTGTAGTCTTCTCTTTTCATTTATCTGATTCTTGGATCTGCTTCCAGTGTCAGCATTAGGAAAAGTTATGATAAAGCCAACATTGATCCCTTACTTAAATAGTGCAGACAATCCTATAGATTACATTTATTGTGTTTCTTTGAACAACTATCCAATAGCTATAATATTAGGTTTCTATCTTATATTCAATCAACCTAGATAACCAAGATTGTAACATAAAAACCAGTTTTCCAACAGGATAGATTAGGTTCAAATCCTTCTCTCATGTTGTAAAAAAAACAAAGAAAAAATCGACCTAGATGCATTATTCTTCTGTATATTAGGTGTGAACATATATCTTTAGGGGAACCCAATTTTTAATCTTTTTATTTTTTAAAGTCATGATACAGTCACTATTTTCTCATTTCTAAAGCATAAATGATGAGCCACACGTGTAATGCTCATGGAAAAAGGAGCCTGGGATGCTCTGAAGCAGCGTATTTCATTGATTTAAAACAAAAAGAAATCACTTACATTGTCTTCATGCTGTGTGTTGTAATTCATCTTGCACCTTCAGCAATGAATGTTTGTGCTTATGACTACTAAAAGAAATGTGCAGAGTATGTTGTTTTGTCATTGTGTTTTGCTCTGTTGATTTTTATGCCTCCATTCAACTAATAAGATGAATCGATTGCTACTTGCTTCACAAGTCATTTTGTTTTAGATATGAATGCTTTCATGCCTGAAATCTTTTGCATGGTAACAAAGTCATTGTAAACAGTGGAAAGCCCGATGGTGATTACTGTATGGTTAAAAAAACGATGCCTACATTTCACTAGTTATTCCAGCACATGAAGTCATATCTGTATTATGGGACTGATGACTAGAAAAGATATGCTCTCACTGACCATGAACTATCTTGGTTGCATGTTTTGGTCAGAGCTTTCATTGTAAATCTTGGTGATATGCTGGAGCGCTGGAGCAACTGTGTTTTCAAGTAATGTTCATCTCTGACTTCCTTTTATTGCATTCATTTCAAGAATCCAATATCTTATTTCCATAACACATTTATGGGCTTGTTTAGCTTTTTCAACTACTGTTCTATGTCTTATTCTTGCTTATTTGAAAAATGATGTGTGGAAAACCATTTGATATGTATCTTATTTGTTTTAGTTTCTCACAAATGTTTGGATAAATTATCTTTTTATTGTCTCCATTATTAGGGATAATTGCAAATACATCCCCTTAAACTATTAGTCAGGAATAGATAGATCCCATAAACTTGTAAATTAGTTTACCTCATCATAACTTTTAAAACTATATATATAACCTCCAAACCGTTTGAAACACTCTCTCAAGCAGGGATAGCTGTTTGATTTCCTAAGGCAGTAGGGAATCTAATAGATTTAAATTTGTTAGTATTTGATGAAGTTCACATATATATTTGAACATAGTAATCAAAGTTGTGCCATCCCTGAGAAGGGTGGTTTTCATGCCATATGGGCTAACTTTACTTTACTTGAATTTGTCATCATCTGAAGTAATTAATATTTATTTATATGAAGAATCAACATGATTGCTGTCCATCAGAACTTAGATCTGAGTAGGGGGTGGCTTAACTGGTTTCTTCCATGAAAATCAACTATCCTCTGTAACCCTTTGACTGCTGATTTACCTCAGGAATGCTCCTCGGAATTTTTTTTTTTTTTTTGTTTCTGACCTTTCTCCTGTTTCCTTGCAAATTATTTTTAGGTCAACATTGCACAGGGTACTAGGCAATGGCCAAAACAGATACTCTGTAAGTCAGTTCTACAACACTTCCTGTGGCTTTTCTTTCCGTTCATCCATTTCTATTTGCTTGTGAACTCCTTTTAAATGCCATAAATAGTCTGATTATCCATGGTTTGGCATTAGTATTCACGTACATGATCATGTTCATTTCTTTCTCCAGATAATATTTGCAGTTATTGTTTCACTCTTGTCATATTTGTTGTAAGGCGCCTCTCTGCAGTTAAGCTACTTGTTGCACCTGCTTTAATGTTCTGTTTTGTGGTCTCTCTGTACAGATTGCCTATTTTGTAGAACCTAGTCATGAATGTGTTGTGGAGTGTTTGCCATCCTGCAAATCAGAAGACAACCCTCCCAAGTATGCTCTCTCTGAAATTCTTGACCATGTGCATAATGACACTAAAAGCATCTAGCTCATTCCATTGGCACATAAACTTCTGCTTCTCAACATTGTACTCTTATATTCTTGTATTTTCCTGCGTACTTCATAGATGTTGCATCTTTATTTTTTGGTTCATTTGCTGCCATTAGTCAGTCAGTGCTATAGTTGTGAAGTGGCAAGTTATTGACCATGCAATTGCACAATTTCATTTTCTCAACCCACTAAACGCTTGTTTTAGACGTCTGAAATAGATTCACAAGTCATATATCCTTTTGATTTTATTTCCTTATGCTTAAAATAAACGGAAGTTTTATGTGACAGGTTTCCTCCCATCACATGTGGGACATACCTGAGCCAGCGTTACAACGAAACTCATTCTGATCTTAGCGTGTACAGAAAAGAACAAGCTTGATAGGTATTCACATTCTGTAGCAATGTAGAGAATGGTAATCATGTTTCGTTGTATTTATTTGCAAAAGCCTTGAGCATCATTCATCAATGATCCTCCTTTGATGCGTGTGTAAAAGTTCCCCAAATAAGCCAGCATAATGAAATGGTCGGCCTTAACTAAAGGGTGAAAAATAAAGAAACGATCCAAATTAGACCCAAAAAAAAAAAAAAAAAGAAAGAAAAAAGCTTGCTGTTATAAAATCGTCTAATGACGTAATCTAGGATAGGATCCCACAAGAAAGCTTTTATAATTGTACAATACATCCCGGTTTTCTAGTTTACATTTTAAAAATTATGTGTTCACATGCAGTGTGCACTTATCACGCTGCAAATCAGGTGTTAGATTCTCGAAGGTTGTCAGTAGAAAAACCAATAATATTGGAGGTGGAAGAGCACAAATCAGAGTAGGGCCCTCTTTTGGTGGGGTTGAGAATTAGAATATCCTTTTGTTTGCTTTCAGTTTCTAAAGAAATTCTAATTGACGTGAGGGGGAAAAGATTTATGCTTATGCAAATGTTTAAGTACAGAGAAATTGCATTATGGTGATTTCGATATATGACGTTGTAGTCAGTGTTCTTGTCTAATTCATTTGTCAATTCAAAAAGTGTTGTTGCTGTTCTAAAGTTCACAAAGCTTTACTTAATATTAGTCCACTTTACAACTTGCTATTACACGAAACTCAAAGTTTAGGACGCAACGTTGTGCAATGTATATGGGTGAAGATTTAAACTTACAAGATGCTGATGGCCATGAAGACTTTCGAAAGTACCTCCTTTTGCAAAAAATTGGGGAAAAATTACCTGCGATGAGGTCAACCATTGGGATCAAATTTAAGTAGAGGTTGAATTTTGGAGTGGTTAAAGTAAAGGTTTAATATTATAGCAAGTGGTTCAAATATAGTATTAAACTATTTAGTGGTTAAAATGAAATACCAACTTTATGATAAGTGGTTCAAGTTGAGAATTTAAACTCTAGTTTTATTTAAATTTTAATTCTTTATTTGAACTATTTATCATAATGGTGATAATTTATTTTAACCATTCGAAAGTCCGATCTTCTATTTGAATAACTTACTATAATATTAATTCTCTATTTTAATCACTTAAAAGTTTAATCCTTTAAATAAACTTAACTCAATATATTCATCCTCTCATTTACAATTCTCTCTTTTTCAAAATCATCATTTTAAAGGTTGTACAATTCTAAGTTCTTTATGACTAAATATGCTATCTTGTTGGGCATTTTGGGTTTAAAAAGATGGATAAATAGAAAAATTGTTAACATTTTAAAACACACGGCCATGATGGGTCTCTATCTTAGAGATTATACCCCTACAGTAAGTTTTTTGAGAGTATTTGGTTATACCTTTTTAGGGTACAATTAATCTTAGAATTTGACTAGTAATATCAAATCTCTAAATCATATTAGTAAAAGAAAAAATAGGTAGAAGAGAAATACCAGTGTTTTTCTGAAAGAAAGAGAGTTATTTGAAAAAAATGTAGTATTTACGAATCATTTTGTTAGAAAGAAAGCCATTTTGCATAAAAATAAAGTGATTAAAGATATGACAAATAAAATAATACTAATATTTAGGTCCATCCCGATGTAGAACTGAACTAGACTAAACTTAGGTCCATCCTGATATTTAACCGAACTAAACCTGCCAGATCATGATGCCCCAAATGGAGAACTGTGACAAGCTTGACCGATCTAATATTAGGCAAAGACCTTTGGGGCAGCACTTTGGACCAAGCCAAGGCCCATCCAGCAGTTCATGATCAACGGTTTTGGGTTTTGAACCCGAATCCATTCAACAATTTTTTATTTAAATTTATTTCAGAAAAACCTTAAGTTTTAAACTTAAAGAAAAAAATTTTATAAAAAGAAGAAATTAAAAAAAAAAAAAGAGAGAGAGTGAGAGAAATTACGGACACAAAACCATATATTTTTCAACCCATCTTCCAAATAAGTTGAAAAATATTTGCATTCGTTTATACATAACCATATAAAAAAAGAACTATAATATTTACAATATGAGATAAAAATCTAGAAAAAAAAAGTTCCAAAAACAAGTAGCTAGTCTTAATCAAACAATACTAAATAAGAGTACTTTATAGTGGAGCTTAGTCAAATACAGAATAGACATGTTCTCAAAAGTATATTTATTTCTTCTATTGCTGATAGGAAAAATACAGCACAAGGGCCTATATTTATGCTCTTTTTGTGAAAAATGATATGGATTTTACAATTATGCAATTAAAGACCTATATTTTTAAGATGTTCTTATTTAAGGGTCTCCGTAAATTTGACATGGCAATTTTATCTTTCTCTCTTTATAAATTTTCATTTTTGGCCTAAATGTTCTTTTATTAATTAAAACCTAAAATGTGTTTTAAAAGTTATCTTTTTGCTCTCTCTCTCTCTCTCTCTACAATAAATCCACCCCCATCTGACTATCACTCAACAAACATAGAACTTAAGTCCTAACCTTACGTGTATTTAAAACCTAACCTTCAAATTTTAAAGTCAAATATCGAAAAGATTAAAAAATAAATAAACCTACATGACAGCCTATGAAATAACTCAAGGGCTTGAAAAGAGGAATTGAACATACGTGGGATCTGTTGTACAACATAAAATGCTAAATGTATGCAAGACACGTACACCTGCCAGTGACGACCTTTATTAGGCAGCACCATAGCATACTCTCTCTGTTTTTTTTTTTGGGTGTGTTCCTCCATTTTTGGTAGCTGAATCACAGGATCACTATTCCCGAATAAATGAGATGTTTGGTCAGATCCAAATCAGTTTCCTGTTATAGCATAGCCAATTGCTGGATGTTCATGGAATAGCAATAGGGTTGTGTTGTTGAACTGTAAGCTGCCTCGGCAAAATTGATATTAGCAATCTTAGTAGGATGAAATGCATCCTAAAATAGGTATTGAGGATTAGTTTTTAGAATTATGGTTCTCATTTCGATTTAGGATTTGCCTTCCATTTTTGAGGATTAGATTTGAACATACTAGTTAGGGTTTATTTGAGTGATAGCCAAATAAAAAGAAAATGAGAAAGAATGGTTGTATCGTATAAAGAGAGGAAAGATAACTTTTAAAACATATTTTTTTTAATTAAAAAAATAACATTTTGATCAAAATTTTCTAAAAAAAGAATTTATAGAGAGAATAATGATGTGAAAATCTAAACTAGCAATCCAAATTAACTAAATTGATGGCTAAAACTACCAATGTCATTACCATCTAATTAATGGAGATCCTTAAATAAGACTACCTTAAAAAAGTACACTCTTAATTGCATAATTATAAAATCTAGCCCCTTTTTTCGCAAAAAGGACCACTCTTATGCTACATTTTTCCTATTACTAATAAGGACAAATTAAATACTTTAAATGAAAAACTATTTTAGATGGAAATAGTTTAAATATTAGTAAATATTATTTATTGATTTTCTGATATGCATGTAATTTTACACACTTATGATTTTGTTTAACTTATAGTGTTTCATTAACAAAAAATAATAATAATAAGTTACACATAAATTAGGTTAGTATAATAAATGGAGAATTACAATGGAGAGGATTAACTTTTGAGGTAAGTTTAAATAGAAAGTTAACGTTTTAAAAAATTTAAATAAGGATTTAATATTTCATAAAATAGTTCAAATAAAATATCAATATTTTCAAAAGTTCAAATAACATATATTAACGTTTTATAAAATAGTTCAAATAATTTTATGAATTGTCTATTACGAGTCCTTTATTTGATATATTTCGTAAAACGTTAATATTTTATTTAAATTTTTTAAAATGTTGATACTTATTTAAACTATTTTTAAAACGTTGATCTTCTATTTGAATATATCATCAAGTGTTAATCTCTTTTATTATAATTTTCTCGTATAATAAATTAATGAAAAATGATTTTAAGTTTGAGCTTAAATGGTTAATATATTTTTTTGCATCTCCATCATTAGTCATGTCAATGTTTGTATTTTTATACTTATAATAGAAAAATGCGTGAAACCGAAAAAGATAAATATAATCTATTCTAAGTATAAAAATATATGCCAAATGGAAGCTTTGATTGAATTTACCAGTCCAATTTACTCTTTACTCTTTACGCAGGAGAAATCATGGTCACATTTTCCATAGTCCATCTTCAAGCCGCTAAGGAGAAAATGTGTGGGACCCTTCATTTTGTCTTCTCAATGTTCATTTGGAAATTCAAAAATGAAAATGGATTTTCATCCTCCGTTATTACGTACCAGAAGCCACATGCCATCACCAATTCACATCTCAATTAAAATGGGACCCTCAAGGTTCCCAAAGTCAGGATGATGACAACATTGTCAAATTGGAAAAGAAGCCACTAAAAGCAGCATTCTTACTGTCCAGTAGAAATAAATCAAAAAAAGCACGCAGCCGATAATTTGCTGTCCACACGCATGCTTTGAAAGTAACTCCCACGTCAACTTAAATCTCAAGATTTCAGTATATATAGGGCACGATCGCAGTTTCGGAAGGGAGAGGGAATTTGGGGTGGAGAACATACAGAGAGTTCTAGCTTTAGTTACTTCTTTGTCTTTAATTTGATTCTCATAAGAGTTGTTTTGATTTTCTGTGTGGTGTTTTTACATATCATGAATTAAGTTTAATATTATTGGATTTTTACATGTTTGGTGATTTTAGTAATGTATGATTTTACTATATGTTACTGTTTAGCTAGTTATGATTTTTAATTATTCAAATTTCATTTTATTACCTTATCAATAATATCTTCTTAAATAAAACTTGCAAAAATTGAAAGAGAATAAGTGATTTGCATGAAATCAAGACTAGGATTTAAGTTTTCATGTATGAATTTTAATATTAATTAGAATACTAATATTTGTAAGAAAAGTATACTATTTAACTGAAGATTGTAGATAAATCACTCGAAATGAGTCAAAACGATAGCAACTTGAAAAAAAAAAAGAGTCTTTATGAATTTGAGTAGAAATCAACTAATTAGTCTTAACTTATTTTAAAAATATATATTAATACAATTGAAATCTCATGTAATTGACTTGATAAACTTCTCTCTTTGTTACTTATATGTTTTAGTAAATTTATTTCTTTTTATTTTAATTTATTTAAACATTCTATTTCGATCGTCTAATTAAAAAAGGAATCAACATAATTTAATAATTAGTTTCAATCTCCATGGATTCAACTTGATCTCACTGGTTGTTCTATTACTGTATACGTGACTCAAAACATTTGCTGATATCGATTATGCTTTTAAAAAGTTCACATGTATCATTTTTTTATTATTTATTCTTTTATTTTTTTTATAAATTGCCGAACTTCTCGTGTCCCGGTCTCAAAGGTTTCTTTTAGTCCAAAGAAAGGAATTCAATGAAGATTAATCAAAGCAGAAACCCGAAAAATCACAGTGCTCTCCAGAATAACACTTAAATTTGACTAGTGCCGTTTAAGTGCCATTTCCCTTTTATATTTCGTTTTGGAGAAGCACTTCATCCAATGAAGCGAATTGTTTTGGAAAGGACATAGGAATCCGACCTCACTCGGATGAAGCCAACTCCCTTCGCATATTCTTGAACGGAAAGAAATCTCCGGCAAAGGCCCCACGCTTGGCAGTTTTGGTCCAGCTGACATTTTTCCTTGAACTTAATACAAGTTTATTTTATTATATATCCATTGATCAGTTAATTTAACAATTAATACTTAGCGTAGTAAGTGGCAAGACGTACGCTTTTGGCTTTAGAGGGCATCTGAACGGCCGATAAGAGAATTCTAGCTAGAATTACAGCTTTGCATTAGTTTTAAGTTTTATCAGGGGAAATGGAATCTGGTCGCTTAGTAACATGCTTAATTTAGGGCAAGAATGAACTATCTATAGATGAAGTTACATAACCGAGACAACAATCCAAGATTCATCATCTTATGCAACCAATGTTGACATTTCAATATATCCCTACATCTTGAGAAAAGCTTAGTAGTTACTAACACATCATGCGAAGAAATCAGTGACGCTCGTATTATTACTGATGAGACTTTTTCTAGTTCTTCGCACATCCAATTTTTGGTTCTCTGAGTGAATGAACTGCAAGTGGCTCACTACAATTTGCGTCCGGCTAGATGTAGACTTGTTCTGTGGTCACACGGGAGAAATTCCTAGTTTTAACTAGGAACCATCACAGAACCCGGCAACCCGATTACAGTATAGTCCAGAGAAATTAAAAACTAACACCAACCTGTCCATGCACACAGCACTACATTGAGGTCAGTAGTCTTATCAACACACGATAATATAAAGCCATTACTTTGCAAAAATAGACGCCTTGTTTTAGCTAAATGGGACTGCATGACAGACATTCATTTGATTCCACTGCTTAAATACCGCATAACAGCAAACTGATATTAACTTACATCAGACTTGTATATAAGGATTAAGGACTATGCCTTTTAGATCCCTTCCACCGTCATAACTAGTAGAATACCAGAGTCCACAATTATCCTAACGGTAACATCTGTAGATTGGACTGTACATGCAGCTCTCAGCATACTTGACAAGATCTGCTGGGCGAGGAAGGTGTGTAGCCAACCCTAAATGTAGATAATAGTTAAGGAAAGGGAGAAAAGAGTCGCAGAACGAAAACGGCAACATGGATCATGTAGAATTAAAGAACTCAAAAGTGCTCACCAAGATCATAGGCCTTAGCAGCTACTTTAGCAGCTATGTTGGCAGAGATATTCCTGATGTTGGAAAATGGTGGGTAGATCAGTCCCTTTTCAAAGTTCTCCTGTGTAACTTGCCCAGCTAATGCCTCAGCTATATAAGAAAATAGGCATGAGAGTTAGTATGCGATGTCAAACAAAAGAGAGCAAGAAATCTGTGACTATATCTCTACTATAGTATATAATAAAGCATCAGCCAAAAGATAGGTTAATTTCACCTACTTAACAACAAAGTCGTTCTTTACTAATCAGGTAGGCAGATTTTATCTGCTTAAAAACAGATTCATCTTCTTCAAACCAACTCAGCGGTAAAGCTCCTACTTGGAACACTTTTTATGGAGGATAATTAATCAGTTTGGAGGACTGTTTAACTAGAAAGCTGTGAAGTTAGAAGTCTTGATTTTTTTGGGGTTTGACTTTATTTTTTCTTTGGTTTGTTTGTTCAAACTTTTTGGGTTAGACTTTATATTAGGAGTTCTGCTAATAAGTGCCTAGAATGCTTGTTAATAACTATGAAAGGTAACTTTACTTGCCTTTTACAGACACATTAACAATAATCACATGGCAACGGATATTTTAAAGGGCTTTTAGAAAACAATCAAAAGTAACTTAACTTTTCTTGTTAAGTACCTTGAGGGTGCTCATTACCAATATCGTTATGCTAGATACACATCTCCAAATAATTAGTGAATAAGTTTTTCCCTGTTACATTATCAGCAATTTTTGAGCATGGACAATAGCAGTTAATCTAGCACTTCTAGCAGATTTTCGAATATAGCTGATGTGATATGTTATTATATCTTAAACGTGGGAAATAAGAATGATCACATTTTGCAATACTAGATTAGATATGAGTATATGCTCACCTTTTTTTACCAACAAAATGTTAGCTCATAAGTAATTACATTAAAAAAAAATAAACATTGAAACATAATATTTTCTTAGAACACCTACAATGAACGTGATGAACAATGGTTTTTTAAAGGAACTTACATGCTGCGAGCAGCATTTCATCACGTACACGAATTGCACCAGATATGACCAATCCTAGACCGAATCCAGGGAAGATATATGCATTGTTTGCCTGAATTCATAAAACTAATCTGTGAAAGCCAAACCACAAGAACAGGGCAACAGATGAACTAACCATGGAGATCAAAGACCAACCTGGCCAGGAACAAAAGTTTTGCCATTATACTCAACAGGGTCAAAAGGACTTCCACTAGCAAATATTGCTCGACCCTTTAATGACAAGAAGAATGGATAAGCAAGAGAGAGATTTCCACCGGACATACTTAATACCTTAATTATTCTTGCAATATATATCTGATAATTATGCTTTCAGAGAGAACATGTTGGGCACCTGGCTCCAGGTGTAAGCTTCTTCAGCAGTACATTCGGATTGTGAGGTAGGATTCGATAAAGCCATAACAAGAGGTTTCTACATGAATCATTTTGAATAAATTTCAGTTCTCAAGTGTACATCATACTTTGATTGCATAATGTTAGAAGCAATAAAGTCCTGAAGGAAATGGTCTTTCAATTAGCAAATTTTTCAAAGGATTCAAGGGTACCTCATTAAAGGATGATAGGGCCTCAATGACCTCCTTTGTAAAAGTTCTTCCTACTCCAGATGACCCAATCAAAATTGTTGGTTTGATTGCCTGAAATGATGATGTAAGCAGAAAATATTTCCATTATAGTTGTGAAGATGCCATCACAGAATGCACAAACTTGGATTGGCAATTTAACCTTGACAGCACTCAACAGGTCCTTAACAGGTTCATGCTCATGAGCCCATGGCTTCTTAAAGTGTTGGAGGGAATCTTTGCGTGAACCGACTATCAAACCCTGTGAGAGAATAGACATATTTTAGGATGCCATGTTTGTTCTTCTCCCTTGTTGTTATGCAAGGAATTGACATAATAGACAAACTGTTACCCTTGAGTCTACAAGCCAGATCTTCTTACGGGTTTCCTCCACTGGTGCTTTTGCCTACAGGTTATAATTGAGGTAACTCAGATAGATGAAAATGGTTAAGCAGTGTTGGAGGAAAGGTAAATTGATAATTAGTACGGGGATGAGAAGCTTGACATGAAAGCTAAATACCTGCTTTGACATTTCTAGAGCTATAAGTTCAGCTATGCCTGTTCCAGCCTGCAATCAACAATCAAATATTGTTGAATGAAGTGATTTATTGAAGCTTTACATCAGGCCCAGATATATTTAATGCAATAGTCCAGGTTTCAATTCATGATTTTTGGAGAAATATTCTTCATCTACTAAAGGAAAAAAGAATGTGGCCCAATGGAAGAAAAGGCCATAGAACAATCATTTAATCTCCATCTCATATCTCTTTTGAGGGACATGGCTTGAGGAAACACCACTAACAACATGAGGCTGGGGAGAGCAATACACCCAAAGTCAGAAGAAAAAACTCACTTCCCCAGCACCAAGGAATAAGAAAGTGTGGTCAGCCATTGTTCCACCGACTAACTTGAGTGCTGCAACCACTCCTGCAAGAACAACCGATGCCGTTCCCTGCAACAAAAGGAAATATCAATTACACAGTAGTAGGTTTATCATCACAAAAACATGCTTATGTATTGACCTTAATCAGAAAGCCATGCCTGGATATCATCATTGAAGACTAGATGAGTAGTGCCATATTTTGCAAGCAGGTCAAAAGCATTATGGTTCGCAAAATCCTCAAACTGCATCACTCAGGAAGAGAATTTTAGGATCAGGGGCAGACAAACTATGAAATTGCAAATCCTCTTGGTCAAAGATGTACTACTTCTAACCTGCACGAGAACTTTTTCTCCATAATTCTGCTTGATGGCAGTCATAAACTCATGTAGTAAATCAGCATATTCCTAAAAGACAAGAAGATTTGTGGATATGCAAATTAGTATGAATAATGAACTAACAATGTTATCGAAGGAAAAACCCAAAAAAAAACAAAAAAGAGAACCAGGTCAGCAGATGCAGAGCAGAGACCTGGCCTGTTGCTCTTTTTTGTCTAAGACCAATGTAAAACTCATCCTTCAGCAGCTCCTCATTGTTTGTTCCCACATCAATTGTTATTGGCAAGCACTACGAGTCAAATGAAAGAGGTGAGAAGCCAAAACTGGTAATTCAGAAACATTTTACGCTGACATTTACCAGAGGGAGAAAAAAACTCTAATTTCATCTATTACTTACCGCTGAAGGACGAACTCCTCCAAGTGCAGTATACAATGCCAACTTCCCAACAGGAATGCCCATTCCCTGAAGATATTCAAATTCATTATATTGACAAATAGCAACTTTCCCAAATTAATTATGAGTTTGAAAATTGGGTGACAATAGAATCACCTGGCACCCCAGATCACCAAGTCCTAAGATCCTTTCACCATCAGTCACGACAATAACTTGGATTCTCCTCTGAGGCCAATTCTTCAAAACTTCAAGAATTTTACCTCTATAAGGAAAAACAGTTATTCATTGGAAGCAAGGCTCATTTAGATTGATGCACAGATCATAAAAACACATTTCATACTTCTCTTTTAAGCTAATGTAAAGACCCTGAGGTCTCCGGAAGATACTCCCATACTTCTGGCAAGCTTCCCCAACAGTTGGAGTATAAACAACAGGAAGCAGCTCCTCAACATTGTCAATCAGCAGCTTGTAGAAAAGCCTTTCATTTCTCTCCTGTCAGATGGATGAAAATGATAAGCTGGTTATCCAATATCTTACAGTGACATAGAGTAACTAGAAAGAAGAAACACAACAGTTCTTCACATAAGGGAAAAAGCCTTCTCATAGATGTTTGTCAATCAATCGATTCACTAATTTCTAAATTCTAGAACTGGTGGAACTGAATCCTGTTATATGTGACACTTTCCATATACTAAGTGGACACAACCTTGGTAGCAAAAACAATGAAACAACTTCCAATTTATATGCAATTGCAGCATCTAAACAGAATCATTTATTGACCAAATTTGTATTGAAAGGTAATCGTGTAAATTTCAATGAAGGATACCTGCAGATCCATGAGAGCCATGTACTTCTGCAGTGGGACTTGATATTGTCGGAGATTTTTCATTAGTTTCCTCTCCTGTTCAATGCATCAGGAGGTGAATGACATGAAAAGCAAATATTAAAGGGGAGCTCACTCTGAAGATAATTCTACAGATATTAGATTAAGAAACCTGAAGTTGTTGAGACACAACCACTGGAGGCAACAAACCACATAAGTAGTGGGCATCTCTTTCTTTCTCCGTAAAAGCAAGACCCTTGTTGTGATGGGGGTTTCTCAACAAAGAATATCCACTGCATCAATCCAAAAGGTACTAAATTTAAGTAAGGGTATTGCAAGAAAAACTGTCAAATCATGCCATCATCACATTGTTGGTGTTTACCTCCTAAATCCTCTTGATTATCCTCAGAGTTAGATCTCACAAATAATGGTTTCAAATAAAAAATCAAAGCCACATACCATAATTCCACATAGTTCCATTCTTTTGGGTAGCTTGTTCAACTAACATATTTAAGCCAAAATTTGTATAAAGGTAGATGGAAATGATAAAGGAGAACTCATAAATTGACCACAACAGACATAATTTACTGAAAGATTTTCTTAATTTTCTAAACAAACAAATACAAAAAAGGGATGACAAAATCTAATGAACAAAAATATTTGAAAATGGAAAAACTTATAGGTCTCAAGTGACCATCATTAATAGAAAGACATTGGAGTTCATATTCAAATATTGTCATTGAATTATGAATAACTTTGATATGTAACACCCAAATGAGGACTAGAAAACTAATATCGTTTCTCTTATGTGGAGACAGGCGCACCATGCCTTCTCGAGGGAGAAAAAATTCATTGAGAATCATGCACCACGTATTACTTACATATGATGTGTTAATACTAATAAAATTTTGACATATAGTATGCAAAACATGGAAAGTAATTATTTTAGAAACTACCAACTCCACTAGCACACTTGTGAAAATTTTATTAACATTTACACGCCGTGTGTATATACACCTAGTGTGCAATATCTAATGAGTCTTTTTTTATTTTTGAAGTAACATGGAAAGCACAAGAAAGCCAAGCTCCTTGTCATATTTAAGAGCTCTAGTACACCATCATGCATAACAAGTAATTCTTTCTTTCCTATGCTTACTTGTAATTGAATTTAACAAAGCATATGTTAGGTATAATTAATTACATAAAGAACATTGGGAATTATTGATAAATTATGAGGACATTGTAGATGAAAGTTTTATGGTTCTACAGCAAAATTATAATTCCTAACATGCAATATAATATCCAGAACAAGTTTGAACTGAGCATAATGTAGCAGCAAACTCTATGGAGTAAATGAACAGTTCAGAAATAGAGCTGAAGCTGATATGCAGTATTAAAAGATGTCAATATAGCACAATGTTCGTGTTAAAAATTAGAATGGGGAAAGTTATAAAAAGAGAAGGTGACCTAGCAACAGAGAAGGTCCATGGTGTAACAAGCTGCTCCTCTGTGGCACGGTCCTCACCATACACATCCTCAACACCACCACCAACGTTGCACCTTGGGTCCACCACTGTAGCACCACCCCTTACATCCTTCATTGTATTCTCCATTATTCAACACAGCATAAAAGTTCAACTCAGCAACTTTCTCTCAACCGCAACCAACAAAGGTTTCCACTGAATAAGAACAGAAACTCAACTTTATAACATTACACTGGGATAGAATAATTTGCTACCATCAACACTTATAATTTCTATTATAAACTACCAGCAACTTAAATTCGATCCACATGTCTGTTTTATGAATTGAGTGACTTCGTGAGAGTCAAAAAACTTTACTGGGGAATGCAATATACTCGAGTAAACAGCACAGCAGAATAAAAAACTATGAATCCAACTCCATTTCATCAACTCTCTCTTTCATTAGTTGCAGATTGATGAATCACAAGCATCATCATGATCATAACAATCAGCGTCAACCAAATAAATCAGAAGTTATACTTGAAACAACATATTTCTGTCTCATTACTTGCTCAACATGTACCTAACTCCATCACAATAAACAGTCAGTATCACTACCATGCAATGAGCATATCAGTTTTAAAGTGACAAACCAAATCAGAATGTTCACTTGCTGTAATCTAATCACTTTAGGTTCCTTGTGCAAATCTATTCTTTGAATGGTCAATATCGCAAAATCAATAAAACTCCAGAACATTCACTTGTAATAACAATATCCATTATGAATACTCAAAAATATCCTGTCATTCATGAAAAGCGTCATGACGATCAATAAATTCAGTTGTACCAAATGAACTACAACAGTATAATAGATAACTCTTAACAATCTGCGATCGATCACCAGCGCAAGGTTCACAATCCACCTCTAACGGTAAGAACTGGCTGTGAATACAAACAACTCATCAACTAACATCTGCTTTTGTCAATGAACTCTCCGATCAATCATAAATGACACGATCAACGAACATCAAGACTACGATGCACATACAATTTCAAACTATACGAACTAACTTGAACAGAATAACCAACAGCAACAACTATTAACTCACTTCTGTTGCGTTCGAACTAAACCAAAACGGAGTAGATCAAAGGAAATAACTAACTACCATTTTGCCTCGCAACACTTACCTGATTCGATGGAGATTGCGAACTGAACCTGCAATCAACAGCTCAACACACTCTGGTGAAGACTAAGAACAAAAGATATTACTTTACTTTGTGATATTTGAAGTCAATGAGGAGAGAGAGAGAGAGAGAGAGAAGAATATGGATGAGGATATGCGAATCGATAATATCTAACGGAATATCAGTGTCAATTAGATACAAGTGGAAGGTACCGAAGGGCGATCGTGAAGTGAAGTGACTGTTGAGAACGTTCGTGATGGTGATGCGCTCGTCTTCCTAGACTTAATAAAATAAAGCCGGTGGATGGATTATTACTACAGTCGACGCTTGAAAAGCCGCAAACGTTGAATGAAAACAAAGAGAAAACAGTCGAAGGGTCTGCTCACCGAATCCGGTCGGAACGCGTAATGCTTGTAGGAGGGACATGACATGGTATGGCTTTCGAATTTCGACAAGGCACGTGTCGTCGACCACTTTCTTACGAGTCTAGTACTAGTCATTTGAGTGAATTTCGAAGGGATGATACAAGCAGCAATAGGAGACGGTGATGGACCAAGCATGATTTTGTTGAATGGATGATAATATTTTAAAATGGTTATATCGTCTTGAAGTTTTTACCGATAAGTGTGAAGGTTCTCCATATAAAAAGCTTTGTACGTATAAAGCCTATAAAATAGTATACTACGAGAAGATATTAAAGATTGTCCAACGTAACCATTAAGATATTTAAGTTAGAATTGGGGCTTTAGAGAGTAACAAGTGATTTAAAATAATAAACAAGCTTGAAATATAGAGTTTAAGAGTTTTACTTTTGTGTAATGATTCAGTATTTATAATAAAGTATAGCCGGCAGTTAAAGATCAGTTGGTGAAGGATATCTTCTCCTACAAGTATGGAAGAGTAGGGTTATCCTGTCCAACATATCCTACTTGTTTTAGACGTGGTTGTTTCACACTATTTGATACTTATCTTGTGCATTATAACCATTATAGAGTTTACTGGGCTTGGTCAATATAAACCTAAGAGTTAGGTTAATAGGGGTGAACCCCAGGCTATGAGACGTATTGGATCTAGTCGAGCCTAAGAGGCTCATGTCCAAAGTGTCATGTTAACACTTGCCTTCTCGTAGTTTCATTGTTGAGGCAAAGGTAAGGAGAAGGGATATATAAGTTGCTCAAGCGTGGCTGACCTGACTCAAAGCAGTCTAACTTGGCGTAATAGTGCCAACTTAGTAAGAGTGTAGGTCCGACCTGGAAGCTAATTGAGGTGGAGATGTCTAAGGTAGTGGATACCCGAACTAAAAATGTTCGAGGTAGGATGAACCAAAGTAGTCAGCAATTGTTCTAAAGCGAAGTGCTAAAGACCTGGGTGAAACTAAGCCTTGGTTGGTGTATCAGGGCAGGACACCTTCGCATCTTACTAAACAAATGCTTCAAGGCTATGAATCGATCTGTCCAAATAGAATTCATCATAAGCCGAGCGGATGCAACTATACTATGTCTTTATCATGCCGACCAGGTAGAAGTCGGATAGGCTTTGAAGAAGCTTCTTGTCGAAAGATTTTTTTCAAAATGTGATCTTTGCCCACCTGTATTCTATGCATTAAATGCAACGTGACAAGCGTTATGTTATAGCTACATGCGTTTTGCTTTTTAAAGGTGATCGTTTGATCAAAATGCCTTTCATGTGTTTGCTATATAGTATTCCAAGGGATTCATGTTTATATGGATCCCTATAACTGCCTGTATGGCTTTTTAGATGGTTTGTCTACAAATAGCAGGGCCACAATGAAAGACCACTTTTCTACAATCTCTTTGTTTTGCCATTACGAATTTTGCATTCGCATCAAACTTTCAAACTTTCTTCAAAAGTTTCTCAAGCTTTTCTTCCTTCTTCGCATATTGCAACCATGTCGACTAATAGAGGTGGGACTGATTCATTTTCATCGCTGCATGTCTCTAGCTCCACTTCTATAAGGAATGACTCCCTTCAAACACGAGAAGATGAGGTCTCATTGCTAGCATAACTTTATGAATCTACTAGGATGGCTGTGGAGGCGTAAGATAGGGCTAAAATCATTAATGGCATCCTTAGGGATGTATATGCATATACTCCCCTACCCTTTCCGAAGGATTTGTTTAATGCTCCTAAGACAGGTAAGGGGCTTAGTAGCCAAGTGAGCAAAAGCAAACAATCTGCCCCTCAGTTGAATTATAAACAACTTCATTGTCGAGGTGATCCTTAGGTAGTAGATAAGGTTACCGAGCAGGGATGAAAGGGTGGCCCTACTGTTAGGGAGGTGTTTTGCGGTATTTGAGAAGTGCCTAAAGTTTAGGCAGCACTTCCCTTCAAGTCGCTTCGAAAAGGAATTCTTTAACTACCATCATTGCAGTTTGTCACAAGTCCCTCCCAATAAGTGAAGGGTATTGAAGGCTTTCTAAGCGCTCTACAAGTACCTAGTGGTAAGGATTACTCTTGAACTCTTCAGTCAATTTTACATGTAGAAGAGCGTTAGGAGGTAGCCTTACCTCTAACCACGCCTAGGAAAAAAGCTATTCTATAGCCTTATGGATTTGGTAAAGGGCTAGTAGGATGAATACATAGTAGTTAAGCTGCTCGAGGAGGCAGACTTTTGGATGTGGTGGATGGAGATGGTCTGAACTGGAGGTGAGAAGGGGCTTGGTCCCAATGATGTCGAGGTCACCTAAGAGATCTTAGCCTTCATGGCACTAAGAGATGGCCATAAGATTAATGCTACGGAGATCTTAGAGAAGCATTTCTAGTATTCAATCTCCAAGCTCTTCCCTGACATGAAGAAAGCTGTGATAAAGAAATGGGTTGAAGGTACAGGTTCGTTCTATGCACCTTCATCTATTATGCTAATGTTGAGGTGCTTCGTCCAACACCTATAAGATGGGAGGACCTCCTTAGCCATGTTAGTTACGGCAGAGCTTTCTTTATGAATGATAGTAATAGTTTCTTTTGTTTTTTACTTCTTTTCCTTTTCTAACTTTGAATTGAATTTCCTACAAGCAAAAATTTGGCTGCAAGGATTCCTTGTCCCTCTGTGGATAAGTTAATAAGCCGCTGCCAAAAGAGAGTCAGGGCAGACCAACCAAAGGGCAAAGCAGTATAGTCGAAGCTAGGGCTTGGAGAGATCAACAGGGCACAATCGAAGTCTATTTCTCAAGGGGTTCCTATTGGCATTCGGGACAAGTTGTTGAATGTTGAGCATTTAGGTGTATCTTTACCTGCCTCTACCCTTGTCACCTCCACCGAGCCCATTGTTGTGGGTGACGAAGGCACCGATGTAGAGTGACTCAATGTGTAGATGCTTTCTTCTCTACGGGCAAGGGAAGAAGACATGGTTAAAGGGGCCAACCTTCCTTAAGTGGTTGACTAAAAGAGGAAAGCTCCCAAGATGACTGAGGAGCCAAGGCTTGGAACCAAGAAGCAGAGGCCCTTAGTGAAGGCACCTTTAAGTCAGGGGAAATGGAATGAGTAGTCAACAGTTTACCCTTATCAAAGTGTTGATGACATGGGAGACAAATTTTTTGACGTTCAAAATAATTTTAGGTTAATGGGGATAAGGCCAGACTCATTCCAAGAAATGTTGTATACCTTTCAAGATGAAGAGTTCTTAAGGAGAGCCCCCAAGGTAAAAATGAGGAGGACTAGGGGTCTACACCAATGATCTGATATTGTGGCATCAAATACTCAGTTACTAGGCTTTAATGGGGTCTTACACCCCCAGCGACTAAGTTATCCTCGAGGGGCTCTCTAAGGAAGGTAGAGATGACTCCATGGAAATGGCAAGCCACCTAAGTACACTGATGTGGTAGGTAAGTCTTTATTACTCCTGTGTTGAAGCACTTTACTTAGTCATTGCGTTAATGGTGGCCTTTATTTTCAATTTGCAATTCCACGGCCAGGTATTGCTTTAACTAAACAAGTTTGATGCCGCCCGGAAAGAGATAAAGGGCTTTAAGGAAGCATTATGCTAAAATGAGCAGTATCTATGGGAGGCAAAGACTTTTACTAACAAGTACTTGAAAACATTCTTTAAGGCTAATAGGCACTTGCGTCGCTCTTATGTGCAAGTGGCGAGCTTCAGGCGGGGCTCAAGGATGCGGAGTGGAAAGAGAGAATGCTAAGAAAGCGGCTAAGAAAACCGACGACTTGAAGGCTCAGTTGAAGGATGAGCAAAGAACGAAGGCTCGCCTCTCTCAAAGGCTGGATGAAGAGGGCAAAGACAAGGCCCATCTCAAAAAAGAGAATGCTAAGCTGAAGGCGTCGATGGCTAGGTTGCAAATCAAGCTAGTAATGAAAGCATTCGAGTGCAAAGGTATTAAAGCCACTTCGTTAGAGCTGGCTTGTTTAAAGGTTGGGTTAGAGTAGTAGGTTTAGGTGCTATAAGAGAAAGTTTCGAAGATAGAAGAGATCATCTCCAAAATGGAGAGTAGAGAGGTCTTCAGCAATGTTGCTGCTAAAAAGGTAGTCACCGATTATTGGAAGATTGAGGAGTGGTTGGACCAGCTGGAAGACCTAACTACGGACTCCGTGTGCTACATGAGGAAAGAGGTTCTCTTCTATTATCCGAACCTTGTTCTAAGCTTCCTCGACTTTCAAGATTCCCCAACTTTCAACAAGAAGAAGGAAGCCCAGGTGTGCAAAAAGGAGGCTACCTAAGCGACCATCGAAGTTGCAACTGCTCCCTCTACTACTGGGGCCAAGTAAAGCACTTCCACATCTACTTCTACCCCAGTTACCCAGCAGGAGGTCGCCCTCAAAGCAGTTCCTCAAGATAATCCATCTCTGGGTAATCCTCCAGCTGCTCTTTATTCACATCCTTCAACCCTTACTCTAAGTCAAGGCGTACTATCTGAAGCATCAACAAATTAGCGCTCCAAACAGATTAAGGCCCTAGACTTTTCTGAGTTATCAAAGTTAGCTGATATAAGGAGATAGCATGTTTATCTTTTTTTTTCTGAAACATGTGTAAGTCGAGCCGAAACGCTGGCCTTCATTATGTAATTTAACAATCAATCAATCAATGAATTTTTTAAAACATCCCCTTTATATGCCTACTTTTTCTTTGCCTTCTAAGTATATTTACATAGGAATTCCTCTACGCAAAGGGAGTTTACCTTTGCTAAGGTTAACTGTAAGTGGCTAGGTTGGTGATGTTCCATCCTACCAAGTAAAAGGGAGTTCCTCCATGTAAGGGGTGTTTTCCCTTGGCGAGATTACTTAAGGGGGATCAAGTCAGTGGCATTCTAACCTGCCCTGTAGAGGGGAGTCCTTCTGTATAAGGGGTGTTTCTCCTTGGTGAGGTTACTTGAAGGGGTCAAGTTGGTGGCGTTCCAACCTGCCTGTAGAAGAGAGTTCCTCTGTATAAGGGGTGTTTCCCCTTGGCGAAGTTACCTAAAGGGGTTAAGTTAGTGGTATTCTAACCTGCCTGATAGGAGGGAGTTTCTTTATGCAAAGAGTGTTTCCCTTTGCCAAGGTTACTCGAGGGGTTAAGTTGGTGGTGTTCCAAACTACCTAATAAGGGGGAGTTCCTTTGTACAAGGGGTGTTTTCCCTTACTAAGGTTACCTAAAGGGTCAGGTTAATGGCATTCCTACCTACTCGATGAACAATCTATATGCCTCTTTAAGGGTTCAAATGGAAACAGAAAGAAGGGGAGAGAGAGAGAGAGGTAGACAATCAATTATAAAATAAAAATTTTTTATTTCATCATTCTAGATAAAATGTACATAACAAAAGGCTAATCAAAATAAAGCCAATGATTATTGATGTTCCATATGCACAAGATGAGCTCACCATCCAATCTTTCCATTTTGTATACTCCATTGCCCAATCTTTCCTTAACTCTAACCAAGTATTCCCAATTGGGGGCTAGCTTGCCCTACCCTTGGCGTAAACCTATGGCTTTTAGCTTTCGGCACACTAGGTCGCCGACCTTAAACTCCTTGTGTTTGACCTTCTGATCGTAATACCAAGTGACCTGATGTTGGTATACGATCACCCAAGCAGCAATAAGGTAGGGAGGGTTGCTTTCGACTTGAAAGCTAAGCAAAAGGGGGTCTTGCTCGTAGAAGTACGATGGGTGGTCCTATACCCCCATAAGATATTGGGTAGTTTGTAATCCTAAGTACCCTATGATTGCTCTACGCGTTTCTTTAAGCTATTTAAGATGATCTGATTAGTTGCCTCTACTTGTCCATTTGATTAGGGGTGGGCAACTGAAGTGAAGTGCTAGGTGATGTGGTGCTTGGTGTAAAACTCCTTAAACTTAGGGTTATCAAACTATCGACTGTTGTCTATGATGAGAGCATAGGAGACCCCAAACTAGGAGAGAATGTTGTTTCTAACGAAAGATTCAACACTTCTCTCCATGATCCTAGTGACTGCTTTGGCCTCCAACCACTTTATGAAGTAATCGATGGTAACAATTATGAACTACCATCTTCTCGAAGCTTTCAAGAAGGTGCCGAGAATATCAATCCCCCATTATGCAAATGACCATAAACTCATCAGGGGTTGGAGAGTAGTGCTAGGTACATGATTGATTGGGGTGTGCTTTTAGCACTACATGCACTTTTAGGCTACAAATTTTACGTCCTACCTCATAGTGGGCCAGTAATACCCGAGTCGTAGTACCTAAAGGTAGAGGGCTTGGGATTGAATGTGATTGCTGTACACTTCGGTGTAAAGCTCTTCCATGATACGTAACCTTTCCCCTTCTCAAAGGCATTAGAGCAAGGGAAGGCTGACTCCCCTACGATATAAGACACTGTCAACTAACGTATAGTTGGTGGTGTAATATTGAAGCTTTTTTCCCTTCCTCTTGTCTTCTGAGAGCGTACCCTGCTCCAAATAACTTTGTATAGGATCCATCCAACTCAGCTCTAATGTTACTGTGGTCAACTCCAAAACTTCCGCTAAAACCGGAGTTATACTTTTTTCTGATAGTTTCCGGTAGGTACTCTATGAAGATTTTGCTATCCTTCACCTCGAGCTTCTGTATATTAGTAGAGTTGAGCTTAGATAGCCAATCTACCATTGAATTCTCCAATCAGGGGATCTTCTTGATGTCCTACGAAGGGAATTTCGCTAGGGGACTCTTCACTTTTTCAAGGTACCTAGCCATAGTGTCATCTTAGGCCTCGCATTTGCCTTGAACTTGTTGGACGACAAGCATGGAGTCCAAGAAGATTTGCAAATGCTCGATACCAATCTCTTTAGCTAGCTTAAGACCAGCAATAAGCGCTTCGTATTTGGATTCATTGTTGCTGTAATTGAATCTAAACTTAAAGGCATAGCAAATGGTGACCTTATGCGAGCCGATTAGAATAAGGCCCTCACCTCCACCCCCCAAGGTAGATGATCCATTGACGTGGAGAGTCCACACTGGTTTTTCATCGCCCAATGGTACTTCCCTCTCTCTTATATTTTCTACTACAAAGTTGGCTAGCACTTGTGCCTTATAGGCCGTTTGTGGCTGATGGATTTCGTACATACTCAATTTCATTGCATACTTCATCATCCGTCCAGATGCATTAGGTTTCTACAACATGGTGTACAACGGTTTATCCGTAAGTACAATTACCTAGTGCGCTTGAAAGTAGGGTCTTAGTCATCGTACTGTAATAACGATGGCCAAGGCAAATTTTTCTACTCAAGTATACTGACCTTAAGCTCGTGTAGTATATAGCTAACACAATATACTGGCTTACGTTCTCTTCCTTCTACTCTGATTAGCACAGAGGAGAGCGCCCGGTTGCTTACGGCCAAGTACAAAAACAAGTCCTCCTTATGGACAAGCTTGTAGAGGACTAGTAGGTAGTAAGGTAATCTTAGAGCTGCTAAAAGGTAGTAACGCACTTTAGAGTCAATTCAAAACCCTTTAGGTTTTTCAAGATTTTGAAGAACTCAAAACATCTATCAACGCTCTTCGAGATAAATCTGCTCAAGGTACTTACCATGCCAGTGAGCTTCTGTATGTCTCAGACTGAGGTTAGAGGCTTCATTCCCCTAATGGCAGTGATCTTCTTGAGGTTGGCCTCGATACCTCTCTATGTTACCAGAAAGTCGAAGAACTTGCCAGATCTAACGTCGAAGATACACTTTTGAGGGTTCAGCTTCATGTTGTACGTATACATTTGGTCAAAGGCTTCTTAGAGATTCTTGACATAATCGATCGGCTTCTAGCTCTTGATGATCATGTTGTTGACGTATACCTCCATATTGTGTCTGATTTAGGGCTTAAATAGTTTCGTCACCATTCGTTGGTATGTGGCCTCAACATTTTTCAGTTCAAATGGCATCATGGTATAGCAATACGTACAATAATTGATGACAAAGGAGGTATGGACTTCGTCCTTTAGGTCCATTTTGATCTAATTATACCTCAATAAGGCATCCATAAAACTCAGTAAGGCGTGCCCTGATGTAGAATCAACGAGTTGATCGATCCTCGAAATGGGGAAACAGTCTTTAAGGTAGACTTTGTTGAGGTTAGTATAATTAATACACATTCGCCACTTCTCATCCTTCTTCTTTACCAGTACTACGTTTGCTAGCCATATTGGGTGCTTTTCCTCCTTCACGAAACCGGCCTTAAGCAACTTTTGCACTTCCTCCTCTATTGTAGCTTACCTTTCTAAAGCGAAATGCCTTTTCTTTTACTTGAGAGGCTGCGCTATGGTGTCGATGCTGAGGCTATGGGATTTTTTCCAATGTTTATCATTATTTTTTTTAAGAGAAGTGAGTAAAAGTGAGTGAAAAAGGAAAGAAACAAGTGGGATATTTTCATTTCCTCTTTTTGATTGGTTTTATGAAAAATAAAATGAAGTGGAATTGAGTTAGTATCCTACAAAATTACCCTTGTTTTATTTTCATAAAAATTGTTACAAGAGATAATTTTGTTATTGTCCTTTCATTTCCACTCATTTCCATAAAGGGAAAATGATGAAATTTGCAATAAAAAAAGGAGGCTTGAATTGATTTTTCTGGAAAATTTTAAAGTTTTCTTTTTTAAAAACAAAAACAAATCCTTTTGATGTAGTAAAAAAATTTAAAGTACAATAAAATAAAAAAGTGTTTTTATAGCCATGCTATATTTTGTGCTTATCCACCCTTCCAACTCCATTGTTATAGATCTAATCATCTACATGGGTTGTTTCACTATATCAAAATTAAAATGAGAGTTACGGGATCTTACCAACACGGATGCGCTCACTCATAGCTCTATTTATCTAGTTTCTAACCAAAACCTAATACAGAATTGTAGGGAACTATCTCTCGACACAAGTAATAGGAACCTTTTTGAATTTCACTTAAATAAAATAAATAATAGTAACAAGTGAAATTAAGTTAGCTCAAATGTTGTTGAAATAATTTTAAGTTTCAAAAGTTCCTTTTTATTGAGTGCTCTGAATCTTTTTCTCTTGTTCTATCTTTTTTACTTACAAAACTCAAGAATATATCTTAATAGAAGCACTTGGAGAAGATTTTGGAATTTTTGGTTGATTTTTGAAGTTTATATTATGGTTATTAGTGCTTTTAAATTTGAAAGAAGAATCTTAAAATAATGGAGAAAATCTTGAACAATAGATAGGCTTGAACTTGATAAGTTTTAATTCAAAATATTAAACGAGAGCTTATCCAATAAACCTTGCATCCATTATATAGTTATCTTTAATTAAGAAAAAAAAAAAAGAAGTTGAGAATCTTTACATTTTATTCCAAACTCTACACTTAAATAATTTGATAAAATGAAGAAGGCTAAAAATGGTTTTTTTAGGCTTTAAGCTTAATAACAATTTGAGTTTGACACTTTAGACTAAGTAGTAGGGAATAGATGGTTAAGTTCTTGAACTTGGTAAGATATACAAGAGATTCAATATTATGGGCCTAAAGTATGGCCAGTTGGACCAACTTGTCTACTCTTAATCTATCTATGAAAGCTCAAGCACTTAAAGAGGTTCTCTATAAGCTTATACTCAAGAGGAGTCCATGGAGGGATTAATTAAAAGGAGGGCTTATCTTCGCCATTGACCCTATACATGATCTAATGGACAATGTCAATTGCCAAACTCTAAAAATGGTCAGGAGCTCCTCATTTAACAACACTTAGAGGTTAGAGAAACAATATTGTGCTGTTAGATTGCCATCCTAAAAGATCAAACACAGTTTTGAATGAAAAATCCACAACCTGTTTTCAAGAATAGTAGGGTTGATACTATATAACTCCTCCACTTATCACACATATATTTGAACTCCCAAAACAGTGTACTCCTCCTCCTTACCTCTTTCTCTCCAAGTTATCTCTATGTATCATTCCACATGTGAATACTACAATGAGATTCCCTTATCTGCATTTTGGCAGCTTTACTAAGAATAAAGCAAGTTAACAACCTAATAATGGCACCTGCGAGGAAAAAGACTACTGACCCTGTTGGTAGCATCAATTAATAGCAAGATGCTAATCTTGAAGTTATTAAACAAACTATTCTACTATTAACAGATACCAATAAAGATAATAATGCACAAGAAACTGCAATTCAAAGTGTGTAAGTGATGTAAATGATACAAAAGAATAGTAAGACTATGAATTAATTAATGAAAATAGTCACCTAAATCATATCCAACATGATTGCTTTTGTTGCCACATAATAAGGTGCAATTTTGTTGCATCTTGCTTTTGCTACACAATAATGCATTGCTTAGGCAATTCAACCAAAAAATCCTCTTATTATTAATGAGCATGTGACTCATAGGAGTGATGGACAGGTTCCTATACTGAAGCTTACAATTGTTCAACACCTAACTCCAAAGGTAAGGGACACAGAAGTTCAATCTAGAGGTTCCTCATCCTTACACATCATTCCACATGTTAGTTAGGTAGATCTACGAGTTTTCCCAACGCTACTCCTACAACACTAATGCGAGTTGCTACATTTACCCCAAGAAGCTCAGTCTTGACTAA
Organism: Lumnitzera littorea; assembly: GCA_024138015.1. NCBI lineage: Eukaryota > Viridiplantae > Streptophyta > Magnoliopsida > Myrtales > Combretaceae > Lumnitzera > Lumnitzera littorea. The sequence goes on from JAMXBB010000007.1 coordinate 75,124,153, forward strand.
GGAATACTTAGACTAGTATTAGAAAGAGATTTTAAAAAAAAAAAAATTGATCTTACGATTGTATACATTCCAATTTTTTGTAGAATCACGAGTTTGACAACCATACACACTTGGTAATAATATGGTTATGCTATGGTATATGCATTAAACAATGACCTGCTAAGTCAAAGAGTGCAAATGATGCCTAAAATACTTAGACTTCATCAAAGTAATTTTCGTCGAGAGGTAAATTATAGAGGGCTAAATTGGTTATACTAAAATATTGGGTTATGCCTACTACTAGTTTGGGCTTAGCTATTGGCTAACTGATGGAGTTTAAGAAGTTCAATCCATTCTTGAGATGACATGGGGAGATTTAGCTTTATAGGCTCGTAACATGGATAATTGGATTAGTTTGCTCGCTTCTAACCTCTTTTAGGTAGGTTCATTCACTTAATAAGGATGGTTGTAAGTCTTAGATCAAGATAGCCCTATAATAAGTAAGTTTCATCTGATTTGCTCAATTATCAAAATTATCTAACGGATGTTATTGAGCCTAAGAAATTATACATACTGAGTAATACCTTCTCCTTTGACACATTTAGAAAATCTAAATATTAGAGAAATAGCATATGATTATATAGCCTTTGCTCTTAAAGATCAAATGAGGTTTAGCTAAGGAACAAATCAAAACTCAATTAAGAATAGTGAGATTAATGCTCTATTACTCTTTCACTTGTTGCCAATTATTTGAGCTATTGAGATTGTCCGTTTCTCCTTCTAATCGCTCATCTCTAAGTTGTTTCTTTAAGTGTCATCTATACGTTACTCCTTTGAGACCATATGTAGTGCAATAATGATGTGGCATGTACGTGCTAATATCAATTTAGGACCATACATTTGTAAAGGTAAAGTAAAATAGTTATGTTGGAGTCCAAAAGCAATATATATATATATATAAGAAATTAAGGTTCTACATACTCAATCTCAAAGGAATGATGGTTAAATGCATATGAAGCAAAAAGAAAGTGATGTATTTACGATTTACTCTATTATTCATTTATCTTTATATTTTCTTTAGTTTATACAATGTATATGTATTATTTATTCAATATAAATAGCATAACATTCTAATATATTAATTCTGTTCATTTTTTCATAATTTTATCAAGGAAAAATCTATATTTTTTTTTCTTTATTTTATCACTTATACAGATTAAATTGTAAGAAATGTAAAAATATTTAAATCATGAAACTAGAGAGCCTAAATTTAGGTGTATAGTATAAATAAGCACATTGAATACTCAATTTCATTAAATATCGATTGAAGTTTGCCTTAATTATATTGATAGCTTGTTTATTTCATTGTATGAAATAAAGGAGAAATTAAATTGTAATTTAATGAAAATGGAACATATAAGTAATATGCTATTACTTTGTTGAATTGGAAAAAAAAAACATACATATTGAATAGAAAAGAAATAGAAATAAAATTAAAAAATCAAAACATATATTTGAATTGAAACCAGTCACAATCATTATCTTATCCCCAAACCCCAATCATCACTTAAGGGTAAGCAGGTACAAGGTAGGCAGGGTATGAGTACCTTTACCTTACCTTATAGGTATAGGTTCCTAAATATTTGGAAACAAAACCTATCTTATGACACCACAGGACTACCTTATACCATATATCATATAAAGCTTCCATGGTATAAAGTATCTTGTGGAACATGTAACTTTTTTCTATCTTCCTATAAATTTCAACTACATACCTCTCTTATTTAGCAAATTTAAGTTATATTTTTCCTTTTACATGCCAAAATGTTGCTTTTCAAACATTAGATGAACTTGATGTTACGAGGATACATGCATAAAGAAAAGAAAGTAAGAGTTTTTGAACTAACGACCAATATTGCCTCTTGACGTTTAAAGTTACTACTTTTAAGTTTCAGTTATTAGTTTTAGGTTTAGGGTCGATTTTAGGCTTGATTTGTTTCATTTTAACATTAATAAAATATTGTTTTTATGCTTTTAATAATACAAGGTTTTTTTTTTCAACCATTAATATATAATATTATTTTATAAATTCTAAGGGATATGTATAAGGTACTTTAGAACTTATACCATGTATACTTTAAAATACAGATTTATGAGTAGGTAAGAATATGAAAAGCTCATACCTATACCTAATCTTGCAAGATTATTTCTAAAAAATTGTTACTTGAAACTTACCCTATGACCCTTGATACCTACTCAAAACCTACCCAGTCAAACAAGATACAGATAGGTATCCTATACAACAAAGTTACTTACTCACCCCTATCATCATTTACCATCAAGTACCATTACCATACAACCACAACCACCTACTTAGACTAGGTTAACTTCTTCCTATAGTCCTAATCATTTGATTCTAAAGGAAAGCTCATTGAAGAAGAGTTATTAGGAGATACATGTAGACTAAGAGAAACAAAGGAGAAGTGATTGAGGAAATCGATGAAGGAACTAGCTATATAGAGAAGGAAACGTAACTAAAAGCACTGAAGAAGTGAAGAGAGAAGGAAAGAATATGGTGGCAAATGGAGGCTACGATAAAGGAAAAAGAAGATGACAAATACAAAAGGTTGAACAATGTATCACACTTTGAATAGGAAGAGTTGTAACAGTCTCACCATGTAAACTGACCTAAGATAGAAGATGACCTCATAGTCATTATTGTAAATGTAGCCTACATAAGGCATTCCTAACTCAACTAGCTTGAAATATTCCATCTAGTACCTATTATAAGTAAATCTCTAGTATAGCTTTCTAAAACGTTTATTCAAAATGACTTAAAGTACATTTCTTAATATCATAATAATATTTACATAAGTATATTTATATCATAAGTTCCAATTTTTCATGAAAAGTTCATAAAGGCCACAAGTTTAGATGTCCTTATACAAATAAAGTAAGGAACTAGTGGGTAGCTTAAGGTGACCTAGTTAGTTTCCATATAAGACAAGATGAAAACAAGCATCATGGTTGGGTAGTCTTTCGTTTTCTTCACTCCCTCAACCCATCCTATACTAATGTAAGGGTGATTATAGTGCTACATCTTCAATCTTTAGTCAATACCTATAAAAGAGTCTATAAGGATGCAAGTATAATTAGTTCAATAAGCAAGATAAAAACAAAAGAGTACAACAAACATAATTATGGTTTTCAACCATTAATGAAATGCAATACAAGTAACCAAATGAAACATTACACGATGTTATTTAGTCAATTATGAGGTTAGAGAAATTATATCCGCTTTAGCCGGGATTAAAGAGTTCCAACGTGACTCAAATCACACTAAACTTAGACTTATGCAATGGAGAGCACCTTCCTCCCGATACTATCTTCAAACCACTGTCCTCAACATTGCCGTAACCTCCTATCTTGTCACTTAGCTCAACTAAAGGTAAAGCAAGGACCATTTCAATTATCCTTATTGAAGGAGTCGGTATTTGATTTGGTTTAACACACCTAATCATTCCTTAGTGGAATGTTATGCATGTCCAATTAGGTTATAAGTCAATCCTTAGTTAATTTCAATTAGTGATGATCAATAAATATTCAATATAGAGCAATCAATACAAGTTCATGCGAATTACACTCTAAGGAGTTCAATTCCTAATCTACAATTCAATATATCAATCACATACATAACACGTGCATAGTAACTAATTACAATCACAAACAATGCACTCTTAGGCCTCCAAGTACACTAATACGATACTCCAGCATGCTATGCAACATCAATCCCAACTTACCTAAACTTCAATGGTTCATGACGCTTGATCATCTCACTTATGGATCTTTAATTATCCCTACACATATACAATAAGTTAGTTTTAATCTATGTTCCAATCTTGAATAAATAGCAGTTGATTTGTTTTATATGAATTAAATGATTTTGACGTTAGTTTTATAAGTTATTTTTATTTACGTGTTAGGATTTCTTGATCGGTTCACTAGTTTTTATAAGTTATTTTAGTCTATAATGTCATGTGAATTAGGTTTTGAGCCAAATTATGATAAAGTTCTGAAGCCAAAATCTTTTGAGTTACTTTTTGAGCTATACTAGAGTTGTTTCTTGTGCCAATTTTACCTTCTATGATAGTCTCTAAGTTACTCCAATTTAAGTCCCTTAGTAAGCTATTCTTTGAGTTAGCCACTAAGTTCAACTAACTTTTTAGTTTTTAAGAAATTTACCCTTTAATTAAACTTCTAAGCTCCCTGTAACCATAATTCACTTATAAATTTTCTCTTAACTTAATTTATGAGCTCAATCCTAATATAGTATTCATCCAAAATCCTTTGAGTTATCCTTTACTTTAAACTAAACTTCCATTAGTTAATTGTTTTGTTCACTTTTCTCCTAAGTTTCAGTTAGAGAAACCAATTCAATAGTTCATTTAACACCTCGCAACTTCATCACTCCCTTAAATTCACATTCGACTCATAATCACACTTAAATTCTCAAATTCACATATTACTTAAATATACACATGAGTATCATATTTGTGATATTTATAACTTCCTTCCATAAAACTCACTCCAACAACATCACCACAAATGCACCATTAATCAGTTCAACTCAAAATCTAAGTGAGGTCATTAAGGACAATTAATTAGTTTTTACTAAAAATGCTATTTTAGTTATAATTTAGGGACTCAAAAGTCATGAAAAATGTAAAATATCATTTTATTGGAAAACTTTGCATAGCATTTCAATATAAGTATTGAATAGCTTACAGAAAAATTTTAAGGTTAAAACTGTATCATTAAGGTAATTTAAATCAACATCAAAATCAACTCAGTTTTATCATTTCTTAAGGATGTAATATATATCTACAAAATTAAACAAAATAATACTTTTCTTGCATTCTACACATAAAAATAACTAAAAATAAAATTTTCTAGAATTTTCTAAGCAAAATTAATACTTTTAATGAGCTTTTGAAAATTGGTTAGTTTTAGAAACTCATCAATATTGTACTTTTCAACAACCATTGGCCACTCCAAGTGTGTCAACTAACCTAGGTAGTAGATTTCCTATCGCTTATTGATGGTGGTAGGTCTCTAGTTGTTACCTAGACCCTAAATCTCTAAACAACCTAGAATTATTCTAATTTTTCTACAATTTTCCTCGATTTTCTTCTTTAATTTTCACAATCCAAACTTATTTTTCCCAAATCCCTCTTTGTATGCAATAATTCCTAAAGAGCATTTCCAAATTTTTCAAAGCATGTTAAGAAGATAAACGATTTTTTTTTTCCTCTCTCTTTTAGCCTAATTCACTTATATACTAAGTCCAACATATGTCACTTTGATAAATCCACACATCAACAGTTGGCCTTAGCCCTTACATGCCTAATACAAAGTTAATCCTAGCTACCTATTTTTTTTTATTAATTTTTACTATTTTCTTTATTTAGATTAGCTTAAAATGCACTTAATCGGGTAATTTAGATAATTACATGTACATATTTGCACGTAAAAATTACATTCAACATATATATATATTATATGTTATTCTATGTCATTTAATAATTTTATTACTTCTATAATTTGTCTTTAAAAATTTGCTTAACCATCAAAGCCTATTCTATGTGATTATGATAATTATTAAATGGTATCATAAAAATTTACTATTTTAGCTATATTGTTATTATTTTATTATATTTTTGAGATCTGAGCCCATGAGTTCTCATTGACTAATGTCTCGAGCTTACTTATAAGTTTTTAGCTTAATTGAATTAATTTCATTAATGTCCTAAATCGATCGCTTGGGACCTAATCGTGTAGGTATAGGCTTACATTTTTATCTCTTCAAAAAAGTTTTGTCTTTAAAACTTTTGATCTAACCATCATATAGTAATCAATCAATCAATTAAGTCTTTATCATACATTATTACCAACATGTCTCTTAGAAGAGTTTTGAGTAACTTTTTTTTATGGCAGCTGATAAAGGCATATTTTACTCATATTCCATTGTATAAATTATGTTGAATTATTATTGATTTTATAGAAATCATTAAGAAATGGTACTTAAGTATATTCATTTAGATATTTCAAGTCTCGGAGGATTTAGAGTGGAAATATGAGCAATTTGGAGGAGTTTTATGCAATCAAAGGAAGCTCAAATCAAACTGCCTCGACTAAGGAAATTAGGAGTGAAAGCTACTAGCCTTGAGCTGGCTTACATTCAACACCACCAGCCTTCAATGAAAACAGCCAATCTTAGGCCAACTTTGATTCCTAGCCTAAATTAGTCGATAGCCATCTTTTGTTTGATTTGTAAATACACATTGTATTGATATTTTAGGGATTTTTGCAATTCCTTTTAACTTATAAAGTTTTAGAGGAAGTTCGAGAGATATTCTAACAGTTATTCTAGCATAATTCAGCACTGTCATTCTAAGGAAGCAAGAGGCCATTTTGGTGTGGAAAGAACTGCAGCTAAGATCTTATCTTGTGGATTTTATTAGCTTAGATTGTTTAGTGATTGTAGGAGTTATGTTATGTCTTGTGCTCAATACGAAAGAATTGGCAATATTTCTAAGAGACATAAACTACCACAAAATAACATTTCTATAATTGAGCTTTTTGATATATAGGGAGTAAACTTTATGGGTCCTTTTCACTTATCTTTTTCAAATAAATATATATTTATGGTTGTGGATTATGTGTCAAAATGAGTAGAAGCAGTTGCTCTACAAACTAATGATGCTAGGGTTGTAATCAAATTTTTGAAAAAAAAAAACATATTTTCCAGATTTGGGGTATCCAGAGTCATTATAAGTGAAGGGGGATCGCATTTTTGTAATTGGCAGTTTGAAAAATTGTTAGCAAAATATGGAGTCACTCGTAAAATTGCCACCCCCTTATCATCTACAAGCTTATGGACAGGTTAAGGTGTCTAATAGGGAAATAAAGCGTATCTTAGAGAAGACTGTCAATGTATCTAAGAAAGATTGGTCTTTAAAACTTAATAATGCATTGTGGGCTTATAGGATAACTTTTAAAACCCTTATAGGAATGTCCCCATATAAGATTGTTTATGGTAAATCATGTCACCTACTTGTAAAGCTTAAGCACAAAGCATACTGGACCATAAAATACCTTAACTTTGATTTACAAGTTGCAAGTGAAAAGAGATTGCTCTAATTGAACCAGATGGATAAGATTAGAGAATAAGCATATGAAAATGCTAGGATATATAAGGAGAGAGCCAAGTGATGGCATGATAGGAACATCCAAAAGTAAGAGTTTTTACCTGGTTAAAAAGTTCTATTATATGACTCTCGATTAAAGTTGTCCCCAAGTAAGTTAAAATCTCATTGGTTTGGACCATTTGTGATAGCAAATGTTTTCCCTTATGGTGTAATCAAGTCAAAGGTAGAAGATAACTGCACTTTTAAGGTAAACAGTCACCTTCTCAAGCATTATTTCAAAGGGGAAAACTTGGATAGTAATGCCACTATTGGTGATAGTGCAAATTCGTTGTAAGAACCGGGAAAGTCGGGCTAGCAACTATAAACTAAGTGCTTCATAAGAGGCAGCTCATGTCTAATTTAAGCTTATTTAAAAAAAAAAAAAAAACAAAACGCTTAAATGAAAGGTTGACAATTTTTAATTAAAGGTCACTGGCCTTTAGGCAGCCTTTCGTCTTAGCAATTTTCAAGCCCATCCATGTACATTGAAAAAAAAAGAAGAAAAAGAAGAAGAGAGAAGTATGTAATTTTGAATTAAAGGCTACTGGCCTTTAGGTAGCCTTTCTTCTCAGCAATTTTACGCTAGCCATATACGTCATCAGCGTACAAGTGCAAAAGGCCAGCGTAAGTCCTATTATAAAGTAAACGTCGAGGTTTGCTCTCTCTCTCTCTTCCCTTTATTTGTTTTCCTCCGACCCTTCCCTCTTCCTTTTTTGCTCTCCTTAGCTCTCACACACACACATCTTGTCTCTCTCTTCATCTTCCACCCTCACATTAGCTCTTCCCTTTCAGATTTGTTCTTCAACATTAAGTATGCCACCCAAAAAGCTCCAACCAAAGAGAAAGAAGCAAAAGACTGCTGTTGTATCATCTTCAAGAACCTAAGGCAAAGATTTGCTATCCAATCAAGATTATGCCAAGGAGTGGAAGAAGAAGCTGCAAAAGATGACATTCATAAATCATCAATATTTAGATTGAGCTTTATTACAAGAATATGTGATGGATGAGAGGATTCAGTAGATTGTACTAGACAAGACTTGGTTTAGATTATTTGAGATCAAGGAACCAATATTTCAAAATATCACAATCGAGTTGTTATCTACTTTGAAGATTGAAAAAGATAAGAATTTTTCCACTTTAACCTTCTAAGCATATGGAGACATTCATATGATAGAACTTAAGTAGATAGGATACTTTTTAGACTCATATGATGATGAAGAGGTGGATCTGCTAAACTCTTGGCCCGATGAGATGACTGTTGAAAAATTTTAGTATCACATGATTCAACTAAGGCAAGGTGACTTTGTACCTCCTAAATCTCTTGCCATTACTTTTGCAGCAGTGAAGCTTAAGTTGCTCCATCACATTCTAACCCACACCATCAACTATATAAAAACCAACCATAGTAAGGTAACAAGTTTTGACATGTTTTATCTTTATAGCTTGATTTTTGGCTATCGAATTGATCTTGGGGTAGAAGTGGCCAATTTTATTTATAGATAGGTGGATGATACAAGGATACAGGTCATTCTGTGATGAACTACCGACCAACGGTCCCATTACTTATACACGGCTTCAAAGACTCCAATCTCTCTCCTGAAGAATTCTCTCTTGGTAACCTACTGATAACGAGAAACTTTACACTAAAGGAAGGTGGTTGAACTCCTTAAGCTCCCCGCATTGTCATACGTTGATCTATACACTTGGTAGTAACGATGCAGACCATTTCCTTACCGAGGACCCTGTATTGAGTACTCTGACCAATTACTGTTGAGAAGCTCTTGCTAAGTGACAAGAGACTCACTTAAACGGCCGAGTAGTTTTCTCTCAACATACCACCATCTCTCTCATCCTGGCACCTTTAATGCCGTAACATTTTGACTCTTCTTGCTTGCTGTGCTTAGAGAATATTTGTATAAGACCAATTTTGCATTACCAGTTGTTCATCTCGTTTGAAATTTAACTACTTTTCCATTTTTGGTTTGTTGTCCTTTTTACCCTTTTTGTATATACTAGGAATCCCTTTTTTGTATATACTTTCTTGTAATTTCTTTATTTGTAATGCTGCCTTAGGGACTTACTATAAATAGTCCTTTTCTCTTGTAAACCGCAGATAACTTACATCTTAATACTGAATATTTTGTTCTTGTGAGACAATCATCTCCAAGTCCATACTCCTTATACTCTTATCTAATCTTGCCGAGTAGCTCAGGATTAGTGATAAGTAGATCTTGACATCAACTTGTGCGTTATATCCAGTGAGGTGTCAAGTCGTGTTATGTTCGTCGGTGAGTCACATCCTCTAAGTAGCTTCACGTTAACTACTCTTATTCGATTGTGAACTGTTTCTCTCTAATTTTCTTTGATATCTCAAAGGACCTGTTTTAGTTCAATTCTGCCACAGTAAGTCCTAGTGATAACAAAGTTCTTAAGCACACCATATATTCCTAGTATTAAAGCTTGAGGTTGAGACCGAAAGTTGTATAGTGTGTAGAAAGCATTTGAGTGAAATGGGTCTCAATCTCAACCTTAAGCAATTGAGTTGTATTACTGTATCTACTGTTCAAGATATTTGTATGTGTAGAAAGTATTTAAGTGAAGTGTCCTTGCTAAAGCTTCGAATTGAAAATGTTGAACCTAAGTATACAGGGAGAGATTCACGATGTCAAGAGTAATGCTCATGGTTGTGGTCGAGTTAACCAATAAACACCATGTACTACTGATGAGCAGATACAAGATCTTACTACTATTGTGGCCAACTTAGCTGTCTCAGTAAACAGAGTCTTAGAGTTTGGACCATGCGAAAGAGTTGTTGAGTAGGGTCAAGAAACGAGAGATAAGTCGAGAAGGCAAATGAATGAGCAAGCTTTAGAAGCCTTTCCTGTAAACCAAGCCCCACTGCAACGTATCGATAGACTCACGAGAAGAACGTAGAGTTGGACGAAAAGGAAAAGTACAAAGAAGAAGAAGACCGGTATGATGGGATGGATGAGCATGAGTTCAGAGGGTTAAGAGGTGCCAAGCATCTTAAGGTACAAATTTTGAGCTTCAATGGGTCTAGTAGTGCTAATGACTACCTCAACTGGGAAGAAAAGATCGAAAAGATATTCGACTTCTACGATTATGAAGATGTTGTTTGCATTAGGGTAGCTGCGTTAGAATTTTTTGGGTATGTAGTAATATGGTGGAAGAAGCTACAAAACATTCTTTTAAGGACCCGATGTGAAGTCCAAACATGGAATAAGATAAAGAGAGTTCTAAGAAGTAGGTTTGTTCTCAAACACTATGAACAGAATGCTTTCTGACGACTCCAAGACTTAAGGCAAGGTAATAGATTCGTAGACGATTACGTTTAAGAGTTTCAATTGCTTATGATACGATGCGATGTTGACGAACCTGAGGCCTAAACTATAGCACGGTTCATCTCAAGACTTTGAGTTGAGATTGGTCACGTTGTAGAATTGCAGAGCCTTACAACTTTGGATGAAACCATTCGTGTAGCCTAGAGAGTTGAAAGGTAACAGTGGAACCAGGCTAACCAAATGCCAAGTAACAGAACACTAATGCCAAATAGGACTAGCCTGTCAGGTAAAGCAAAGAATAACAGAGCATCAAACAGTTTTGAGGTAGAACGCCGAGGTTACATGCCAAGTTGACTAGACGAAGGCCGATGTAAGAGTAAGATTAAGCAACCTGAGATCTGAAGAGACTAGGGTTAGAGTTTAGGACGGAAGACCCAAGAAATCAAGTGTTTTAAGTGTCTTGGCTATGGATACGTAGCTAGTCAATGTCCGAACCATCGAGTCATGACCATCGAAGGAGATAAGCCTTAGTTTGAAGTAGAAAGTGCAAGTGAAGGAGAGGAAGAAGTGGCAATCAATCAAATGCTGGAAGAATTGGAGGAAGATTAGGAAGCCAAGATACCCTTTGAGGGTGGTGCCAAGTATTGCTTTGTTGTTCGGCAATCTCTCAGTACTTTTGTGGCTAATGAGAATCAGCAAAGAGGGAACCTCTTTCATACGAGTTGCTTGGTGAATGGTAAGCTATGCACTATGATGATTGATGGAGGGAGCTGTACCAATGTCATCGTGCAAGGGGTAGTTAAGGCCATGAAATTGCCAACTCTTCCACACTCCAAGCTGTACAAGATTCACTGGTTGAACAAGAGAGGAGGATTACACGTTTTTGAGCAAGTTAAAGTGTCGATTGCTATTGGTGATAGGTACAGGGACGATGTGCTATGTGACGTGCTGCCTATGTGTGCATCGCATGTATTACTCGGCCGACCGTAGCTATTTGACTTAAGGGTGTTACACGATGGGTATAAAAACACCTACATGTTTCAAAAGGACAAGAAGAAAGTTATATTGATATCGATGAGTCTTAAGGAAGTGCAAGAAGCCTAGGAAAAGGTTACGAGATCTTTGCAGCAGAAGTCCTTAGTGATTTCTCGAGCTTAGTTTGTACGAGAGGTTAAGCCCGAAGACTATGTACTCCTCTTGGTTCGGAGACTCATAGAGGTTACAGAGGTCGAGAACTTACCTGCCGAAGTGCTGTAACTACTTCAAGAATTTGCTGAACTCTTCCTTACCGAGATGTAGAAAGAATTACCTCCTTTAAGAGGAATTAAGCATTGCATTAATCTTCAACTTGGACCAGCCCTGCCGAATCGACTTGGCTATAGGCTCAATCCTGAATAGGCAGCCAAGTTGAAAAAGCAAGTTGATGAGATGATAAATCGTGGATATGTTCATGAGAGCATGAGCTCATGTGCCGTCCTAGCCATATTAGTGCTAAAGAAAGATGGATCATAGAGGATGTGCATTGACAGCCGTACCATCAATAAGATTACTATCAAGTACCAATACCCGATCTTGCAGTTAGATGACATGCTTGATGAGATGCATGGTGCATGCATCTTTTTGAAGATAGATGTAAAGAGTGGCTATCATCAAATACAATAAGACCAAGAGATGAATGGAAAACAGCCTTTAAGATTCGGGATGGTCTATTCGAGTAAATGGTTATGCCGTTTGGTTTAACTAACGTGTCGAGTACATTCATACAGCTCACAAATCATGTGCTCCAAACATTGATAGGCAAATGCGTTGTGGTTTATTTTGACAATATTCTGGTCTATAGTACTGACCTTCTTGTTCATATTGAACATTTGAGATTGGTGTTTAACATACTTCATGCCAAGAAATTATTTAGCAACCTAAAGAAATATGTGTTCTGTTAGAGCAAGGTTGTATTCCTTAGATATATCGTTTCAGGGAGTGGAGTTCGAGTTGATGAGGAAAAGGTCAGAGCTATTAATGAGTGGCCTACGCCGACTAGCGCTACCGAGGTCAGGAGCTTCCATGGCCTAGCCTCATTTTATCGAAGATTTATTTGGAACTTCAGCTCCATAATTACGTTGTTGATTGAATTGATCAAGAAGAACATTGAGTTTAAATGGACATAAAAGGCTTAGAGGAGTTTTGAAGATGTGAAGTATAAGCTGACGTCTGCTCCAGTACTTGCCCTACCAGATTTCAAGAAGGTTTTTGAGGTTGAATGTGATGCGTCTGGTGTCAGCATTGGTGCTGTACTTATGCAGGAGCACCAACCTATTGCTTACTTTAGCGAAAAACTTCGAAGTGTTACCTTGAATTACTTAACCTATGGTAAAGAGTTCTATGTCCTTGTCCGTACACTTCAGAACTTACAACATTATTTGTTATGGAGAGAATTCATCATCTATTTAGATCATGAATCTCTCAAGCATCTTTGTAGACAGTAGAAGCTTTCTTGGTATCATGCTAAGTGGGTTGAGTTCTTGGAGACCTTTTGCTATGTCATTAGGTATAAGACTGAAAGCACCAATACAGTGGTTGATGTACTTTCTCGTCAACATACCCTCATCACGACATTGTAAGCTAAAGTGCTTAGATTTGGCACTCTACCTGATCAATATGAGCATAACCTATATTTTGGGCTTTTAGTAACCAAGTGCTGTGATAGAGGAGTTGTGGATGGATTTTACTTGAGTGAGGGATTCTTGATGAAGGGTAAGCAGATTTACGTACCGAGTGGTTCTATAAGGGAGCTATTAGTTTGAGAAGCTTATGCCAGGGGTCTGGCTAGCCATTTTGGGGAAAAGAGGATGATTGAGATATTAAAAGAGCATTTTTACTAACCTAGGATGATGAGGGATGTGCACTGAATACTTGAGAGGCAGGTGTGTAAGTATGCAAAAGGGAGGAGAGAGCCCTATGGAGAATATATACCCTTACCAATTCCCAAGCGACCGTGGATCAATATAAGCATGGATTTCATGCTTGGCCTTCCCTACGTGCTAAGAAGACACGATTCGATCATAGTGGTGGTCAATTGGTTTAACAAGATGGGTTACTTCATTCCCTACCACAAAACTAATGATGCTTTATTCATTGCAAACTTCTTTTTACAGGAAATTGTACGACTATATGGAGTGCTGAGAAGTATTGTGTCAAACCGTGATTCGAAATTCATAAGCTTCTTTTGGAAAACCCTGCGGAGGAAACTTCGCTCTAAGCTCTTGTTCAATACCTCTTGCCAGCCCCAAATAGATGGCTAAATTGAAGTAGTTAACAGAACCGTTGGTAATCTCCCGTGTGCTACTGTTGGAAATAACTCTCATGACTGAGATTTATGCCTGTCCATAATTGAATTTGCCTACAATCGCCTAACTCACAGCTACATTGGAACATCACCATTTGAGGTTGTTTATGGACTTAACCTAAACCTCCTTGGACTTAGTTAACAGTCCATTTACACAAGGGGAGAGTCAATCCGGCCTACAGCATGCTGAGGAATTTCACAAGTTACACTAAAGAATAGTTGAGCAATTGGCCAAAACTATGGCCTTATAGAAGGAAATGAGAAGCCATGGAAGGAAACAAATCGTTTATGCTCCTAGGGACCTTATTTAGATCTATCTTAGCAAAGAACACTTCCTTAGCAAGGGGATGAACAAACTATCTCCCTAAGTGGATGGACCCTATAAGATCTTGAGACGCATTAATGATAATGACTACAAGATTCAGCTACCTGAAGGTTTCGACATGTGTACCACATTCAACGTCGCCGACTTAACTCCATATGTGCTCGAAGATGACAAAGACTACAATTTGAGGACAAATCTTCAATTACCCCAGGGAATTGATGAACTATCAACTAACGATCCCATCACTCGTATACGACTCCGAGGACTCTAATCTCTCTCCCGAAGAATTCTCTCTCGGTAACTTACTGATGACGAGAAACTTTACATTAAAGGAAGGTGGTTGAACTCCTTAAGCTCCCTGCATTGTTATATGTTGATCTATTCACTCGGTAGTGATGATATCGACCATTCCCTTATCGAGTACTCTAACCAACTGCTGTTTTCTCTCGCCATACCACCATTTCTCTCGTCTTGGCCCCTTTAGTGCTGCAACATTTTGACACTTCCTACTTACTATACTTAGAGAATATTCGTATGGAACCAATGTTGCATTACCAACTATCTACCCCATCTGACATTTAACTACTTTTCTATTTTTGGTTTGTTGTCCTTCTTACCCTTTTCGTATGTTCTAGGAATCTCCTTTTTGTATATGCTTTCTTATAATTTCTTTATTTATAATGTTGCCCTAGGGACTTACTATAAATAGTCCTTTTCTCTTATAAACCGCAGATAACTTACATCTTAATACTGAATATTCTGTTCTTGTGAGACAATCATCTCCAAGTCCATACTCCTTATACTCTTATCTAATCTTGCCGAGTAGCTCAGGATTAGTGATGGGTAGATCTTGACATCAACTTGTGCGCCATATCAAGTGAGGTGTCAAGTCATGTCATGTTCGTCGGTGAGTCACATCTTCCGAGTAGCTTCACGTTAACTACTCTTATTCGATTGTGGACTGTTTCTCTCTAATTTTCTTAAATATCTCGAAGGACCCATTTCAGTTTAAATCTGTCACGGTAATTCTTAGTGATAATTGAGCTCCAAGGTACACCATTCTGTGTAGAGGCTACATCATGGCATTACTGAAAGGAATTGGGATTTCTCAGCAACTTGAAGGGGATGAATGTATTCCATGCAAGCCAATTTTAGCTGCACCCTTTAGGATTTGGAGGTTGTTTAAAATAGCAAACAAGTCAAATTAAGGTAATGATGAGAAAGTTCCTGAAAATCTCCCTACTAAAAGAGCTTCTACATCCTATCTTCCTCCTCTAGTTAGTGGTTATGAGTAGTTGAGAGCAGAGATTAGGGAAGTGAAGGAGGAAATCTAAAAAGAGCAAAAGAAGAATAAGAAGTTCAAGATTACTTTGTATAACATGATAAAATCCGCTATATTGTGCTTCTAGCCAACAATTGCAAAGCAGCTACACTATGAGACTTCTAGTAAGGAAACTAGCAGTATAGAACAGGAAAGCTAAAGCCTTCACTCGCTTTCTGTTTTCTTCTATTTCGTTTTTTTTTCTTTTATTTTTGTTTTGTTGTTGGCCTTTTTCTTTTTAACACCCATTTGATTGGGTAAACTCTTGACAATTGCTACTACTCTATACCTTTGAGTAAACTTTCATCCTATATGTACTCTTTTGTCTTTCTTCGTGTTTATAAAGATAGGGCTAATCTGAACTAGATGATCCTCTAAATGATATCATGGTTGGAAGTCTCCTTTGTTGCTGAAAATTTGAAAACAGGGAAGTATCGGTTTTTCATTTTGTGTGATTTTCTTCATTTTCTATTGTAAGCTAAATTAGAAACAGTGTAGACACTATTTATTCTAAAGTGTAGGCAAAGGAATATAGGAAATAGAGTTTGAATCGAGTATAATGATATTTGAAATCTGTGATTTAATTATTAACTTATGACATCTGATGCCTATTTTTGAACAATTATACCTCCTTATTACCTTGAACTATACTTGTCCTTAAGTATTTGCCAATTTGTTATTTGGCTATTTTTAGGTCACAATTTTGGTTTTCTTGTTTGAAATCTAGAGATTATACAAAGAAAATTGTAGATAGCATATGTTTGTGTCTTACTTGAAAAATTTGACTCATTGAGGTGCCCCACTCACGTTGTTGTGATTTTTGTACTTAGTTAAAATTAATTAGTTAAATCTTTGAGAGTCTAATTTACCTAGTTTTTAGCCTTAGAAATTGAAGTTTAAAAGTCGGTTGAGTTCTTAAGTGAAAAGTAAACATGTTTACTTCTACGCAAGGTTAGTTAGTATATTTTCTTTTTAGTTACTCTAACAATACTTTAACACTTAGTGAAAGAGGTAAATGAAGCTTTGTACTTAGTGATTCCTATAAAAGAAGTTTGAAAAATTTTAGTAAGTATTCGAAAAGTTATGCAAGCAGAGCTTTTATTCCAATAACTCAAGCAATTGCGTTAATTACTTGAATGTAAGAGTGAGGAAGAGTCCATAGGGGTCCCTTTTAAACCTAATCACTTGGGTGATGAGCTCGAGATATGCTGACTTAACGCACTCACTATAATGAGAAGGGCAAAAAGGTAAAGTTCAGTATCTAAACTAAAAAAAAAAAGTGAATGAGATATGGAAACATCGAATGCAAATCAATAAATGAATTAAGGCTTATAATAAAAAGGAAGAAAACCTATGGATAGAGCATATACCATATGCTTTTACTACCTAGTAAAATTGTTTGGAGAGATGATTAGAAGGATTTTATGCCTGTTAACAACTGTGAAGTCTAAATGGATATTTTTCCTTCTAAGATTGAGTATCTACTTTTGAAATAGAAATCTCAAGTTAAACACTTGGATTAAAATTTGTTGTCTCTAAAGTGGTTGGTTAATTTTGATTGTAGTACTCTAATCACATATTCCAGTTTGGTTCGAGTAATGAGCATCACAAAATAATGAGTCTAAAAGTGTGAAATATCAAATACTTAAATTTGCAATTTGAGAAATTTGTCTTTTCTATGATAGATTTCTTTCTTTTGTCCTATTTAATTTGCTTGAGCACAAGTAAAAGTTCAAGTATGGGGAAGTTGATAAAGGCATATTTTACTCATATTCCATTGTGTGAATTATGTTGAATTATTATTGATTTTATAGAAATCATTAAGAAATGGTACTTAAGTATATTCATTTGGATATTTCAGGTCTCAGAGGATTTAAAGTGGAAATATCAGCAATTTAGAGGAGTTTTATGCAATCAAAGGAAGCTCGAATCAAATAGCGTCGACTAAGGAAATTAGGAGTGAAAGCCACCGGCTTACATTCAACACTGCCGGCCTTTATGGTTGGCCTTCAATGAAAACAACCAGTCTTGAGTTAGTTTTGCTTTCTAACCTAAATCAGTCGATAGCCATCTTTTGTTTGCTCTATAAATACACATTGTGTTGATATTTTACGGGACTTTTGTAGTTCCTTTTAACTTATAGAGTTTTAGAGGAAGTTTAAGAGATATTCTAATAGTTATTCTAGTAGTAGTTTCGTGGATCATCAAGAAGACCTTACCATTGCTATGGAGATCATCCTTAGAGTTCTTGCAATTGGAGTTTTCCTTATCGTTGTTACAAAATTGGTGATTTCTATCCTATTAGTTGTTTATGCAATTTTGTAATTTGTTCTTACTTTCGGCTATGAATTTCCTTGCAATTTTGATTGTGATATGTGCCTTTATTTTAAATTCCATGGCTAACTAGGTTTTAATCGTGGGAAATTGATGAAACCCTAGGTAGCTAAGGTGATAATTGTAGGCATGTTATAGGGTTAATAAATGTATGGATAATTCATGATTGCAATTCATATAATTTCAATTGTAATTTTCTATTGGTTATAATTGTTAGAAACACTATTGATGTTGGAATTGATATAGTGTTTGTTAGGAATTTTTTATTAAATTAATTAGCTAATGTGGGAGTGGCATTAATTAGAGATTATCTAGGGATTAATACAATGACTCTAGTTAATTATTTGCTAAGACATTAGGGATAATTAATTTAAGGTATTAATCGATCATAGCATTTGAAAGATGTATGACTATAATTTAAAGTCCACTGTTAATTGGAGATGTGGGAGTTGACCAATTAATTAGAGGTTTAAGTTCTTAAATTTTAAGGCATGATAATTTCACTTGAATTACTGCATAGCTATTAATCCATAAAACATGATGATAATTTGATTAGCACAACTAGGGTAGATTTTGTTCTCACACGTTTTCAATTGATTATTTCGTTTTGATATACTCTAGTGATTTTCTCTGTGACAGCTTAAAGTTAATTATTAAATTAGTTAATCTAAAATCCAATTCAATTGCATAAATACCGACCTAGTATATTTACTACAGTATTCACTATATTCTTATACATATTTTAAGTGGATTAGCGACCTTCAATTCCCATGTCACTTTTACTCTTAAGCCATTACTCCATAAAGCTTATACATATTCGACCCCACGATTTCTCAATCTCTAAATCTGATTCTCTAAGATTTTAATCGGTTTCTCCTTAATAATATAATCTTCCTATAGATCCATCGGCTTTAACTCTACTATCACACTTAGATTCTTTACAAATCTTTGTAACCTCAATGCATAAAACACATCATGATATCTAGACAAACTTAGAGGTAAAGTAATTTGGTATACTATATTCCCTATTCTCTCCAATACTTCAAAAGATCTACTATATCGATGATTCAATTTTCCTATAGTACCAAATTGTTTAAATCCTCTAAACGTTGACTTATTTTAACATACACATGATCTCTCATTGCAAATTAGACAGGTTTTCTTTTCAAATTAGCCTAACTTTTGTAACGATCCTGTGCTACTTTCATCTTTTGCTGTATTACTTTCACATCATTCATCTGGTGGATCATATTTGGTCATATCATTGCATGTTTATCACTTTCCTAATGTAGTGGTGATTTACATTTCCTTCCATATAAAGCTTCATACGAAGCCATTTGTATAGTTGCTTGATAACTATTGTTATATGAAAACTCTACTAATGGTTAATATTGATCCTTGTCACCACCAAATCTAAGACATAACCTCTTAACATGTCCTCTAGTATCTGCATGGCTTTTTCCGATTGTCTATTCGTCTGGCGATGATAAGCCATACTGAATTGTAGCTTAGTACCCAATAATTGATGTAAACTTTCCCAAAACTTTGGTACGAAGCAACTATCTCTATCTAAGATAATACTCACTAATATACCATGTAATTTAACAATCTCCTATATATATAATGGTGTTAATTTCTCCATTAAATCACTGGTTTGATATGGTAAGAAATGAGCATACTTTGTTAATCTATCTACAACAACTAAAATTGAATTGTGACTTAATTTTATCCTTGGTAGTCCTACTGTAAAATCTATAGAAATATGAATCCATTTTTACTAAAGTACTTCTAAGGGTTATATATAGCAAACCATTAGGTCTATGATGTTTTGCTTTCACTTGTTGACATGTAGTATATCTTGTTACATATTGTGTTACATCCTTCTTCACACCTCTCCACCAAAATAATGCTTTCGAATCATGGTATATTTTATTTCCACTAAGGTATAAGGTACAACTAATAGTATGTGCTTCATCCATGATCTCCTTCTTTAACTTTAACTCTTAGAGTACACAAACTTTATTTTTATATCTCAACACTCCTTCCATATCAATTTAGGAATCAGGTACATCATCCACATTCAACTTTTCTTTGATTTCCTTTAAATTTTGATCCCCATCTTATTGAAACTTAGTTCTTTCTATCAAAGGTGGTTTTACCATTAAATTCATCAATTGTATATCAGTTTCATGCATTTTAATTCAATCTCCAATTTCTCAAACTCTCGAATCGACTCACATTGAGCAGTAAGTAGTGAGGCCACTTGTTCATTATTCTTGCAACCTAGCGCATCCACTACCATATTAGCTTTGTTAGGGTGATAATTGATAGTTAAATCATAAACTTTGATCAATTCCAACTAACATCTTTTTCACAAATTTAATTCATTCTAAGTGAAGAAATATTTCAAACTCTTGTGATTTGTATAAATTTCACAATGTTGCCCATAAAGATAATGTCTCCAAATTTTTAACATAAAGACTATAGCCGCTAACTCAAGATCATGTGTTGGATAATTCTTTTCATGTGGTCTCATTTGCTTTGATGCATATGCAACTATTTTACTATCTTACATCAATACACAACCTAGTCCATTTCAACAAGCATCATTATATGCAGAATATGGTTTACTTAGATCTGGTAATGTAAGTATTAGAGCTAAAATCAGATGGTCCTTTAACTCTTGAAAACTTTCTTTGCATTCATCAATCCACTTGAACTTAAAATCCTTTTACATCAATTGAGTTAAAGGTCTTGCTACCTTGGAGAAGTTTTTTATAAACTGTCTGTAGTATCTTACTACTTTAAGGAAGCTTCTCACTTTTGAAACTGTAATCAGTTGCTTCCACTTAGCTATAGCTTTAACTTTCTTAGAGTTTACTAAGATTCCTTCACTTGATACCATATGTATCAAAAAGAAATTTTATCTAACAAAAAATCATATTTACTCGATTTAGCATGCAATTTATTATTCCTTAACTTTTGTAATGCCAATTGCAAATGATATGCATGCTTCTCCTTAGTTTTGAATAAATTAAAATATCATCAATAAATTAATAATAAATTTATCTAGATAAGGTCAATAGATTTGATTCATTAAATCTATGAACATTATTGGCATATTAGTCAATCAAAAAGGCATTACCAAAACTCATAGTGCCTGTATCTCCTTTGAAAAGTCGTCTTCAGTACATCTTCAAGCTTAATTCGTAACTAGTGCTACTCTGATCTCAAATCAATTCATGAAAACACAATAGCTCCATGCAATTGATTAAACAAGTCATTAATTTAAGGTAGTTGATATTTACTTCTAATAGTTACTTTATTTATCAATCTATAATCAATATACAATCTTATAGTCCTGTCTTTCTTTTTCACAGATAATATTAGTGTTCCCTATGGAGATACAATAAGTCGAATGAATCATTTATCCAATAACTCTTAAAGTTACTTTTTTAACTCTTGAAGCACCATTGGTGACATTCGATATCGAGCTTTTGGTTCAGTCCCTAGAATCAATTCTATAGTAAAGTCTAACTCTCAATGTAGAGCTAAGCTAGATAGATCATTCGGAAAGACATGATTAATACACTATAGGTGTCTTAGATACACTCGGAGTCTTTTTCTTTCCTTCTGTTGCAAATATCAAACAACTATTGATCCTTAGCAATTTTAATCATATCTTCACTTACTTCAACCACTAATAATCTCATTCCACATTTTCCAATCTTTCCTTGGAATATGATTTTACCACTGTCTAGGATTACAATCCCATTTCAACAAACTACTTTAGCTTTATGCTTAGACAACCAATCTATACTCACAATAATATCATAACCTGCCAGTGGCAACACTATTAATTTTATTGGAAATTCCTTCTCTTGAATTTAAAGTTATCCATTGTCCACTATTTTCCATGTCAACACTTGCTCTTCAATAAGGGTCTTCACTTTATAAGTGGCTTTAACTTCAATTACATCGATTTCATTTCCTAACATGAACTCTTGACTAATGAATAGATATGAGGCTCTTGTATCAAACAATGTGTAAACATCTAATTTTTACCTTATTGTTGTTTTAATTTTTTTTTTAGAATAAAAGAAAAAAGGGTCATAATTCATAAAATGACAAAAAATTAAAAAATAAAAAAAAACACAAAAAATTTGAAAAAATTAAAAATGTAAAAATTTTAAAAATAGAAAGTCCTAAAGGCATCCGAATCGAGTTAATTAGTTGTTTTTGGTTTGATTAAGTAGAGTTCAAAAATATACATATGATTTGATCAATTTAGAGTTTTTAAACATTAGGTTTCATTAGAAAAAGAATATTTTTGAGAAAAATTCAATAAAATTTTAAATTCATGCAAGTGTGTATTTATTCAATTTGCAATTTGGATTTAAAATAATTTTAACTAGACACATAAAAAGAAGAGTTAGAATTTATTAAATTAAGTTTATGTTGAAAATTCTATTCACATGTATATTTTGTGTCATTGTGTCATTTTAAAATAGGTTAGGTTAAGTTAAGTTTGAGGTTGAAATAAAGCTGGATCAAATAAGTATTGTTTTAGTAAATTTGAATTACTCAAATTAAGAGAAACAGAAGCTAGCTTAGCTAGTTAAGTTGTGTACTTTGCTTCTTCAGATCATTGGCTCGAGACACAGTAGGCACACATGCGTTTTGTCAAGCGTGGTCCCGTGCTACACACGTGACTTTTTTTTCCTCCTGTTTCTTTCATTTTCTTAATCGAAATCACAAACTGAAATTGCGTATTTTGGGATTTTAACGAATCTTTAATTTTTTTTAAGGATTTAGTTTGAAAAATACCAAATGATTATCAAAGATCATCAAATCCTTAAAATGGGCGATAAGGTTAATCTAAAAAAGATTTGCTGAAACAATAAAATCTAATTGAAAACGGATTTTTTTGCGATTCAAGATTCAGAGTTGAAGGCTTATAAAAAAGGATCTTAGCCAAGGAGAATGGGATTTTTCTCGAGCGGCTACCAGCGTCCCATATACAGCAGAACATACATTTGCATCCCCGTCCTTCTTCGAACGCAGTTGACGTTATCACCCACCCATTACGCGTAACACCATCTTCAATCCGTCATCGACCATTCACAGCTCCCTCTCTCGATTGTAACACGCCCATCCACAAACCTACTCAACGCCTTTTCTCATCTAATCTTCGGACGCCCCAGTTCACAAACACACACAAGAACTTCACTGTCCAACAGTGAACAAGTACAATCCCAGCATCCTCTGTCTCGTAGGACTGATCAGTCGCAACCCCCATGCGTTCGACTCTCTCCTTCGTCGCGTGCACAAACAACCACCCAGTTGTGCGAGCCAACTCCACACCATACACATCCACCAACGCCTCACGCGTAAGCCCCATACACCACTTTAGACATCATACATACAAACCACTCTTGACGCACCCGCTCATCCACTCCCAGTCGTGTGATCATCAGCAAACACCTAACCATCAACCACACGCACGACACCATTGCGGCGGCCAACAGCACCATTCCCTCGCTCCATTGACTCTATCCTTCAAGCCACCAACACACGCGATCACCGTCCTCGGTTTCACCACAAGCACATACACAGCCAAGCTTTCAAAAACCCTTAAAACCACTACGAAACGCCAAGGCAGTCTCACCAAACACCCTTTTTCCAATCAAATATACACGGAAAAGTGGTTTCCCACTCAAAAATCTTCTTGGAACGGCCAAAAACAAGCCTTTGCCACTGCTGCTGTTGGTTCCCTAACTACAACCCAAATTCCCTATTTTGACCCGGTTCACACCAAACCCGATCCGATTGAGATTCGAACTGCTTTTGACCCAACTCGCATCCAGATTATTTAGGTTCAATCTCTTCTTTTAGTTTCGGTCACTTCAATTTTTTTTATTTGTTTTTTAATTTCTTTTATCGTGGTTTAGTGACTCATCTAAATGAACAATTAAAAAATGGGTTAATATATATTCATGTATGAAGTTTACTAAAATAAAAAATTTGGCACTTAGAGAATTTATTTTCAAAATGAAAAATGTATAATAAGCCCTTTTTTCTAAAATTAAAGGTTTTTTTTTTTTTAATTTACAAATATGAAAAGTTAGGACCATTTTTAGTATTTTTTTAGTAAAATAAATGGATTAAGAATATAAACCTAGTGGATTTTCAAAATTAAAACAAACTAACACTAAAGTTTTTTAAAACGAACTACGAGAAGTTTGATCTCTACTAAAGGATGTATAAGCACCTATGAAGCGACTTAAAATAGGAAAAGTTTTTATTTTCCTTTGTAATTTTTTTTTGTAATTAACTTTATTTTTCTTTATTTGTGAATACAAAATTATTATTTTAATGAGTATTTTGAAATATAAAGCTAAATTCAAAAAATTAAAAGCGATACCAATTAGGGTTTAATAATAAGGTATTCCTCAAATCCAAGATATTTGGTTTCAAAATAGTTTTTCTAAAAAAAAAATCAGCTTTTATGCAGCTTAATAGTTAAGTTATAACTGATCTACCGAATTAGTTATATATTTATATCTTAACTTCTTCTCGACCTTAGTTAGGAGATGACTCCAAAGTTTTTTTTTTTAAATATTAAAAAGAAAACTAGATTTCCTTAAATTCTGGTATGTTTAGGAGTTAAGTTATTATTAAGACTTATCGTAGTAAATCTGAACGAAACAAAATGGGTACTCTAAAATATCTCAAAGGATGTAACTCATCAATGAACACAATACGACTTGACACCTTAATTAATATGACGCACAAGTTGATATCAAAGTTCACTTACTACTAATCCCACTTAATAAGATTAGATAAGAGTGTATAAAGAATATGAACTTAGAGAAAAGTGTCTCTCAAGAATAGAATATGTAATTTCTAATTGTCAAAGTTGTTTTCGACTTACAAGGGTAAGAGACTATTTATAGTATGTCCTTAGGGCAACATTACAAATAAAAAAATTACATACATATGAAAAAGGACAAAAGATAAAAATGGAAAAGTAATACAATATTATATGAGGTGGACAAGTGGCAATGCAACATTGGTCCCATACAAAAATTCTCTAAGCATAACAGGCGAGAGGGATCAAGATGTTGCCTCAATAAAGGAGGTTGAGACTAGAAGGCGATGACAAGAGAAGTGGTAATAGGCCGAGAGAAAACCACTCGGTCAGTAAGTGAGTCTTTCGTCACTCAGCAAGAACCTTTCGGTAGTAGTTAGTCGGATTACTCGACATAAGATCCTTAGTAAGGGGATGGTTGACATCATTATAACCGAGAGTGTAGATCAATATATAGCAATGCGGAAAGCTTAAGGAGTTCAGCTATCTTCCTTTAATGTAAAGTTTCTCGTCATCAGTAAGTTACCAAGAGAAGATTTTTCAGGTAAGGGATCAAAAGCCTTAGAGCTGTGCGAGAGTAATGAGACCGATGGTCTGCAGTTCATCAGTTTTTCGGGGTTGCTGAAGATTTACCCTCAAATCTTGGTCTTCGTCATCATTAGGTACATAGGGAGTTAGATCGGTGACGTTGAATGTGGTAAACAAGCCGAAACCTTCGAGTAGCTTAATCTCATAGGCATTATCATTAATGCGCCTCAAAATCTTGTAGGGTCCATTCGTTATGGGAGATAGTTTGTTTATCCTTTTGTTAGGGAAGCGTTCCTTACTAAGATGGACATAGATAAGGTCCTCAAGGGTATAAACGACTTATCTCCTTTCGCGTTTTCCTACTTCCTTTTGTCGAGTTACAGTGTTAGCCAATTGTTCAGTAATCTTCCGATGTAACCTCTAGAATTCCTCGACACGTTATAAGCCGAATTGACTTTCTCTTTATGTATTCGGATTGTTAATTAAATCTAAGGATAAGTTCCGGTTAAGTCCATAAACAACCTCAAATGATGATGCTTTAGTTGAATTGTGAGTTAAGCGGTTGTACGTGAATTCAATGATGGACAGGCATAAATCCCAGTCACAAGAGTTCTTTCCAACAGTAGCGCGCAGGAGGTTACCAACGATTTTGTTCATTACTTCAGTTTGGACGTCTGTTTGGGTGTGACAAGAGGTACTAAATAGGAGCTTAGTGTCGAGCTTCCTCCATAGGGTCTTCCAAAAAAAGCTTATGAATTTCGAATCAAGGTTGGACACAATACTGCTCACTACTCTATGTAGTCGCACAATTTCCTACAAAAAGAGGTTAGCAATGAATAAAGTATTATTAGTTCTGTAACAAGGAATGAAGTAACTCATCTTGCTAAATCAATCGACCACCACTATGATTGAGTCGTATCTTCTCGACGAGTGGGGAAGGCCGAGCATGAAATCCATGCTTAGATTAGTCTACAGTCGCTCTGGAATTGGTAAGGGTGTATATTCTCCATAGGGCTCTCTCCTCTCCATTGCATATTTACACATCTCGTATCTCTCAAGTATTTAGTGTACATCCTTCATCATCCCAAGCCAGTAAAAATGCTTCTTTAATATCTCAATTGTCCTCTTTTCCCTAAAATGGCCGGCTAGACCCCCGGCATAAGCTTCTCAAACAAGTAGCTCCCTAGTAAAACTACTCGGTACGCAAATTTGTTTGCCCTTCATCAAGAACCCCTTGCTCAAGTAAAACCCTTCTATAGGTCCTTTAGCACTGCACTTGGCTACTAAAAGGCCAAAATGTGGGTTATGCTCATATTGATCAAGAAGAGTGCCGAATCCAAGCACCTTAGCTTGTAATGTTGTGATGAGAGTATGACGGTGAGAAAGTACATCAACCATTGTGTTGGTGCTTCTCTTCTTATATCTAATGACATAACAAAAGGTCTCCAAGAACTTAACCCACTTGGCATGAAGTCGAGAAAGCTTCTGTTGCCTTCGAAGATGCTTAAGAGATTCATGATCTAAATAGATGATGAATTCTCTCAGCAGTAGATAATGCTGCTAGTTTTGGAGTGTTTGGACAAGGGCATAGAACTCCCTATTGTAAGCTGAGTAATTTAAGGCAATACCTTAGAGTTTTTCACTGAAGTAGGTAATGAGTTGTTGCTCCTGCATAAGGACAGCACCAATGTTGACATTAGGCGCATCACATTTAACCTCAAAAACCTTTTCGAAATTTGGCAAGGTGAGTACTAGAGTAGACATCAGCTTAGACTTCACATCTTCAAAACTCCTATGAGCCTTTTTTGTCCATCCAAACTCAACGTTCTTCTTGGTCAATTTAATCACTGGCGCAATTATGGAACTGAAGTTCCGAATAAATCTTCGATAGAATGAGGTTAGTCTATGGAAGCTCCTGACTTCGGTAGCACCAGTCGGCATAAGCCACTCATTAATGGTTTTGACTTTTTCCCCATCAACTCAAACTCCCTTCTCTGAAACGACATATCTGAGGAATACAACCTTGCTTTGGTAGAACGGGCATTTCTTTAGGTTGCCAAATAATTTCTCAGTGCAGAGTATGTTAAACACTAATCTCAAATGTTCGACATGAACAAGGAGGTTGGCATTGTAGACCAAGATATCATCAAAATAAACCACAATGCATTTGCCGATCAATGATTTGAGTGCATGATTCATCAGTCACATAAATGTACTTGGCACATTAGTTAGACTAAACGGCATCACCAACCATTCAAATAGACCACCCCTTGTCTTGAAGGCCATCTTCCATTCATCCTTAAGTCTCATTCGTATCTGGTGGTAGCTACTCTTCATGTCAATCTTAGAAAAGATGCAGGCATCATGTAGCTCGTTAAGCATATCATCAAGTCGTGGGATTAAGTATTGGCATTTGATAGTGATCTTATTGATAACTCGGCTATCAATGCACATTTGCCATGTCTCATCCTTTTTTGGCATGAATACAGCAGGTATGGCATAAGGGCTCAAGCTCTCACAAACATATCCGTAATCCATCAACTCATCCACCTATTTCTTTAGTTTAGCTGCCTGTTCTAGATTGAGCCTATAAGCGGGTCAGTTTGGTAAGGCAACCTCTGGTTGGAGGTCGACGCAATGCTCGATACCTCTTAAGGGAGGTAAATCTTTCGGCATCTCGGTAAGGAATAGGTCGGTAAAGTCCTGAAGCAGATGCTGCACTTCGACAGGTAAGTTCTTCACTTCTCTAACCATTAAGAGTCTCCTGACTAAAAGGAGCACATAGTCTTTGGTCTTAAGTTTTCATATAAACTGAGCTTAGGAAATCACTAAGGACTTCCGCTATAGGGATCTAGTAACCTTTTCTTAGGCTTCTTGGGCCTTAAGACTCATAGGTATCAATATAATTTTCTTCTCATGCTTTTGGAGCATGTAGATGTTTCTATACCTATTGTGTAGCACTCTTAAATCAAATAGCCATGGACGGTCGAGTAATATGTGAGATGTATACATGGGAAGGATATCACACAGCACCTCATCCCTGTACCTATCACCAATGGTAATCAGCACTCTAACTTGCTTGGCAACGTATAGTCCTCCTTTTTCATTTAGCCAATGAATCTTGCACGACTTGGGGTATGGAAGGGTTGGCAATTTCATGGCCTTAACTACTCCTTGCATGATGACGTTAGTATAGCTCCCCTCATCAATGATAACAGCACATAGCTTGCCATTCACTCGGTAATTTGTATGGAAGAGGTTCTCTCTTTGCTCATTCTCGTTAGCCACAAAAGCACTGAGAGATCATCGAACAACAAAGCAATACTAGGCTTTACCTTCAGGAGGTATCTCGACATCGGGGTCTTCTTGAAATTCTTCCAGCATCTAATTGGTTACCACTTCTTCCTCTCCTTTACTTATACTTTCTACTTCAAACTGGGGCTTGTCTACCTTTATGGTTATGACTCGGTGGTTCGGACAATGACTAGCCACATATCCATAGCCAAGGCGTTTAAAACATTTGATTTCTTAGGTTTTTCTTCCTAAACTTTGACCTAGATCTCTGTGGATTTTAGGCTCCTTGGTCTTCTTCTGGTCAGCTCGGCATCTGACCTCGACGTTCTACCTTGGAACTATGATTTGTCAACCCCCAGTTGGCTTTGCAGGCCACTCCTATTTGGCATTAATGTTCAGCTACTCAGCATTCGACTAACCTTGTTCCACCGTTGCCTTTTAACTCTTTGGGCCACACGGATGGTTCCATCTAAAGTTTTGAGGTTCTACAGTTTTATGATGTTACTAATCTCAGCTCATAGTTTAGAGATGAACTGTGCTATAGTTCGGGTCTCAGGTTTGTCAACATTGCATCATATCATGAGTAACTGAAACTCTCAGACATAGTTATCTATGGATCTATTACCTTGCCTTAAGTCTTAGAGTCGTCGGAAAGTGTCTTGTTCGTAGTGGTCGGGAATGAACCTACTTCTTAGAACTCTCTTCATCTTGTTCTATGTTCGGATTTTGTGTCGAGCCCTCAAGCGAACATTCTATAGTTTCTTCCACTACATTGCCACATACTTAGAAAATTCTAATGCGGTTACTTGAATGCGTACAGCATCTTCATAATTGTAGAATTCGAATATCTTTTCGATCTTCTCTTCCCACTCCAAGTAGTCATTAGCACTACTAAACCTATTGAAGCTTGAAATTTGTACCTTAAGATGTTCACACCTCTTGGCGCTCTAAACTCGCGCTCATCAATCTTAACATACTGGTCTTCTTCTTCTTCATACTCTTCCACTTCATCCAACTCCAACCTTCTTCTCGCGACTTTGTCGGTACGTTGCGGTGGTGCTTGGTTCATTGGAAAGGCTTTTGGAGGTTGCTCGTTCATCTGCCTTCTCGGCCTATCTCTCATCTCTTAACTTGGCTCAATAACTCTCTCATGCGGTCCAGTCTTTAAGACTTTGTTTGCTGAGACAACTAGGTTGGCCATAATAGTAGCAAGATCTAGTATCTGCTCATCAGTAGTACGTGGTGTTTGTTGGGTAACTCGACCATGACCATGAGCATCACTCTCGAAATCATTAATCTCTCCCTATACATTAAGATTCGATATTCTCAACATAAAGCTTCAATAAATACACTTCACACGGATGCCTTCAACACACACACACAAGTATCTCAAACAGTAGACTGACTATCACTATACAGCTCTTGGTCTTAATCTCAAACTTTGATACCAGGTTTATATGGTATGCCTAGGAGCTGAATTATCACTAGGATTTACCGTAGCAAATCTGAATGAAATGGGTCATTCGAAATGTCAAAGAAAGTAGAGGGAAATGGTCTACGGACAAATTGGAGTAGCTGACGTGAAGTTGCTTCTAGGATGCGACTCACTAATGAACATAATACAACTTGACACCTTACTTGATATGGTGCACGACACCTTACTTGATATGGTGCACGACACCTTACTTGATATGATGTACAAGTTGATGTCAAAGTCCACTCGTTACTAATCTTGAGCTACTCAGTAAAATTAGATAAGAGTGTATGAAGAATATGAACTTGGAGAAAGGTGTCTCTCAACAATAGAATATGCAATTTCTAATTGCTAAAGTTGTTTTTAGCTTACAAGGATAAGAGACTATTTATAGTTAGTCCCTAGGAAAACATTACAAATAAAGAAATTATAAGAAAGTATATACAAAAAGGGGATTCCTAGTACATATGAAAAAGGGCAAATAGGACAAACGACAAAAATGGAAAAGTAGTATAATATCAAATGAGGTGGATAGGTGGCAATGCAACATTGGTCCTATATGAAGATTCTCTAAGCACAGCATGTGAAAGGGATTAAGATATTGCGTCAATAAAGGGAGTCGAGACTAGAAGGTAGTGATGAGAGAAAACCACTTGGCTGGTAAGTGAGTTTCTTATCACTCAACAAGAACCTCTTGACAGTAGTTGGTCAGATTACTCGACATAAGATCCTTGGTAAGGGGGTGGTTGGCATCATTACAACCAAGAGTGTAGATCAATGTAAAAAGCTCAAGGAGTTTAGTCACCTTCTTTTGGTGTAAAGTTTCTTATCATCAGCAGGTTGCTACGAGAGGATTTTTTAGGTGAGGGATTGGAGGCTTTGGAGCTATGCAAGAGTAATGAGATCGATGGTTAGTAGTTCATTAAATTCCTTGTAGAGGGTTAGTATTAAATGGGCTGGGGTTTAATATTGATTATATTAAGGAAATGAAAAATTGAAATTTCAGGCTCAACATAATGCATATGTAGTTTGTCTATTTATAATTACATTTCCTGAAATAATTACTATTACTATAGTTACCTATCATTCATATAATGTTACACTTAAGTTTATCTATTTCCTTGATTCCTTATATTTGTCTATTAAAATCGAATTTATGTTCAATTTGTAAGTAGAAAGGTTCATTAAATTACATACCTATCACTAGTCCTTACTCAGTTTCATTAATTTCCATGTCATCATTAGAACCAACATGGAAATACTCCTCCATTCACTTGTTAAGCTCTTTAGTATCCTCTTTTGTATTTTCCATTGCCAAGATCCATGCTAGTACTACAATTGTCTTAACTCCTTTAAAGTTCTTAGCTCCTCGTCTAGCTTGTTTATAATATCTCAAAAAGTATCTTAACTTTCTAGATCTATAGCACTTTACAATTTTCATCTTTGGATACTCTCTAGATATATGATTTAAGTTTCCACATAGAGAGCATTCACCTTTCAACTAAGTTCAATATTGTGGGAAATCTTGAGCTTAACATTTTATGTTTCCATTCTTATCATAGAAACTATGTCCCATCTTAGATTTTGTAGGGCTACTAGACATTACTGCTAGTTTCTTCCCCCTTTGGCCTGAACTACTAATAGCACTTGGAGATGACATTTTAAAATTAGGTATAAACTAAGTGACTCCCTTCAACTTTTTATTCCATTGACTTTGTTTACCAAATCAATTATTTTCTAATTGTTGCACTTAATCCGTAAGTAGTAAACTTGTAATTCATCAACTTACATCTCATGGTTGGTTCAAATTCATTAAGGCAAAGGTCTTTCTTTAACACTTGGCTATCTCTGTATGACTTGGGTGCATATTGCAACAGCCTATTTAACTCATTTTCATACTAAGCTACACTCATGACACCTTTCTTCAAATCAAATAACTGCCTAGTCATTTGGTTTTGCACACTAACAAGAAAATATTCTTTCTTAAATTCATCTCTAAACACTTGTTAGGTAATTGGTCCATTTATAGATCTTACCTTTGAGTCTTATGAAATTCAAGCACCCAACTTCAACAAGAAAGTGCCATAAGAAACCTTCTAATTATCAAGAACCTTAAAAGCCTCAAAATTACATTTAATCTACGCTAGCTAGTCATCTACTAAGGTGTATTTTCCCATTTCACCCTCGAAGTACCAATTCACCTTAATAAATTCTAGAAACTTATTATCCTCTTGGGGTCAATTCCCTCTTGATTCAACCTCCGGTTGCCTTTGATCTACAGTAATCTCACCTGTTATAAGATGCTGAATCAAAGCCCCTTATTATTGAATCATAGTATTTATATTAATAATCATCTATCCAAAATGAATTGGATCCATCATATTCAGAGGAGGAGGGGGTGGTAGTAAATCATTTCTAGGTTATTCTTGTAGTAAAGGAGGATTAAGAGGTGGTGCAACATCCTTAGGTCGTTTGTTTAGATTTCTATTTGCATCTTCAGCCATAACTATAATTATAATAACTAACTATCAAACTTACGCTTAGAACATATATAACCCATCATTTAGTATAGAGTTAATTTTCCCATGATCTACATTGATCGAGAGTTTTCTAACATTTACAATATATATATATATAGAAAATATAAAAGTACTTATTATATCTATATACCCTGCTTGGCTCTGATACCAAGGTCGCTATCCTAAAGAATACCAATTGATTATTTGTTTATTTAATGATTAAAATATATGTCTGCTAAGTAGAATCTACAGAATGAGACAAATGGTTTTATTCAATACTAATCACAATATATTACAACAGAATAATACCATTCAAGGAAATCTATAGCATTATCAACATAATCATAATCATAATTATAATCATGAGGTTCAATGAACAATGACATAAATATGTATAAACTGATAAATTTATAACCACCACAGGCGGCTGAGCCAAGACTAGTGGGGTTCTGTTGAGAATAAGATGATATGAACTGTAAAACAGATATATAAAACCTCCAAAAGGCGGTAGCACCAGCCGATTATGGGGTTTATTAAAAGATAAGATGATAGATAGTAAAGACTAGACAGATATAATCTCATGGAATTACACCTAATTTTAATTGGAGATTCCCCACACGAGATAGAATGTAAGAAGAGAATCAAACTGATTTTATTGATAAAACTGATTTTTACAAAACATGTAAATACAATAGCATAAAATGGATGATCAAGAGGTATGATCAAGAGAAATGATCGTTCTAGCTCTGATGAGAAGCAAACAATTATGCTTCAAGAAAGTGTTTGGATGATTTCTGATAGGTGAAGAAAGAGGAAGAAGATGAAGAGACAGAGAGGTTGGAGATGGGAGAGATAGAAAGAAAGGGTAAAGGAGATGAGTGGTTTTTTCTGGTGAAGAGGAATTGAAGTGAGAAATGGATGCCTCTTCCTGTCTGAATGAGAGTGTATATATAATGGAAATGGAATGATAGGGTACTATTTTAAACAGTAGTATTGTGGCCGACAAAGTACTGTTGACACAGTAGATTGATTGATATTTGCAGGCAAGATTCTGATAATGTTTTGGCTTATTGATTGCGCACTATGGTACATGTGTATTATACCATATTTCTACTTTTACAGTGCAAAATAATACAGAAAATTCTTAAATGATGCAATTCTTACGGTTCTCCTAAATCTATGCCATAGCAGTCATCTTCATTTGTATTACCACTGTGGTGAGATGTTGAGTCCGTTTCTGAGCTTGATTCTTGTACTGATTCTGTTTCTTTGATACGATCCAGTGCTTTTTCCAGAATTTGTTTTAATTGATCTGGAGAATTTTCACTTGCAAGTGATGATATTAAAAATCTTCTGTTGTGATACTGTATTGCTGCCGATGGAGATGGTGGTGATTTTGCAGAATTAGTCTTAATCCAATTTAAAATTGAATTCTTTTCACATTTATTCCACATTTTGAAACTGTCCCACCATTTGATTTTGTACATTCTAACCAAGTTGATTGAGTTTGACGACCAATCTGGCTTGTATTCAAACCACCAAGCCATGACCCATGATACCCCGAGATGTACAAAATACAGCATTTCTTTTGGAAAATTCTTTTCATAAGGTGTAGGATTGTAATGGCTCAAGAAAGCATCAAATCCTTCCTTGGCATTTTGATGAATGATTTCTGGTGTTGCACCAAATTGTTCCTACTAATGATTAAACCAAGTAGGAAGATTGTTTGATAAACAATTATAAAAAAATATTAACCAAGTATGTGTTCTTTTTGAATTCATCTGATAGAACACATTCCACCAGGCTTGCTTATAATCAAAATAATTATAAGTAGCTCGATGATTTGGTTGTGCTGAAAATGGTTCTATATTGAGCTTTGTTGCAGTGATTGGATGAACTCGCCATTCTTTTAAGCTGATTACTTTTAGTATTCTAGCTGTAGAATAACTGATCATTCCTTCTTTTTCAAAATGTTTGAACCTGATTGATCCAGTCTCAGTCAAAATTTTCTCATAAAACTGGATTGTTTTGTATTGATCATATGGTACATAATAAAAATCTTTTGTGAATATTTTATTTGCAAAATCAAAGGGGTCCTTTTCTGATAGGCTTTCTTCTATTGAGAAAACATATCTAGAAACAGGTTTTATAAAAAATTTTGATTTATGACTGAAAGGGATTGCTCCAACTGGTGTTGGTGTTGTTATTTCTGTGATCTAAAAGTTCTGATTTTTCCTTTGGGTTTCTTTTATTTGAGAATCTGATTAGGGAATTTCTGGTAATGCTGGGGTCTTTTGTTTTGATTGTGATTGTAAGACCATTGAAATTGCATCAAGCATTCCGAGAGCATGGTCCATATCAATTAATTTGGCAAGAGCTTCTTGGATTTCAGAAACTGATTGAGTGTTTGAAGATTTTGATTTTGACGATTTTGATGAGGATTCTTCTTTGATTGTTAATGGAGTGTTAGATGATTTACAAACATCTAACCAGGTTTTGATGTTGGTTAATCCTTTTCCTGATGAAGAGGGGATTTTTTCCTTACCTTTATCCTTTTTAGGAGGCATCTCCCTGCAAGAATTCACGAGTAAGGAAGTCAGGAAGGGAATTGAAAGATCCATTGATATGCTCTATTTCGAAATCAAATATAGAAAGAATAGACTGCCATCTGGCAAAAATCTGTTTTGATGCAATGTTTTGAACATCTTTTAACAAAACATTTTTTGCTACTTTGCAATCAATTCTTAAAAGAAATTTTTGATTTAACAAATCACCTTGAAATTTTGAAATTGTTAAAACAATGGCTAAGATTTCTTTTTTGATTGTTGAATAATTTGATTGGCAATTATTCCAATTCTTTGATATAAATTGAACAACATATTCTTTATTGTTATGTTTCTGTTTCAGAATTCCTCTGAATCCTAAATCAGAAGCATCTGTTTCTATGATTTTTGGTAATGATGGATCTGCAATATGTAAACAAGGAATTTCTTTGATTCTTTGTTTGAGTAATTTGATGATTTCTGTATGTTCATTAGACCATGGAGGTGGATTCTTTTTTAATCTCTGATATAATGGTTTGCAAATCATGTTAAGATTTGGGAAAAATTCTGCAACATAATTTAAACTGCCTAGGAATCTTTGAAGCTGATTTTTATCCTTGATTTCATTGGGAAATTTTTCAGTGAACTCAATTGATCTTTGAATAGGTATTATGGTTCCATTGTGAATATTAAATCCTAAAAATCTGATTTTGGTTTGGAAAAGACTAATTTTAGTAGGTGAAACTACTAAACCATTTCTTCTGATTATATTAATAAAGATTCTTATATGTTTAAAATGTTGATCAATATTAGATGAATATATTAAAACATCATCTATATAAGTAATTATGAAACTAATATAATCATTGAAAATTTCATTCATGATTTTTTGAAATTCTGAAGGAGCATTTTTTAATCCAAATGGCATTACATTCCATTCGAATTGACCAAAAGGAACAGTGAAGGCAGTTTTGTACCTATCACTTTCTTTAATCTGAACTTGCCAAAATCCAGATTTCATATCGAACTTTGAGAATATTCTGGCTTGATTTAATCTATTGAGTAAATCTTTTTTATTGGGAATTGGATATCTTATCCATTTGAGAGCAGAATTAAGAGGTTTGTAATTAATTA
Organism: Lumnitzera littorea; assembly: GCA_024138015.1. Classification (NCBI taxonomy): domain Eukaryota; kingdom Viridiplantae; phylum Streptophyta; class Magnoliopsida; order Myrtales; family Combretaceae; genus Lumnitzera; species Lumnitzera littorea. Next base: position 75,160,367 of record JAMXBB010000007.1, read on the forward strand.
TCAGTCTTGGCACACCTCTTTCAATTTCAGCATTTTTATTAACATAGAAAGCAGAACAACTCCAGGGTGATCTACTTTTCCTGATTAATTTTTTACTAAGTAAATCATTTATTTCCTTTTTACAATGATTAAGAACTTCTTGATTCATTTGTGAAGGTCTAGCCTTCGTTGGAATATTTTTCTCATTAAAGTCAGTTTCATATGGAAGATCCACAATATGTGATTTCCTATCCCAAAATGCATTTGGGAGTGTGGAACAAATTGAGGTTTTTATTTCTGATTCTATTTGAGAAATTCTTGATTTCAAATTTTGATTATCCAGTTGATCTTCAATTTTTTTGAATGTAAGATCATTTTTTAAGTACATTAAATGATTTTCTTTATATCGTATTAAACAATTTAATTCTTCATTTTTTAACTGATTGATATATTTTGTTTGTGGTTTTGTTACGAAATTGAACACAATGTCCTTTTTCAGATACTGCGTTTTAATTCCATTTTCATTTACCATAAATAGTTGAATTTGATTTATGAATGGTGTTCCTAAAATGACATTCTTACTCAAATTTTTTACCAATATAAATGAGGTTTTATAAGAAACATGATCTTTTAATATTTCAGCATTTGATAACTTATATTTGATGCTTAATTTGCTTCCTGATGCAGAACTTAGAGATTGGCTAGTTTTCTCAAAATATTTTGTTGGAATTAAGACTTCTCTAACACAATTCAAGTCAGCACCAGTATCAAATAAAACGAGTGTTTACAAAACAAATTCATTATTAATTCTATTTGAGACATCAATTATCCATTTTCTTGTAGTGATTTGAACAAGATGCATTAAATAATCATTGATTTTATTTGAGGAATTTTCTTCTTCTTGATTTGAGGTTTCTGATTCACTTTCTTGAATTTTTTGATTTAATTCAAATAATTCCTTTTGAAATTTTATTTGCATTAATTTTAATTCTTTTATTTCTTGTTTTTGAATATTAATTTCTTTTTGTAAATCACTGATTGTTATTACTTGTTTATTTTTCTTTTTATTTCTTTCAAGAATTTCATTAAGATTATAAGGTAATTTTGGAGTGGGATTTGTATTGATCTTGAATTTGTTTATATATTCAAATTTTTCACTGTCATTTGTCATCTGATCAATTTTTTTAAGAATTGCTTCTTCATTATCAGTTAGCATATTAATTTCTTCTTTTTTTGATTCTGATGATGTGGAGTCCATGTCATTAACTTGAATTCCATCATCGCTGTTATTTTCTGATGATGACTCATTTTCACAAAAAATTTGTAAAATGTTTTCCATTGTTTGTTCATCTAAGTTTAATTCATTAAGTTTATTATTTATTTTACAAAAGTTTGCTATGTGACCAATTTTTTTACACTTATAACATCTTAATTGTTTATACGACTTCTTTTTATATTTTTTATCTTCAGATTTTCCATAATTTTGTTTGTTTGAAAATTTTTTAAATGGTTTTGTCTTGAAATTTCTTCGAGGTTTCTTATTTGTACATTCAGGACAGTTTTGTGATTTATGAGATGATTTTTTATAATTTTTTTATTTCTTACTGATAAAAGAAGGGTCATATTGGGCACAAAAATCACCAAGACTTTGATGTTTTAAGCGCTGTTCATTTTTCAATTGCTTTTGTAGTTTGATTGTGCTACACAAATTGGTTCCAATTTTATTAACATATGATGCTAATTCTCCATACGACAAATTGTCATAAGGAATTTCACCATTGTTTTCTTTCCTGAGTAATTTTCTAACTTGATCACCTATTAATTTTGGTAAACCAGCTAGGAATTTTTCTTTCCAGAAAGGTTGATTACAGTCATTTCTAAGGAATACTCTTTGAAAGAATATATCCTTGTATTGTCTGAATTCTCCTAATGATTTACATTTCATATTTGATAATAAATCTAGGGTTTTATCCTTAATATGAGAAGGGTCTCCTATGAAATGTTGACTGATTGAGAATATTAAAGTATTAACCATGTCTTCAATTGGTTCATTATTCTCATCTAGAATTCTTCTATTATTTTCATCTATTTTACATGATGTAAGAATATTAATTCTCTGTTCTTCAGTGAGATAATTATCCCACCAACCTTTTAATTGTCTTGTAAAACCAGAAATTAAAAGGAGCGCTACTTAATAGTCAGTAACATTTGGAACAGTTTTATTAGTGTTTGAGAACATGATCATCTGATTAAGAACATTAAGGATTCTTTGTTCCGAGTATCCATCTATATTCCATTCATAGGTGGATCCTATAGAATATTTATTCTGATAATTATCATTCTTTTCTTCGATTAATATATCAGGAGGTGTTACTCTCTGATAGTATAGTTTTTGAGGTTCTTTCCAATTGATTTTATTAATTTCATCATTGCTTTTATTGACATTTAAAGAAACATTAGACATTGATTCATTTATTGATTCACTATCTGATTTTTCTATTGACTCATTGTTGATTGATTTATTATCTAAAGCATGAATTTTTTCTGAGGGTGTATCTTCTATTACTACACCTTTTCTGATTAAAGTTGGAGTATCTATATTTAAGAAATTTATTGGTTTTGTTGATGAGGAAGTTTCTTCTTTTATTGATTTGTTTTTTAACATTCTTTTTCTTTCATCTAATGCTTTTAGGAATTCTTAACTAGGATTTTTAGGCATTTCAAATGGTTTGAACAAAGGAGTATTTTTATTGATTAAAATTTTTTCACTTGTTTTATTAATTTCAATATTTATTGTATCTTCTATTCTATTTAATTGTTCTCCTATAGTATGTAAATGTTGATTGGTGTAATTATTTTGATTTATTATTTTTTTAGTTCCTGATCCTTCTTCTTCTGATGCATTTTTAAATGGAGTTAAACTGATTTCTGTATTTTTATGAATCATTTTTATATTACTTAATGGTGGATGATTTGATTCTATGATTTGTCCATCACTAAGTTTCCACTTATAACAATTATTAATAACATTGATTTCTTTAGATTTCAGATAATAATTCTCGAACCATTCAAAGAAATATATCTGAGCACCAATTTCTTCCATGAAATTATAATATTCATCTTTTATTTTTATTTTCATATGACCAAACGTTTCAAAATACCAATTTCTAATCTTTTCATTCTTTTGAGAATTGAATTCCTGATTCAAGAGTATTTTATTCGGTACAAAGGATTCTTCTAAAATATTTAATTCTGAATCTCCTAATTCTGAGAATGAAGGTTCTCCATGTTCTGGTTCTCCATGTTCTGGTTCATTAGGTTGGTAAACTGGTTAAGTTATACCAGACCTATTATGAACAATTCCTGAAAGGGACGGATTTTCTTGAGTATTTGGTTATCTGTCCTGTTGATTGTTAGTTTGATAAGGAGTGTAAATGATAGGAGGAGGATTAGGAAGGTCTACTGATCTTCTTGATGAAGATGTCATAGATCTTATTTCTAGTGGTCTTCTTGGCTGATCAAATGATTTTCTATTAAACTGAGTGGTTACCTTACCATCAGGATGTTGTACTACATTTGATGGTTCGGTATTGTATATTGATTTTCTAGGAAGTGGGTTTTCTACTTCCCAATGTTCTGGTAAATTGACTTCCGACCATTGAATCATTTTTGGGACTGATACATTGGCTTTGGTTAGATCTGTTTGAATAAGCAGAGTCTGACCTCTCTTATCCATTTTATATGCCTTAGAACCAAAAGCAGTTTTCATTAATTTGAAATATATTCTGTATATTACGACCATTAGTATTGATCCTTCTACTATTCTATAATTATGTGTTTTGATTTGAAGAATTAATGAACTCGTGATTGTTTTATCCCTAAGGGTTAGGGTAATATTTGGATGACACTCAAATTGGATTGGTCCACTACTAAGATTGGTTTCAATAGAAGCATGAATTGACCTTTCATATATTAATTCTCTAGCATCTCTGAGAACCATACAAATTGAAGTATCTAAGCCTAATTTGGTAAGAGGTTTTGCTCCTACTTGAACTAAGCCTAAATGCATATAATTCCAATCTTTTGCATATTTTTTTATTGATTCTTGATTTAGAAGCTTAATTGTTGTTAAACCATCAGAAACAGGAATATCCTTTTCTTTTATAGTTATAACATAATCATTTTTTCCAAAGATTTTCCATTTGCCTATTTGATATATCTGATCATATGATGTCTTTGGTATTTTCCATTCATCAATTGCTTTATCAAAGTTTTTTATATGTATCTCATCTTGATTATTCAACATTGATTCCTCGGATTGCTCTGTGGGAGCAAAGCTAGAAGAGGACATAGATCTTCTAAGTAAATTCATATTTTCAAACGAGACTAATTTTTCTAAATCTTATAGATCTAGATCACGAGACTAAATTTAGTTTAATATTGTGATTTCCAATTTATGACCTTTATGCAACCCTTAAACAACAAGCGGGATTTACGTTAGGCCTCAGTAGGCTTATCACAATATTAAGACTTTTCCACAAAGAATTCGTCTCAAGTGATTTAGAAATACAAGTTTCAGATTGTCACAAAGACAATCGTCTCAGACTAGAAAATATAAAAGTACTTATTATATCTATATATATATATATATATATATAATAGTAACCTCTTAACAAACATTACTATCTACATTACACCTGTAACACCATATCTCTATACATAAGATAGTGATAGTCAAATGTCGCCTATCACGTATTTTCAAAAATTTCTCCGTGATTCATGTATACATCATATGATCATAAAGACTTACATGTTAAATTATATTATTACCACTTCACTATATTCTTGCAACCAAGTCACATAAACTATATCTCACATAATTATTAGGACAAAAGATATACTTTACTCTTACATGATTACATAGGTATTACATTTGTAAATTCAATTTTACATTCCAAAAGATTACATGAACTTAACTTACGAAACATAAGATTGCACATTTGATCCCTATGTACATCACTTTTATTTACATCTTCATTGCATATGTACATAAGTTTATTTACATCAGCTACATTTCTAAAAACCAAAATATCAAAAGATTACAAAAATTACATCAAAAGAGTTAAAAGTACATCAAAATTCACCATGGAACCTAGATATATAAAAACAACTAGGCCACTCAGTCACATGAAGGGTCAAAAGCGCAAAAATCGTAATAAGTCATATCATGCTATTGATCTACTGGCTTGACAAACTCTTTGAACCGTTTAAACTTGCTGTGTCTTCCATAAGAACCCAATTATCCTTCCCTTCTTCCTCTTCCTCCTCGTCCCTAGAATTTGAACTCAATGACACCATTTTAGGAGACTTAAGTATCGCAGTTACTTAATACACTTCATCCTGGTTATTAATATTATCATTAATATAAATTACTTTAGGTTCAACTTCATTAATTTCTAGAAGAGATTCCTCCTAATTCGCTTCATTACCCTTTGCCTCACCCTTTGAGGCAAGTTCTACCATACCCTTTGCTTCCAGTCTTACCTCAGCCTCTATCTCAAATTTCTCTTCTAAATATTCTTCAGGATCCTCTTCTTCATTAACTCCTACATTAGCTTGAACATCATGGGGTGAGATTTCTTATAGCTCCATAAGCAGTTTGTGTTCTTGAATACGTGTAGGCATCAAGCAAGTATACTTAGTTAAGTTATAGTATAGATTAAAACGGATGTGAGTTTGAATATTGATCCCATAGGAACTATGCATATGAGAACCTAATTACTAGCAATTTACCTTAAAATTACTAATTATCTAACTTTACAATATAGAGATTATCGTGATTAAACAGGAAAGATATATTCCCCACTCGTTAAAAACGATCACAAATCTCAACGTATTTCTAGGCATCTTTGAATAAGGTAGGCTAATAAAATCCAGCCTTTAGGACCTTATGAGCTGTCCTATTGGCATTATGATGCCCACCCGTAGGCCCCGAATGACAGTGACTCAAAATTCTCCATCCTTCGAGGTATGGTACACACCTTTGAATAACATGATCTACACATACTTTAAACAGGTGAGGATCATCCCAAAAATAATGTTTCACATTAGAAAAAAATTTCTTCTTTTACTGGTGTAAAAGTCCTTTCAATATAATCCTAGCAGCTAAAAAATTGGCGATACCCGCGAACCAAGGAATTTCCATATCACTTACTTGGGCGATGGCATAGAATCGCTCTTCAGGGAATTCATCTTTGATCTCATTCTCGTCGAGCATTTCCAAGTTTGGATTCTCCAATCGAGATAGGTGATCTGTTGCTAAATTCTTAGTACCTTTTTTATCTTTGATCTTTACATCAAATTCTTGTAGCAATAAGATCCACCTAATCAGTCTTGGTTTTGCATTTGGTTTTGCTAACAAGTACCTAAGGGCAAAATGATCAATGTAAACAATCACTTTAGATAGAAGTAAATAAGAGCGAAACTTATCAAAGGCAAAAACAATTGCTAGCAATTCTTTTTCTATAGTAGTGTAGTTCTCCTGAGCATTAGTAAGAGTTTTGTTAGCATAGTGAATTGGTTGAAAGTGCTTGTCCCGTCTTTGCCCTAGCACTGCCCCAACTGCATGATCACTTGTGTTATATATAAGTTCAAAGGGAAGTGCCCAATCAAGTACTACCATGATTGGCGCATTGGTAAGTTTCTCTTTAAGGATATTGAAAGCTTTCAAACACTCCTGAGAGAAAACATAAGGCACATCCTTCTCTAATAACTTAGTTAAAGGGCGAGCAATTTTCGAGAAGTCCTTAATAAATTACCTATAAGAACCTGCATGCCCTAAAAAGCTTCTTATGGCCTTAATCGAAGTTGGAAATGGGAGTCTTGCAATCGCGTCCACTTTGGCAGTATCCACCTCAATTCCTCGATATGAGATCTTATGGCCTAGCACAATACCCTCTTGTACCATGAAGTGGCACTTCTCCTAGTTGAGGACAAGATTGGTCTCTTCACACCTGGTAAGTACCCTGTCCAAATTATTCAAAGAATGGTCAAATGAGTTGCTAAAAACTGAAAAATCATCCATAAATACCTCCATTATGTCCTCAATCAAATCATCAAAAATGGCTAACATGCATCGCTGGAATGTAGTAAGTGCATTGCAAAGACCAAAAGGCATTCTGCGGTAAGCAAAGGTGCCATAAGGACAAGTGAAAGTAGTCATCTTTTGATCTTCCGGTGTAATAGGTATCTGAAAATAACCAAATAAGCCATCTAGAAAACAATAAAACATATGTCCAACTAGTCGTTCTATCATTTGATCAACAAAAGGTAAGGGGAAATGGTCCTTACGTATAGCATCATTTAACTTTTGATAATTGATACATACACGCCAACTTGTTACCATTCTCATTGGGATCAACTCATTCTTTTCATAAGGAACTACTGTCATCTCACTTTTTTTTGGAACTACTTGCATTGGACTTACCCATGAGTTATCAGAGATAGGATATATCATATCTACATCAAGGAGTTTGATAACTTCCTTTTTTACTACCTCTTTCATGTTTGGATTCAAGCGTCTCTAGGGCTGTACAACCGGCTTATGGTCTTCTTCCATTAAAATCTTATGAGTACAAAAGGAGGGATTGATACTTCGAATATCGGATATTTTCCAAGCAATGGCCCTCTTATGCTCCTTGAGTACTTTTAGCAACCTTTCTCTCTGTTCTTCTTCTAAATTGGATGCTATGATTACCGGTAATTTGGAGTCCTTCTCTAAGAAGGCATATTCCAAGTAGTCAGGTAATTGCTTTAACTCCAATACTGGTGGCTCCTCAATCGAAGGTTTTAACTGTGCTTCCTTCCTCTTTTCAAACTCTTCAAACCCTTTCTCAAAAGAGGTAGGTTTATTTGCCTCCAGTTGGGCTACCATCTCAAATTTGATAAGATCTTCCAAAGCTTCTTCCATGCCTAATTGCAAGTAACTCTCCAGCGGATCCTTAAAAAGAACTTCCTGCATATAACTTGAAACAAAAGTGTTAGTAACATCCAAAAGGTAGCAAGTATCATCCTGATCAATAGACTTTTTCATAGCCTTCGAAATTTTAAACATGATCTCTTCATCTCCTACTCGAAGAATGAGCTTGCCATCACTAACATTAATGATAGCCCTAGAGGTAGCTAAAAATGGTCTACCTAGGATAAGGGGCAACTCAAAATCTTCATCCGTGTCCAATATCACAAAGTCAACTGGAAAAATAAATTTACCCACTTGGACTAATACATCCTCAATAATGCCTCTAGAATACGTCACAGATCTATCAGCTAATTGTAAGCTCATGCGTATGGGTTTAGGTTCCCCTAATCTTAGTTTCTTGAAAAATTTATAAGGCATTAAATTGATGCTAGCACCTAAATCAGCTAAAGCTTTGTCAACTAACAAGTTACCAATATGACAAGGAATTGTAAAACTTCCTAGGTCATTTAGCTTCTTGGGCAACTTGTTTTGCACGATCGCTGAACATTCTTCACCCAATATGACTGTAGAAAGCTCCTCAAGCTTCCTCTTGTTGGATAACAAATCTTTCAAGAACTTAGCGTACTTCGGCATTTGTGACAAGGCATCAACGAGAGGTAAGTTAATATGCAGTTATTTAAAGAGGTCAAGGAACTTACTGAATTATTGGTCATTGCGATCTTGCTTGAGTCTTTGGGGATATAAGATGAGTGGTTGATATTCCTTCGCCTTAGATGACTATACATCTTTCGTTGCGTTCATCCCCATTATTGCTCTTACTAGTCTCCTTGCTAACCTTCCTCTCAGCATGCAACTCCTTCCTACTTCGAAGTGTCATTGCCTTGACATGATCCTTTGGGTTGGTTTCTGTATTTCCCAGTAGTGCTCTCTGTGGTCTTTCAGAGATTAGCTTCGCAAGTTGACCAATTTGGTTCTCAAGGTTGCGATTGGAAGCCTCTTAATTCCTCAACGATGATTCAATGTTAGATAAGTGAGCCTCATTTCCTTGAATATATTTTGTGAGAAGTTCTTCCACATTGGACTTCTTTTCTTGAGGAAGGGGAGGTGGAAATGATCTTTGAAATCCAGGTGGGCCAAAGTTGGTCTTCTGCTTGCCTTGGTTTTGATTTTCCCATGAGAAATTGGGGTGATTTCTCCATCCGGGATTATAAGTATTGCTGTAGGGGTTATTTTGTTGTTTGGGTGGATTTCTTAGATAATTTACCTGTTCTAGTTGTTCATGTGCTCCATAACCCTGCATACCAAAGTCACTTACATCTGATTATACTTGTTAAGGGTCAACAGAGAGTACATTTATCTTCTTACTCAATAGGTCCACCTTGGCTGCCAGAGCAGTGGTCAAGTCCACATCATAAATTCCCATAACCTTTTGCTTGGCTCTAGTACTTTCCCATTGATAATTGTTCATCACTATTCCTTCAATTAGGTTTTGTGCTTGCTCGGGTGTCTTTATGTTCAAAGTACCTCCTATAGATGCATCAATCATCTGTTTCATAGATAAATTGAGACCATTATAGAAGGTTTGAATCTGCATCCATAATGAGAGGCCATGATGTGGGCACCTCTTGAGCAAGTCCTTGAACCACTCCCAAGTGTCATATAAAGTCTCTGCTTCCAATTGGGTAAAACAAGAAATGTCGTTCCGAAGTTTAACGGTTTTCGCAAATGGGAAATACTTCTCCAAAAATTTCTCTACCAATTCATTTCAAGTTGTGATTGAATTTCGTGGTAGAGAGTTCAACCATTGCTTTGCTCTACCCCTCAAGGAAAAAGGAAATAGCCGCAGTTGGATGGCATCATCCATGGCTCCGTTGATTTTAAATGTATCACAAATCTTTAGAAAGCTAGAGATGTGGGCATTAGGATCTTCATTTTAAAGACCGTCAAATTGAACATATTGTTGCACCATTTGTATGATGTTAGGTGCAATTTGGAAGTTATTAGCTGCAATAGTTGGCCTTGTGATACTAGAGTCAGCTCCAATAAGTTTAAGCCTTGAATAGTCGTACATAGTCCGATTTGCTTCATTACTGTTGTTAGCCATGTGTGGTAGATCTTCTTGATCGATGAGTTGAGTGTTAGCCTCTTCACCCTCTTCCTTGAAATCAACGATTGACTCATCTTCTATAGTAGCCACAATTTGTCTAGGTCGCAATCTCAAATTTTGAAGGACAGTTCTCTCAATTTCAGGATCAAGTTCTACCAAATCTTCCAGGTTACTTCGGGTCATGCACTACAAGGGTAAGAAATATAGAATCAATTACAGCTCTAGGTAATAAAAATAAACAATGAAAACAAAAATAAAAAAATGGTCAAATTAATAAAGCAACTAGTGTTCTTAATATCGAAGATCCTCGGCAACAGCGCCAAAAACTTGATATCAGGCAAGTGCACCTATCGGTTTTAATGTAGCGCATGTGAGTCTGAGTCAATCTCTTAGAGACTTCGAGTACTAATATTAACCTTAGCTTTATTATCTAACTGGAAAATTGTGATGGGTTGAATGAATTAAAAATACTAAAATTAACAAACTAACCTAATTATGAGACTTGATTAAGCAATTTAGAAAGCGATAAAATTGAGAACGACTTCAAGAAGGTAATAACGTATTTAGGAATTATTTCCCCTAATGTTTAACATGTGACTGCTTAAAATATATCCAATTTAATCTCTATTATTCTTGACCGGAGGGATTCACAATTAAAGTTAACACCTTTTTCAAGCATATTAACCCTAATCCTAAATTATTTACCGGAATTTCTTCTCTTAGTAATATAATTCAGAATTACATTAATGTATAATGAATTCCCATACAAAAGAACAACTTTCCGGAAGAAACATGTATCTTATCTCTAAGTACACATGCAATTCTCTCCAATTATGTCAATATCTCATTACATATGTGATTTCTCAATCATCATGCATAATATCATAGATTGATACTCTAGAAATATCAATTAACAATTAAATAACATAATTGAATCAAGAAAAGATCAAAACTTTATTGAAAATTATCAATCAATCTAATAGTCACATGAAACCCTAGGTTCCATAATTCTAAATATAAGAATCTTAAGCTATCATAATGAGACTAAAAATGAATTCCAACAAAATCATGAAATAAAACATGAAAAACCCCTTTTGTTGATGAAAAATCTCTCCAATCTTGAAGTTGGGTGTTGTTTTCGCCTTTTTCTTCTTCTTCTCTTCAAGTCTCTTCACTCCTTGAGTGTCTAATCTTCTGTGCGAAACCCTAGTATGTCCTTTTATAATGTATTGTAAGGTTTCTTTTTTTCATCACCAGACACAACCTGGGACACAGTCGTGTCCCCAGGTCGTGTAACTTTCTGATCTTGGCGAATCTTCCTGGATGGACACAGCCTGGGGACACAGTTATGTCCTAGACTGTGTAACTTTAAAACTTCATAACTCATTCATTTAAACTCTAAATTGAGTGGAACTTGATTCCTTTTTTTTGTTTTCAATCCAAGAACGCGTTCAAACCTTGAAAAGTGGACTCTCAAATTTGCATAACTTAGCAAAAATTTGTCTAAATCACCCTTTTCTTTAACTTCACAACGCATTTAGAACACTTAGGTACCAATACTTAAGAACTACTGAATTTCAATGATCAACCTAAATGACTTAGAGTTAGCCACATCACTTAAACAAAACCAAAACTAGAGATTACAACAAACATAATTCAATTAAGAAAAAAAGTTATAGGGATTTCTCTACTCTAACTAAAAAAAAGAGAGATCTTCCTTAATTATTTCTAACTTGAAAACTAGACTAGATGCATATTACATCGATTCATCATCTCATTGCCCTAACCTATTAATTTTCGTTAGGAGACTTTTTAAACTCAAGTCGATTTTCTTTATTAAAGGTTGATTAGTATTAAGAAAGTACCTTTCTCTTTTGATGGATCAAGGTCGATCCTTATTAATTTAGCTTGTTTGATTACTATAGTAGTTGTTTACGAGAAGATACCTCGCTCTTCTAAGGGATCGAAGTTGATCCTTAACAACTTCAATTAAATTCCTTTTTTGGATTAATAATGAGAAAGAGTCTTGTTCTTATAAGGGATCGAGATCAATCCTTACAAATACTTAGTGATTTTTTCTTAACTAAATTATTCAATTAATACCTCCAATTAACTTGAAAACCAATTAATTTGATTTTTCAAGGGTCTTTCAAAGGATAAATCCCCTTTGTTCATCCGATTTTAAATTTTTGAAAAAGAAAGATAGATAACTATTGTCTAGAACCAGGCTTTAAAAATTAGAATAACTAGTCCTTAACCCATTGATGTTTAACCTAATCCTGAGTTTAAGTCTAAGCTTAAGAGATGGGAAACTTTGAATCCTAAAAATTTATCACTTAAATTCAATAAAGTGTTCTAAATTCATAGAGGTTAGACAAATTTAGAAAAAAAAAATTACTTTATATATACAAGGTGAAAATTTCTAAAAATTTTTAAGGAAAATACTCAAAGGCTTAAGTGTGTATCTAAAAATGTTTAACATACATAACTTATACTTTTCCCCCAAACTTAAGTTGTACATTGTCCTCAATGTACATAATACAATATGAATCAAAATTCAAGTAGGCATAAAAATAAAAATAACAAAGGGAAAGGAGTTAGGACTTCCTTGGTTTTAGGCATTGATCTTGACAAATATGAAGTTTAAAGTTGAGTTCCATCAACCAATTATGTGTATGAAGTTTTCTTTAAATTAAAAATGAACTAACCAAGAAAATAAAAAGCAAAAGTTAAATTAAATGTAATAAAAATAACTATTGATTCAAGTATCAAAACGTTAGTTTGCTACAAACTTACAAACTAGAAAAAGTAAAAACAGTTATCTTAAAACTACAATAAGGAATAAGTTGAAAATATAGTTATCTAAAATAAAAATCAAACTGAGTCATTTTTGGAAAAATAAAAATGGAAGAAAATTTCATTCTTCATCTTCATCATTATCCTCCTCCTCAATTTCATACTCTCTATTTGACTTCTCATTTAAGTTAGGCACTAGTATGAGAAGTAGTGAAGGAGGCTGAATCTGTAGATGAGCCATAATCGAATCTTGCCTCTTCATAGCATAGTCTACCTTATGCGTTAAGATCCTCTACTTCTTCAGTATCCTTCCCATAAACTTCTTTATTACTGTAATCACTAAAGAAGATAAGCCATGTCTTTGTTGTGAAGATGAGGAAGTAGCTTCACCAACTAGCTTAAGTGAAACTTTAGGTGGTGCAATGATTGCATTGTAAGTGAGAGCAACAAGGGGATCCAATGTTCACATATGCAGTGCATTGCGAAGGTTAGGAAAATTTGTCACTAAGTGAGTGATGAAAGGTCCTGCAAAAAATAAACTTAGATTGCTCATCAATAGCTTAGTTCCTAAGGAACCAAGCCATCTTAACAGCTAAGCTGAGGGGTCGTCTATTAGCGATGCTCAACATATATAATATGTCTCTTTCATTGATGACCCCCTAGCTGTGTCCTTTACATGTAAATCCCCTAACTAAGACATAATGGACCAGCTTCAATGCAGGATAAGTCAAATTTAAGGCTTTTGATTTGCTTGGGTTATAAGTTCCTCCCTCTCCTTTAGTTAAATCAACTTAGCTAGTAGATTTAGGCACTCCTTAAGGTAAATTATAAGGTAATTCCATATACCCCCTCATCATGATATAATCAACAGAATATAACCATATATAGATGCCCAAATCATCAATTGGAATGCTCACTTTATTTCCAACATATCTAAAATGAATGAAATTTTGCCTACCCTAAAAGAGAATATCCATGCCTAACCTGAAGGTATTGAGGAATTCCAAGGTTAGCTCTTCATATACCAGCTCATTGATAGTCAAAAGCTAGTTTGATCCTCCAAGCTTAATCAATTATCGGATTTTGGCTTCATAGCCAACATGGCTCAATGCTTCTCAATCCAAGAATGTGAACTTATTAAATTCCTTCTTAGATAGGCGAGAGTATCTCTATTACCACCATAAGAGGTGAAATTGTATGAGTGAATGTGTAAGAAGTAAGCCTGAGTTCTTGCAGCATATGTACTTTTCTCTTAACATTTTCTACATTCAAAAGGAAAAAAGGAAGTCAATTTGGATAAAAAGAACAATTCATGTGATATACATAATAATTAATTCAAAAATTTAATAAAACTCAATTAGCATTCGTAGTTAATTATTAATTTAGCTAAGCAACATAGGCAATGACTGAATTAACAAAAAGATTGTATGGTGTAATGCTAATTTGGCTAAATCATATATTGATACAATTATAGAATTATTTCAAGATCAAATCCTATTTCCATGCATAATCTCTATGAACATTAGCATTTAGCATATACAATTTCTTTAAACTTTTTTCAATATAAGAAATTCTTGAAATAGCAACATAACGTATATCAAAATGCTAATTTCTTGAGACATGGATTAATCGAATTAATAGGCTAATGAGACACTACTTTTCAATCTTTAATCAAACCAATAATTTCATAATCTATAGTGGCTATGAAAATTAGTATTCACATATAATTGATTCAAAGCTTGTTTTTCATAATTTAATTGTGCAATTGTTAAAAAATTTCCTAATTCTAACATGAATTTAGGGTATATATAAAAACAAATCCATTCAACAATTCTAAGAACTCATGAATTTCCTAATTACACATGAATTTCAATTTCAACAAGTTTTGAAATTTCAAAATGAATTGTGTACATCACACTTCCATCACTTTCCTTGACTTTCTCTACTTTCTCATCACTTTTCCTACTTTCTCATCCACTATCCTTAACAAGCATGTATTTTTCATGGAGTTTTCAATAAATAATGAATGGAAAACACATTTCATCACATTAATTTGCCTAAATCACTCATAAAAATCAAGATCTCTACACATGTATTTAAGGATGTTCTTCATGAAACCCTTGTCAAGAATTAACTTTTTATACAGTCTAATTGCAAATCTAAGAAAATAGCTAAAGAACGATGATGTACATACCTTGATTTTGTAGTATGTGGTGTTGGATTATGATGTTTCATGAAGATTTAATGAGTGTATAGAGAGAGAAATGGAAGAAAATAGGCATATATATATATATATATAGAGAGAGAGAGAGAGAGTATTTTAGAATGAAGATGGAGTGTTGAATCCATGGTCTTTGAATGCGTATCAGACTATGAGCATGATCTACGATCGAACAGCTGTGTAGTTCAACCATGGTCTATGTTTTTTTTTTATTTTTTTACCTTACTTATATAGACCATAAGCGAGGTCTACAGGGGTGGTCCTTGCCATTGGACTTCTTACCCTAATTTTTTTTTGAGAAATCCTCTTATAATCAAATTATGAAGGGAACATGGGCTAAGTCCACGAGCATAGACTTTGACCATGTTCTTTCCTAGTTCCCAAATTCATGTAATTTCAACTCTCTTGACTTGAGTCTTGCAATCACTTTTGAAAAACTTAAAATTAGATTAAATTGAAGCCGAAAAACAAGTTATATAACACCTCAATTAGATGACCACTTGAATTTTACCATTGTAATAACATATTCAATAACTGTTTTTAAAGTAACAAATTGTTTGAAGTAGAGAAAACACTAACCAATGTTTGAAATTTGATACTTGAACTAAATCATGACAAGATTAGAAAGTAATGACAAACTAACAAAAAATAATTGAAATTGAAATAAATCGAACCAAATTTGGGTTGCCTCCTAAGGAGTACAGTTGTTTTACATTGTTGGCAAGATAGTTGAATCCATCCCTTTATGCAATTCCCTGACTAATATCAATAACACTCAACCAATTAAAAAGCATGCTAATAAAGAAAACACCAAAAGAAGCAGTAGAGAGGATTGATTACAAAAAAATGTTAAAATAATTGGAAATTGGGATTTTTGCTAACTTTAACTAGGTTACTCTTTTTGGCTTTTCAATAATGACACCAAAAACTTGATTACATGTAAGCATCAAGCAAGTGTACCTGATCAAGTTATAATATAGATTAAAACGGATGTAAGTTTAAGTTTCTATCCCATAGGAAACCATATGTGTCAAAACTTAATTACTAGCAATTTACCCTAATATTACTAGTTATCTAACTTTACAATATAGAGACAATCGTGATTAAACAAAAAAGATGAATAAGAGGCAATAATTTAAAATAAGAACAAAACTAGAATAAGACAAGCATAATTCGATTAAGAGAAATAACACATGATCCATAGTAAATTGTTGTTATTTACTTTCTAGTTCCTTACAACTTTTCAAGCTCAATTGTTCTTTAGACCATAGAGATGTCTAATCTTATTTCTATGGAATTCAGATTTTGAATTGTCTAGACTCGCATCTCTAGCCTCTTCTTAATCTTAAGACCTTCTCTATTTGAATTTCTTATGAATAGAGTGTCTAATGTGCCTAGGAGCTGAGTTAATCATTAAGGCTTATCGTAGGAGATAGTAACTAGGTGGATCCTTCAAAATATTGAAGAAAGAGGAAGTAGGTTAGCAAATATAATACCTTTCGTGAAGCTACTTGTTGGATATGATGTATTAATGGATACGACATGAAATAGTTCTTCGTTTGATATGACCAATAAGCTAATACTAAGGTCTACTTGCCACTAATCTCGAGCTATAGACAAGATTAGATAAGAGTGTAAAAGGATGTACTCAGAGAATGGTGTCTTGCAAGGATAATAAGAGATAGGGCTTCGTGTTTTGGGATCTTTGGGTAATGTTGCCAAAGGAAACATAGAGGTCGAGATAAGAATTCTCGTCTAGGATAAGGCTTCGAGATAGTATTCTCTGGGTAAGTCCTTAGAGTCCTCTAGTTAGGCTATGTGTGATCGATCCAAAATTCTTGTGCTAGATAAGTTAGAGGACTCTAGGGACTCACCCGGAGAATATTATCTCAAAGCCCCATCCTAGATAAGAATTTTTATCTCGACCTCTATGGTTCCCTATGTTGCTGACTTGATTACTGAGCTATTACATGCACCAGACCTGCCGAATAGTTGTGCCATGATAGAACAATTGTGCAAATAGCCCTTAAGACAATTCAAGCCAAGCTTTTAAGCCAACTACTGATGTCTAACCCCTACCTAACTTGATTACTCTCTAATGAAAGATTGACCGAGCTCTAACCTAATCTAGATCAAGTAGGCCCTTGACTGCAAACTCCCTCTTTTCTTCATTTCATCCAGTTTATACTATAGTTTATGATGACTAGCCACCATGCGACATGTGTGTTCTAGTACAACATTCCAAAATGATTCTTTACTTTTTTGTACATAATATTCTTTATCTTTTTTTTTTTTACCCTGTTTAGCATTTTTATGTATCTTATTTGTACAATACCCTTTTCATCTTTTTATAGTTCTACGTAACCTATTAAAGCCGAGTTGAGGAGAGAAATGACCGACCTAAAGAAAGTCAATTAGGCTAGCAAGCCAAAGTAGGGTAATCGAGTTGCACGGAGGCTAAACCGAGCCTAAGGACATATGAAAGAAGGCATACCTCCAAACAGGAGACTAGTGATGTGAAGTATTTTAAATGCTTAGGCTTTGAACACATGGCTATTGAGTATTCAAACTGACATGTTATGGTGCTCTAAAGAGTTATAGTGGATAGCATCAATGAGAGTAAGCCTGAGGAGGAGAAAGATGTTAGAAAGGCTGAAGTCGAAGAGGAAGAGGAGGCCTATGTCTATGCCGACCAAGGAAAGGTGATGACCTTAGTGCTAAGACAAATACTAAATTCCCTACTGAACTCTAAGGGAGACTAGAGAGAGAATTCGTTCCATAAGAAATGTACCATCAAAGGACAACTATGCACCATCATTGTGGATAAAGGAAGTTTTACTAATGTCATCGCACAATCCTTTGTGTAGAGGTTAAGATTGCTAACTTCTAAGTACCTCTAACCTTACAAGCTACATTGGCTTCATGATAAGAGTGCTTTGCACATGATTGAATAAGTAGCTATACCGTTCAATGTTGGGAATGTGTATAGGGACAAAGTGTTGTGTGATGTTGTCCCCATGGAAACTTTACATTTGCTGCTTAGAAGACCATGGTTGTTCAATTGATGTGTTATTCATGATGGGTATAAGAACACATATGCCTTTGTTAAGGATGGAAAGAAGATTGTGTTACAACCTATGACCTCTACCTAAATAAATAAGACCTTACATAAGCTGACTTGAGCAAATAAGAAGAAGGCTCTAATGAGAAGTCAAAGAGAACTCTAAGCTACTAAGAAGGTTGATGAGCCTATGTTTCTGTTGATTAGAAGATTACTAGAGATGAGAGATTTGCAAGATGTTCTTAGTGAAATCTAAAGGCTTATTGATGAGTTTTCCGACTTATTTCTTGAGGAATTGCCTTAAGGACTACCCTAAGTCCAAGGTATAGAGCATTGTATTGATCTACAGTTAGGTGCCACCTTACCAAACTGACTTGCCTATAGAATGAATCCTGAGTAGGCTGTCAAGCTAAAAAGACAAGTAGACGAGCTCATAGGGAGAGGATATGTAAGGGAGAGCATGAGCCCTTGTGTTGTACTCTCTCTGCTCATCTTAAAGAAAGATGGTTTACGATGCATGTGCATTGATAGCAAATCAATCAATCGAATTACTATCAAGAAGGATGGTTCATGACGCATGTCCTAAAGAAGGATGGTTCATGATGACATGTTAGATGAACTTCATGGTGCTAAGGTATTTTTAAATATTGACCTGCGAAGTGGCTATCAATAGATTTGAATGAGGCCAGAAGAGGAATGTAAGACTACTTTCCAAATGAGGTATGGTCTCTACAAAAGGCTGGTTATGCTGTTCAGACTTACAAATGTGCTAAGCACATTCATAAAGCTTACAAAACATGTGATGCACCCTTTGATTGGATGATGCGCGGTCGTGTACTTTGATGACATATTGGTATACAGGTATAACCTAAACAACCATATTCAACATCTCCAAGCAGCTTTTAATATTCTATGAGTTGAGAAGTTATATAGGAATTTGAAGAAATGCACATTTTGCCAACATGAAGTGATTTTTCTTAAGTTTGTAGTGTCAAGGGAAGGAATCTAAGCATACGAGGAAAAGATTTGAGCTATCCTAGAGTGGTCGACGCTAAAGAATGTCATTGAAGTTTGAAGTTTTTATGTCCTAGCTTCTTTTTATAGGCGATTCATTAAAAACTTCAATACCATAGCCACTCCCTTGACCAAGTTGACAAAGAAGAGCGATGGGTTTAAGTAGAACAACCAAATTGATTAGAGCTTTAAGGGGATCGAAGAGAAGCTCACCTTAACCCTTATCCTATCATTACCAAATTTTGTCAGACCATTTGAATTAGAATATGATGTGTCCAGCATTGGAATTGGCACCATCCTGATCCTAGAATGATAACCTATAGCCTTCTACAATAAGAAGCTCAGTGGTGTTGCTCTGAATTATTTTGTGTACGAAAAAGAGTTGTACTCTCTTTTTTGAGCCCTTATTGTTTGGCAACACTATTTGCTACCACGAAAGTTTGTTATTTATACTAATCATAAGTCATTGAAGCATCTCAGGAGTCAGAATAAATTATTGAAGAGATAAGCCAAAAGGCTAGAGTTTATGAAGGGTTTCTCCTACGTGATTCGACACAAGAAAGGAAGCACTAATGTGGTTACTAATGTTCCGTTACGTCGACAAACCTTACTAACCACTTTATAGACAAAGTTGTTGAGATTTTCGCTTATCACTAAGCAGTATACCTTACTAAGCAGTATACCATTCTTGAGCATGCTGAGAAGGAATAGTTGTTGGTGGATATTATCTTAAGGATGGCTACTTGTTCAAGGACTGAAGGTTGTATATACCAAACTGTTCTACGTACAAGTTATTGGTGAGCAAACTTATAGTGGTAGATTATCTAGTCATTTTGGAGAGACTAAAACAACCAATCTATTAAAAGAAAACTTTTACTAGCTTGGTTTGGTCAAAGATGTCCATAAGGTAGTTAGAAGTTATAAGGTGTATAAGAGAGCTAAGGGGAGAAGAAAGCCCCATAGAGAGTATATGTCCCTACCAACACCTATCTTACCTTTAGCTGACCTCAGCATAGACTTTGACCTAGGGTTGCCTCGGAAATCTAAGGGAAAAGATTTTATTTTTGTTGTAGTGGACCACTTCAGCAAAATGACACATTTCATCCCATGCCATCGAACTAATGATGCTTTATAAATTGCTAATTTGTTTTTGCAAGAAGTTGTCTTACTACATGGAGTGCCAAAGACTATTGTTTCAAATCAAGACATGAAATTTTTAAGTTATTTTTTGAAGACTCTTTGGAGAAGACTTAGAACTAAACTTGTGTTTAGCTCTAATAGCCACCCCCAGACCGATGGCTAAACTAAAGTGGTGAATAGGAAATTAGGAAATTTACTCAGAGCTATTATGGGAAAGAACTTGAAGGATTAGGATCCGTGTCTATCGATCGTAGAGTTTGCATACAATTGAATCGTCCATAACACTAATGAAAAGACCCCATTTGAGGTAGTTTACGGCCTCAACCCCACTATTCCCCTAGACTTGATTAGTACCCTCGTAGTTGCTGATGAAAGTCAATTTAGAGTTGACCAAGCCTAGGATTGCAGGAGTTGCACCAAACTGTGACAAGGAAGATCACTAAGTTCAATCAAAGACAATAAGAGATTAATAGTCAAGGCTATCGAACTGTTTCATTCAAACCAGGAGACTTAATATGGATTTACCTTAGCTGAAAACGATTTTCATGCTTAAGACAGAACAAGTTATCTCAATGAGTTAATGGTCCATTCAAGATTCTAAAGAAGATCAATTGCAATGCCTACTAGATCGAGTTGCCTGATGACTACGGTGTTTCCTCCACTTTCAATGTATTCAACCTAATTCCCTACTAACTAGAAGAAGAAGATCTTGCAAGTGCCCTAGAAGAATAAGAATTGGAGACCACTATAGATTTGAGGTCAAATCTTTTCGATCCCCAAGTAGATGATAGGAATCAACTCCTTGGACGATCACACGTAGTCGAACTAGAGGACTCTAGGGACTCACCTAGAGAATACTATCTTGAAGCCCCATCAAAGATGAGAATTCCTATCTCGACCTCTATGTTTCCCTCTATTACTAACTTGATTATCGAGCTATTACGTACACCAGACCTGCTAAGTAGCTGTACCATAATAGGACATCTGAGTAGACATCTCCAAAGACAATTCGAGCCAAGCTCTCGAGCTAACCACTAATGTTCAACCCTAGCCTAAGTTGATTACTCTCTAATGAAAGATTGACCAAGCTCTGACCTAATCTAGATTAGGTCAGCTCTTGATTGCAAACTTTCTCTTTTCTTCATTTCATCCAATTTGTACTATAATTCAGGACAATTGGTCACCATGTGACGTGTCTTCTGACACGACATTCTAGAAAGATTTTTTACTTTTTTGTACAGAATATTCTTTGTCTTTTTTATCCTTTTTAGCATGTTTTATATATCTTATTTGTAGAATACCCTTTTCGCCTTTTCATACATATAAAGTAACCTTAATTAGATAGGTATATAAACCCTCACTTAATGTATATAGACATCAATCATCATTATCTGGATATTATTCAAGTTTCTCCTTGAGCAACTCTAGTGTTCTTGTTACCCTTTAACTCTTATCTATTCCCTTTAGTAAGAAGTAGTGGCGACTGATCCTTCAGTTTAGGTCGGTAAGTCATATTTGACGAATTATAGGTAAAGGAGGATCAATTGGTGTATTATATCCAATTGGTAGCTGCCTAAACTTTGCTAGCTTTTCTTTTGTTTCCTGTCAAAATAAACCCCCTAGATATGATGTCGGCCATGGTGTTTGCACTTCCCTTCTGGTACTTGATGGATTAGCAAAATGTTTCCAAGAACTTGACCCATTTAACATGATGTTAAGAGAGTTTCTGTTGGCCTCGGAGGTGTTTAATGGACTCATGGTTTGTGTAGATAATAAACTCTCTTAGTAGTAAGTAATGTTACCAATTCTAAAGAGTTTGGACAAGCGTATAGAACTTCTTGTCATATGTTGAGTAATTCAGAGTGATACCTTTGAGCTTGTCATTGAAAAAATGCAACAGGTCGGCATTCTTACATAAGAACAACACCAATACCCACTCTTGAAGCATCACACTCCAATTAAAAAACTTCCTCGAAGTCTAGTAACATAAGTAATGAGGCAGAAGTCAACTTAGATTTGATCTCATCAAAATTGCTCTGGACTTTCTTGGACCAATTGAATTCAAAGTTCCTCTTGGTCAACTCAGTCAATAGGGCTGCTATGGAACTAAAGTTCTAAATGAATCTTCGGTAAAATGAAGCTAAACCATGAAAACTCCTCACTTCAGCAGCATTAGTTAGCATTAACCATTCGAGAATAGCTCGGACTTTTTCATCATCAACTTTAATACCTCCACTAGACACAACCTATTTAAGGAATACAACCTTGTTTTGACATAATACACACTTCTTCAAATTCCTGAACAGTCATTCAGCTTAGAGAATATTAAATATTAATCTTAAGTGCTTGACATGAGAATTGAGGTTAACATTATACACTAAGGTATCGTCAAAATAAACCACAATACACTTTCCTATCAAGGACCTCAAAACATAATTCATAAGTCGTATAAAGGTGCTTAGTGCATTTGTCAGTCTAAACGGCATCACTAACTATTCAAATAGACCATCTTTTGTCTTGAAAGAAATCTTCTACTCATCTCTAGGTCTCATTTTGATTTGGTGGTAGATACACTTTAGATCAACCTTCAAAAATATCAGCGCATTGTGCAACTTATCTAGCATATTATCCAATTGTAGGATCGGATATCGGTATTTGATAGTGATTGTAAGCCTCAAAATTAAGCTAAATAATCGTAGGATTGAGCTTAGAACCCAAGGTTTAGGGCGATCGGATTAGGGCGATCGGCTAAAGGATCCGATCACACCCAAATTATAAACTATTGAGAGAAATACTAGTAAAAATGACCCTGTGAATTTAAATTTAAGAAAATAAGTAGTAAAATAGGAGACTATAAAATTTTCAAATTTTAAGCATAATAACTACTAATTACCGAAAAGGCGAAAAGTGTAATATAATAACTAATAAATTATTAGAGATAGATTATATGTATAATAAAAATTTTAGAATGATCAAAATAATATTTAGGAATGTTCACGTGTACCCCACATGTATTTACGTGTAGATAAAAATACGCATAATTACTAAAATTGGCCGAAAACTAAGCAAATAATTAAAGAAAAATATAAAATAATTATGGAAAAATCAGAAAAAATCAGAAGAGGATAAGCTAATGCAAGATCAAGTCATGGTTAGAAAAAGAAAAATTGGCCAATAAAAATTGAACAACTTAAAAGCCAAAAATCAAGGAATTTAGACAAAGTCTTGTCAAATTAATGCATATTAATTACAGCAAATGTCTATAAATAGGGAAAAAATTTACAGAGCTCATTTGGACAATTTGGAAAGTGAGAAAATTAGGGAGAGTCGAAAATTCAAGAGAAAATCCAGAAAATAAAAAAAAAAAAGAAAAACTGTGCAGTTAGGGCATTTAAAGGGAACCCTTACCAGACGAGCAGCTGGAAGTGAACGACCACCACCACCACACGGTGGTGGCAGCGCCCAGGCCGGTCGACAAGGCCACGGCGGCCCGCGGTGGCCGGAGCCACCCAAATCGGTGAGTTTGATTTCCAGCCCGAATCTTGTATAATTTTGTAAAAATAGTAAATATAATTAGAAAATTATGAATTTTGTTATTTTGGGATATTTTTGTATGTAGTTTGTAGGAAAAATATTATTTTGATGAAATTATGTTCCGTAATATATGGTACCTAAGAAATCGTGCAAAACCGAGCATGTTTCGATTTAGAAATAAATGATCTTAGGAGTGTAGTTTCGAGCCCAAAATTTTTCTGTAGATTACTTAGATGATATATAATAGTGCTATGAAGCCCGTTTTCAAAAATTAATTTTCAAAATTTTTAGATAATTTTTAGGCCCTAAAATTAGGCATAAAATGGGTAAATTGGAGTTAATTAAGTGATTAAGAGATTAATTACTAACTTAGTGAATAAGTAGATGTTTTAGGATGTTAAAATATGATGGAGTATGATACTTGTAGCAATTAGAGTGTTAGATGTAATTATTAGGTTAATTATGTAGTAAATAGGTAATATGAAAAAATAGTACATTTTAAGATAATTTTGTAAATTAGGGTAAATTGGAGTAAAATCTAATTTAGGATGAATTTATACATTTTGAAATAATAATTGCTGTTTAGAGATGGTAATTAGGGTAATAGAAATATTAGAAATGCATTATGTGCATAATATGCAATAATGCATAATGTGTAATTTTTGAAAATATAATAAATAGAAAATATTAGGATAAAAATTGATATTAAATAAATAATAGGGATATATAATAAATCTGATAAGAAACTTGAATTTATGTAATTATATGAAAAATGTAAAAATTTCTCACATTAGGAGTAAATTCGGTATACAAATAGGGATTTAAGTGTATCGGATGGAATAAAATGCTGACTAGGGGTAGTGATCGTATTTAGGGTATCGGGAAATAATGTGATTAATTTCACATTATGGGTTGAAATGAATTTCTAGGGTTGGAATATAAAACGCTACTTAGAAAATCGAATTAAAATCTAATTTAGAAATCGATGTGGAAAATCGAACCTAAACCCAACCCCAAACCTAGAATAATTATAAAAGACTTGATACCTAGATAATTAGACATATTAAACCTTAAACAAAACTTAACAATAAGCATTATAGGATAAAACAAACTTATAATATTTATATGAAAAGCTGAAACCACGTTCGTGTTATAGGGATGATCAGCGATGGCCTGAGCAAATCGGATCTCAAGTGAGTGAGCGAGGAGTCGAGGTAAGTTGGGATTAATACGATGCTGTATTTTGGAGGCTTAAGATTATGCTTGGTTGTGCTTGTTAGATAGTTGAATGTGTGCATGTGCTTGATTATGGGTGATACTATGATTTTGTTTGTTGCTCTGGCATATATTATATGAATTGTATGTAATGATTGATCACCCTAAACTGGACTTAATCAAACATCTAACCGGTAATCATAATCAGACATGCATGCAACCCGTTGGGGGAATTTAGGACTCTCCGGCCAAATACCGACCCCTTCGGAAGGGATAGCGCATGATTGCAGAATGGTCCCTTCTTCATCCTCAGTTGAACTAAGTGACAGGAGAGGAGGTCGCGGCAAGGGTGAAGGCAGTAGTTCGAAGGTAGTTGCGGGAGGAGTAAGGTCTCCATTACATAAGCTTGGGTTTGGTCGTGAGTTGTTACATTAACGGCAACTCCTCAACCCGGATTAGAGCGGGCGCAATTTCTTTAATTTCACGACGGGTTGGACAACGTCGTGCGATGGCATTTGCTTGCACATGAATTGCACCTAATAAGTGATTGAAAATCTTGTTGTGTGTATGGTATAGTTTTAAGTCCTCCGTCCTAACTTACTGAGCTGTGGTTGCTCACATCCCTATAGACGTCGTGCAGGTGCTGGCTAAGAAGCGGCAACAACTAATCTGAAGCTAGCAACTGCTGGATCCTGGGGAGTGAGGAAAAACATTGAAGAATCAACACATATTTTACTTTTCATTTCTGATTAATGTAATAACTGAATTATATTGATTATATATAACTTTTCTCACTTTCTTAGGTAAATGATTTGTTTAAATTACAAATTGTCTACTTCAAAGCGGGTTAGTCGTGGACGCCTTGTGTAGATCAGGTCTAAGATAGCGGTTGTAAGGCCAACTTCTATCTTAGGATGGTTTACACGGCGATGGCTGTTACGACTCTGCCGCTTCGGGGCGTGACAGTGATCTTATTGATAGCTCGACTATCAATGCACATTCTCTAAGAGCCATCTTTTTTCGGCACTATGACAACTGGAATGGCACAAGGGTTCATGCTCTCTTTGACATATCTACACTCAATCAACTCATTCACTTGTTGTTTTAGGTCGGTTTCTTACTTGGGATCGAGCCTATAGTCGGGTTGATTAAGCAAGGTAGCTCTAAGCTAGAGGTCAATGCAATGCTCTATACCTCTAACAAAGGGTAGATCTTTTGATAACTTGGCATAAAACGGGTTAATATAATCTTAGAGCAAGGTTTGCACCTTAGCATGTAATGCTTTATGCTCTTTTAACTCAAGAAGTCTTTTGACTAATAGCAGTACAAAATCCCCCCTCTTAACATCCTTAGAAAACTGTACTCGAAAAATCATCAGGACTTCTTCTACAAGGATTTGGAAACCTTGACTTAGGATTCTTGAACTTATAAGTGTTCCTATATCCATTTTGAAGCACTTTTAAATCAAATAACCATGGTCGGCTAAGTAGTATGTGTGAAGCACACTTGGGTAAGATGTCACACAACACTTCATTCTTATATATGTTGCTAATAGTGATTAGCACTTTGACTTGCTTGGAAACAAGCAATCCCCCTTTTATTAGGCTAGAGAATCTTGCAAGGTCTAGGATGGGAACAAATCTGCAACTTTAGAGCCCTCACCACTTCTTATGCTATCACATTCGTATAACTCCCTCCATCAATGATCAAAGGATATAGATTTCTATTCACTCGATAGTTCATGTGAAATAAATTCTCTCTCTATTCATTCTCATCAGAAGTAAAGATACTGAGTGATCTCTGTACAACTATACCATATTCTCCCACTTTAGGTCGGGTCAAGGCATTAGGACCTTCTTGAAACTCATCTAGCGGATGATCAATACCCACCTCTCATTCTCCTTCACTTGTGCTCTCCACTTCAATCTATGAGGTCTCACCCCTTATAGTCATTACACATTTGTTCGAGCATTGACTAGTAACATGTCCGAAGCCAAGACACTTGAAGCACTTGATATCTTTGGTCTTTCGTCCTAAGCTCTAACCTTGGTCCTTCTTGACCTCTAGCTCCTTAACCTTAGTCTTTCCTTTGTTATCATCAGGTTTGCTTGGCATTTAACCTTGGCAATCAACCTTGGAACTATATTAAGCTCAATCATATCTAAGTTGGCTCGGCATTTCAGTTTTGCTGGCTAATCACCTCTAATTAGAGCTACCGAGTCCTACAATTTAAATTCTTATATTTTATCCTTTACTTAGTTAAATAGGCAAGCGTACCTATTGTTTGTTAATATGGATAAGTATAGGGTCATCTCTATTGGAAAAATGATTCAAACACTAGTATCAATTATTCTTCCTATTAACTAGCGATCAAATGATTTAATGAAGTAATTTAACTGATTTCTACAACTAAACTATACTAATTCTACGACTACACCAAGAAAACACAAGTAAGATTAGAATACAAAAACAACAAATTACAAAGTAAGTTTACTCCATTATATTAACATGGCTTATGAACTATCCATCCTAACAATTACTCATCTGTAGGAATTCTCTACTCATGAATATTCTCTCAGAATTACTAAATTCTAATCCTGATTATGTTCCTTAGAATCTCTTCTCAAAGAATGAACAAGTTAAGATTGCATTAGAACCTTATGAATCCTTGAATTCCATACAATGCGCAATGAACTTCCTAAAAATATCTCTATTAACAGGAGTAATTCGTTTTAGTGACTAAAATCTATTTAGTGGAATCGTTTCTCAACGTATTCCATCGAAATTTGCTGCAAGATTGTGTCGTATACTACACTATCTGAACGAGTATGAATTCTAATCACTAGAAATTTGTAATTATTAAGAATAATAATAATTCAAAATACAT
Source organism: Lumnitzera littorea (assembly GCA_024138015.1). Taxonomy (NCBI): domain Eukaryota; kingdom Viridiplantae; phylum Streptophyta; class Magnoliopsida; order Myrtales; family Combretaceae; genus Lumnitzera; species Lumnitzera littorea. The sequence goes on from JAMXBB010000007.1 coordinate 75,188,299, forward strand.
TCATGTTAAAATGATTTCTTAAACCCTAATTTATCACTCACACATAATAAAAAAAAAAAGAACAAATACAGAGAAATAAGAAAAAGCAATTAAAACACAATATAAAAGAAGAGAGAAAAATAAACCCCCTTTTAATTCACTTGAAAGATTCTGATAAAACAGTATACGACACTGGATTCTCCACAATTCTCTTGAAGTAAGTAAAGAATGTTACACAAAACTTTCCTTATAGTATCACTACCTAAGAACATGAATAAGACACTTAATGGATTCTAATGATTTGTTGCGTTTCTTGGTGATGTTGGTTCTGATGTCTATTTTCTCTCGATCTAGTATTCTCTCTCTCCTCTTGTCTGAAAGTCACGATATATTTATACTTGACTAATTCATGTGAAAAAGTTGAAGAAGAATAGCTCTTGAGGTGCTCCATCTCTTTTACCTTTCACTATTCACTAAATCCCTAGTGGACCAAGCTTAGGATAATTAACTAATTATAGTGCTTCTTAGGCCAATTCTATCTCTAAGGCAAAAATAGTCTCTTTTATCTTTGTTACGAAGTTTTTCACAAACTTCACCATATAAAGGGGCAACTCTACCCCCCACCCGCCCTTCCCCCTTTTAATTTTAGAATTTTTAGAATAAGGTAAAAGGGTTCTAATTTAAAAATATCACAAAAAATAAGAAAATAAAAAAAAATTAGAAAAAACACAAAAATAGGAAAATTTTAAAAAGAAGAAGAAAATTTTGAAAAAAATCACAAAAACTAGAAATTTTAAGGAAAATTTAGAATTTTTTTTTAAAAATAAATAAATAATAAATTTTTTAGATAGTTTAATAAAATAGAATTTTTAATTCAACTTTAGTTTTTTTTTTTTTTTTTTAAAGCCCTAACGTTAAAAAGAAGGGAAGAATGTTAGGCTTAGTCTTAAGCTTAGATTTAAATCTAGTCCAAATTGACCTAGTTCATATATGTAATTTGATTATAGATATGGACAACGTACAGGCTACTGGCCTAATGATACTACACATAAACTTAACATTGGGTTTGTTATAAAGGTCTTAGGTTCAATTCTTACAAAAGGCACAACAAGCCTTTTATTTTTCTTCTCTTGACTCCCATTTGCTACATAGCAGACTCTAATTAGGTAATGCGACTAACGTGGCGCTATGTTAGCATCCCCTTTCCTTCTCTTTCTCCTCCATTCCTTTTCTTTCCTTCTCCTTCCCACACAAGAACTACCTTCACGGAATACATTATTGGTCATCAAACTTAAATAATTTCATATTCAATTTGGTCAAACTCATTAAATGGAGAAAACCATCCAACTAAGCTCTCTCATTCAACCCTCATTCTCCTCTTACACAACATATATAGTCACACAATCGAACCTACTAATTTTAGTCCTTGCGCATGCTTGCCAACTATAACCCAATAAGGCACCTTAACTAATTTCTGACCCAAGTTCTACGGCGTGCCCCACATATAGTAGCATACGACCACCACCCTTTCTCTTACCATCCTCTTTCTCAAACCCCACATACTTACACAACTGCAGCCCCAATCCCCTTTGTTGAACACACAGACCTAACACCATTGCCTACTCTCTTCCTAACACAACATAGATACATATACATAACCACCTTAACACAAGCCCTACGACAGCATCAATTATCTACAACAGCTCCACTATTTCTTGACAACCCCAGTTGATAGACCCACTTCCTTCACTAAGCCAAACCACCAACAACACGCTTTCTCTTTGACCCAATGATAACGCCTACGGCTTACCAAAGCCACTCACGCACACAACCACACAAAGCCACCCCTAACTGATCTCAAACCTAACTTCACCAACCAATTTCCGATCTACTGCATTAGACTCCTAGTGTCGACACCTATCCTCTCATGTACACAGTCGTATAACCTCATTGCCACCAATGCAAAACCTGACCAATGACTAGACTAACCCCATTTCGAGTGCCAATAACCACTAAATTGGGCTGTACGAACTCTTTCTCTCTTTACCTGTTTGTTTACCACCAAGGTTGTCAAATTCGCTATTTTACTTAAAATCGCTAAAGGATCGGTAGAATCAGAATATAAAATCGAAACGTAAAAAAGAAAGTTTCTACAACTTATATAAAATAGTTTTTAAAAATTGTAGACTTGCTTATAGTAATTATTCCAAACTTGAAATATATTATGAAAATAAAGAAATGAAAAAATTTAGTGCTTTTTTCATGAAAAATTTCTAGTAATATATAATTTAATATGTACGGAAGAAATACAAATAAAGTCCTAACTAAATTCCCTACCCCACCCCCCTTTCCCTTTTTTCTAAGTAATGAATTAAAGAGAACAAAGTATTTTAATTTATTTTAAATTATTGATGATATAAAGTAAAGTATATAGTTTTTCTTATAATCTTTACTATTAGATCTAAAACTTGGATGAATCTTATAAACATAAAATAAGGAACTAAGAGAGAGAGAGAGAGAGAGAAATTAAAATAAAATAGGGAAGATAATATAATGCTCTAATAGTTAATAGCTTGTAAAAGCTTCGTTGTATTTTTTCATTTTTTAGCTGATTTAACTCATTTATATAGAATCGGTAAACTCCGTTAAAATTGTAAGTTTCTACCAAATTTACATATAAACTTGGTTGAAAACGTAAGTTTCTATATGAAAGCGATTTTATATACGAGTCAACTCAAAAAAGCCTCCTAAAATCGCAAACTAGTAGAATCACAATTTTGATAACTATGCCCACTACCTTTACCATCTACCACCAACTTCTGCTCCTTGGTTGAAATTAATGCTACAGCTGAGTTCGTAGTACTTAAAAAACCTTGACCCAATACCCTTGCGAACTCCAGTCGCCACCACATATAGCACGCATTACTCCATTGCCAACTACTACTCTCCACCATTGTCCAAACAGTCACGAAACACCATTGCAACTTCACTAAACACTCAGTTCCCAATCAATCCCATATGAATTTGGTATTTCCCTCTTATTTTGGTGCTTAATGACATCCAAGGATCACCCAAAACTACTGCCCTTGTCATCTTTGTGCAAGAACACATCTATGCATGTAACCGAGTTGAACGACTCGAAGTCTGACCTAAATTTGGCCTATTGACCTAAGTTTGACCTAGGAACCATACCTGCTCCTTTCTTATTGGTTTCTTTTTTTTTTTTTTTTTTGTTTGGTAGTTATTTTACTTAGTTGTAGTTTTTTTTTTTTTTGTGTGCAAATATTGTATTTGTAATTGTCCTCTCACATAACATACACAGTTACACAATCGGACCTACCGGTTTTAGTCTCTATACATATACACCAACTACAACCCAACAAGGCACCTAACCAATTTTCAACCTAAGTTTTGTAGCACGCCCTACACATAGCAGCCCATGACCACCACCTATTCTCATACCATCCTCCCTCTTGAACCTCATACACTCATGCAACTGCAACCCTAATCCCCTTTGTCAAACACATAGACTAAACACCATTGCTTACTCTCTTCCTAACACAACATAGACACATATGCACAACCACTTCGATATAAGCCCCATAACAGTAGCAATTATCTATGATAGCTCCACTATTGCTCAATAACCCCACTCAATAGACCCATTTCTTCCATTATGGCCTACCAAAGCCACTCAGGCACATAACTACACAAAGCTACCTCCAACTGATCTCAAACCTAACTTCACCAACCAATTTCCGACCCATCGCATCAGACTCCTAGTGTCGATACCCATCCTCTCATGTATATAGTTGTGCAACCTCATTGCTACTAATACAAAACCCGACCAACGACCAGACCAACCCCATTTTGAGTACTAATAACCACCAAAGTGAGCTGCACAAACTTTTTCTCTCTCTACCCATTCTCCTACTACCTTCACCATTTACCACCAACATTTGCTCCTTGGTTGAAATTAATGCTATGGCTAAATTCGTAGTACTTTAAAAACCCCGACCCAATACCTTTTCAAACTCTAGTTGCCACTATGTATAGCGCACGTAACTCCATCGCCAACCACCACTCTCCACCATTGTCTAAACAATCATGAACCACCATCGTGACTTCACCATACCTTCACTTCCCAATCAATCCCACATGAATTTGGTGTTTCCCTTTCATTTTGGTGCTTGATGACATCTAAGGAACACCCAGAATCATTGCCCCTATTGTCTTTGTGCACGAACATGTCTAAGCACGTGATCAAGTTGGGTGACCCGAAGTCTAACCTAGATTTGGCTTATTGACCTAAGTCTGACCTAGGAACCATGCCTATTCCTTTCTTGTTGGTTTTTGTTTGGTAGTTATTTTACTTAGTTGTATTTTTTTTTGTGTGCAAAAATTGTAATTGTGATTGTAGGAAAAAGAATGAAAAAAAGAGAAAGAGAAAAAGAAGATAGAAAAAGAAAAATAAAAAAAAAGAAAAGAGAAAAGAGAAAAGAGAACAAAGGAAAGAAAGAAGGAAAAAACTTAGTTTTATTTTATTATTTTTACGTTTTAGTCAAAATAGTAATAAACAACTAGAAAAATAATAATAAAATAGAAAATAAATAAATAAATAAATGAAGTTATTTTATCATTTAGAAAATTTTTTTTTCCAAATAAATAAAATAAATGGACCTTTTCAAGGTTAGGAAGTTTTTTTTTTTTTTAATTTTCCAAAAATAAAACCTCAATTTATGACTAGATTTTTCTTTAATAAACTTAAACTTGCTTAAAATGTAAACACGACGTCTTTTGAAAATTAAAATGAACTTAACCTACTAATGTTTTTAGTAAAAGAATTATGATGTAGGTACGTATGGAGCAATGTAAAAAATAAAAAAAAAATTATTTTTTTTCTATTTTAATTTAAATTATTCAATTTAGTCTAATTTGTTAACTAGTGATTGAATTTCATTTTATAAGGTAATTTTTAAGGTGATTTCAATAAATTAAATTTAATTTAGAAAAGTTTATGGCACTTTTAAGGGTTTAGAAAATGTAACCCCTAGACTCATTTCTTTAGTTTTTTCAAAACCTTTTTCCATTAAAATCGGTTTTCTCACACAAACTAGTGTTTAGATCAATACCAAATCTACTTATTTGGTTTTGACCTAAACCATATTCTAATCCTAGTCGAGTGGCAACTACAAAAGCGTATAAAACTCTTTTAAAAAGCCATTTTTCTTTAAACCTTAGTTAATGATCAATATTAAACGAAATCGATTTAGGGAAAGCCAATAAAAATTAAAAAAAAAATTAGGCTCAACAATCATTAATAAATTAAGCTCAAAATCCAAGTGAGGTCATTAAGCAAAATTCATTGATTTTTACTAAAAATGCAATTTTAGCTACAATTTAGGGGCTTAAAAGTCATGAAAAATATAAAAAATAGTTTTGTTGAAAAAATTTTCATAGCATTTCAATATAATTATTGAATAGCTAACAAAAAAATTTTGAGGTTAAACTACGTTAATAAGATAATTTAAATCAACATTGAAATTAGTTCGATTTTATCAATTTCTTAAGAATAAAGTATATATCTACAAAATTTAAACAAAATAATATTTTTCTTGGATTCTACATGTAAAAATACCTATAAGTAAACTTTTCTAGAATTTTCTAGGTAAAATTAATATTTTAATGAATTTTTGAAAATCGACTAATTTCAAAAACTGATAACATTGTATTTTTCGGCCACCAATGGCCACTCCATGTATGTTAGCCAGCTTAGCAGTAGATTGCCTATCCTTGGTGGTGGTGGTTGGTATCTAGCTATTATTTAGACTCTTAATCTTCAAACAACCTAATATTACTTTAATTTTTCTACAAATTTTCCATATTTTCTTCTTTAATTTTCACAACTCAAACTTATTTTCCTCAAATCCCTCTTTACATGCAATAACTCCAAGAAAGCATTTCCAATTTTTTTTTGGAGCATGTTAAGAAGCCAAGTGATTTTTTTTCCCTCTCTCTTCTAGACTAATTCACTTATATACTAAGTTTAATACGTGTCACTTTGGTAAATCCACACATCAACAGCTATCCTTAGCCCTTATACACCTAATACAAAGTTAATCTTAGTTGCCTTTTTTTTAATTATTTTTTACTATTTCTTTCTTTATTTTTCTTAATTTGCACTTAATCGAGTAATTAGATAATTATGAGTATACATTTTTATGTAAAAATTACATACATTGTATGTATAGATATATATATATATTCTATATATTATTTTATATTACTTAATAATTTTATTACTTATATAATTTATCTATAAAAACTTACTAGCTGCCAAAACTTATTCTATACGATTACGATAATTATTAAATAGTATAGTAAAAATTTATTATTTTAGCTATATTTTATTATTTTATTATATTTTGGAGACCCTAGTCTACAGGTTCTTATTAACTAATATCTCAAGTCCACGAGTTTTCATTGACTATATCTCGTGCCTACTTATATGTTTCTTGTCTAATCAAGTTAATTTCACTAATACCGTAAATTGATTGCTCAGAACCTAGTTGCGTAAGTACGGGATTTACAAAACATATAAGATGTGAGTTATTGATGAAGATGCGAAGATGATGTAGAGGCGTAATGGCATAAGAACATTGGTGAAAGTGAAATTTGGAAGCTCTTCATGAAATCCATACACATATCTTATACATAACCAAAAGTCTAACAGTTATGGCACATTGGTTCGATGTTTGTATATGAGTTTGTTGGTTCTAATCTAGTAAGTATGGTGCTTAAGTTTAATGTTAGGTTCAATGGATATGATACATAGGTCCAATAATGTGGTGCATGGGTTGCTTGTACAAGTAAGGAAAAAAGAGGAGGAGGAAGAAGAAGAAGAAGAAGAAAGGATAATTAAGAAACATGGATAATAAATAGTCTCTTTTTGTAATAGCTATTCATATAAAGTGAGATTTTTCAGCTTGTTGAATAACTATTCATGTCAATTAAACATTATAATAAGCTCTTTTATAGAATAAAGGGGAATAGCAATTCTATTCTCCCTCTATTAATTGAAGTAAACAAGCTACAGATAAAACTAAGTTATAAAATATTCGTTCAATTAGTTGATAATTAGAATATTTATTTTAAACTTCAATATAGTTTGGCCTGAATCTAGTCCCTTTCAAACTCGAAGTTTTAATTCAAGTTGGACCTTCTTTTGTTTTAGTTATTTGAATATCAAATAAATTAAAAATGAAAAAAAGAAAGAAAGAAAAGGCAGAAAGATGAATTATATTTTGTTTGATTAAGCCCTAGATTTCAAGCTTTTATATTGATTATAAACTTAATGCAGTATTGTTTCAACTTTTACTTATTTACATTAATATTGAATTAAGATTGCTCTATAGCCTTTTAGATGATGGTAAACAAAATAGCACAACTTACATGGCTCTATTAGCCATATGATGGAACGATGTACCATCTCATTCATTAAACTTGTAGTCTCTAGAAAGTTGCTCGATCTAAAATCTAATGGTTCTATAGCAGAGCAAGCGAATGCACAAAGCTGCTTCTTAAGAATTACAAATCTCCTGTAAATTTTAAGGTGGACCTTTTAATTTAAATTCATTTCAGTAGTGGACTAGAGGCCCATGGAGGATTGTTCAAATCCAATGCGGTCAAGTAGCTCCGCGCTCATGTCAACGTTTGATTACACTACCTATGGCCCGTTTTGGATCCACCAGAAGACATTAAGAACTATCCCAAGCCTCACTTCATGTGGACTATCTCCAACGTTATGGGCCGTATGGGCTTTTGTAGCTGAAACATTAGGACGTTGACGAAACATGAGCGTTGGACCAAGTCCAATATTGATAATCTTGAGGTTGGCCCAATAATTAGGGGGAAAAAAAAAAAAAAAAAAAAACAGGACAAAGTAGAAATACACAAAAGGCCATATGCAGTGTAGACCGGGCTGGAACCGCAAACCAGCCAGTTCTGGTTTCATCAATTTGAAAAAAAGATAATAATAATACTACTCTGGTTTCGAATCTGCTTAGAGATGCAACCTTACAGGCCGTTAATGAGTTCCTGACTTGTCAAACATATATATCCTATAAGATTTAAAGTCAGGTTTTGAAATATAATTTAAAATCTTATAGGGTTTAGAATTGGATTTTTAGATTAAAAAAAAAATTAATGGGAAACTCGATTCAATAAAAAAAAAAAGCATATATTAATAAAAATATTTATTTTTAATTTATACAATATACATATCTTATATAAGTTTTACATTATATAATATATTTAATTTCTAATTTTTATGATTTTGTAAGTTAGTAAATATAATTTTAATTTTACTTAATTTCTTTTATTTTATTTTCTACTTAATCTCATATAAATCTCATAATAATTTGCCCTTATAGGATTTTTTGAATCTTATAAAAACTAATCTCTATAGGATTAGGTTTTAGAAATAAGAAATAAAACTCTATAGGATTTTTATAAAATTTTGAAAAATATTAAATCTTATAAAAACGGATTAAAATTTCATAAAACCCGTTTCAAATTTACCCCTATTACATCTTTAGATCTCCTATCACTAAATTGGAAACCATCGGTTTTAGAACAGGTGACTTTTTTTGAAAGGAAAAAGCTAGAAACAAAGCAAACAAGTTGTTAAAGAAGTGATGTACCTCGGAAAATGATTTGCGGTTAATATTGACGGATGAAGATCCATTATAAATAAATAGTTGTAAAGGATTACCATTTTATCTAAAATGACCGTGTTTAGAATTCTTATTTGGTTACATCTGGCATAAATTATTCCACGTAACGTATTATTTTTGGTGAAGCTTTTCTTATTCAAACGAGTCCAAATAATGAGTGGTAAGGTCGTAGCTTCCGCGTCTTGGCGAAGATTGATTGACTGCATATTATATTTGATTATTTTCGTCAACACCTATAATGCTATCTAGGATCCTCAATACATAGCCTTGAATTGACGGATGAAGAAAATCATTGTGAAAGAATGAAAGATCTGATGATGATGCAGAATGTTGAAGAAATTTAATTCCACGTCATCAAAAAAATTATCCAGAAAATCACAAAAAAAAAAAAAAAAAGGAAACAAACTTTTATCGGTCTCTTACTTGGTCATTATACTACAATTTTATTGATATGTTGAAAAAGAAGAATTACTTCTATATTGTTCAAATTAAGATTTAAAAGCAAATATGTCTATGTGCATTATTTTTTTGAGTGAACAAGAATAGTTCGAGTAAGGGTAATGATTTGGCAAAAAAAAAAAAAAAAGGAAATATAATAAAAAATAACGAAGAAGAAGATTATGGAGTAAGGGGCGCCTTAAAAAACAGTTGTCATTCCCTTCCCTATCCCTTCCCCTCGAGAATAGCTCCATTCCATCATTTCTATAGGATCACCGAAGGCAGTAACTCCTATGCGGCACGACCACAGTAGTCTTAGACCCCCATCTTTTAAGGTTCGGTTTGCCATCGGACTTGTTAGATTAATGTCTGCCTTCGCGTACTCTTCGGTCCTATGGAAGAAAGGATGAAGAGGAACAAGAAGAGCAAGGGCAATATAAATAATTTTTTCATTCTTCCACTCTTTCCTCTAATTTTTTTTTTTTAAATTTCCCCCCTAAATTAGTTTATGCTTGTAATTTGAAGTGCCACCACCAATTTTATCAACAAACGTACACAAGAAAAATTTTAAAGTAATCTAGCAAAAAGAAAACTTTTATTTAGTTTATTTATTTATTTGAGGGAAAAAATTAGAGATTTTGAAATAAGGCAATAATAAGCAAACTTTTTCTTTTATGAAAAATAAATCTCACAAGATTTTATGTTGTTCTTAATTTTGTTGGCAATTGTGTATTTGCTGCCTCTTTGTTGTGTTTTCTATAATAGCTCAGGCAATACGTGCATGAAGCTAGTAGTAGCTTAGCTCAAGCTTTGTTCAGTTTAAAACCTAGAGTCTAATAACATTATGATAACAATGAAAAAGAAAAAAAGAAAAGAATTTTCAAGAATCTAAACCGTAATATGAAGACATAACTATTAAAATATCCATTAGATATTATATGTCATATATTATGTATACATTATACCAATCCAATTTTGATATAAATAATATTTGTAAAACATGATGAATAGTTATTTTGAAAAATACCATTCTACTATAATGCCTGTAAAAATAATTTATTTAGTACATATATAACACACACACACACACACACACACATATATATATATATACATAAAATATCCAATTAATATTATTTCACAAGCAAGAATGTCCCTCAGTAATCTAATTTTCCAGGTCCACTCCCTCCAAAAAGAAGTTATCTCTTTCACCTAATAAAGCAACGATCTACTTTAATTTGTATTTTGTTATGATTCAAAAGCAAAACAACAATTTCTCGTACTCTTTTGGAGCTACAAAGGTCGATGACTTTTGTGTTGGCTCCATTACTAGCCCCATTTAGGAACCTAATTATCAATCGTGCTTCAATTATTGGTCCTCTTTTCATACCCACACCCTAAAGTCAGGCTAATCATGTATGACTTTGACACACTTTTTTTTCCCTTTAAAATAACTGACATTTTCTAAAGTCGTCCAGCACCAACTTCAAAGTACCTCAATTCAGTAAGCATTGGCTATCTAAGATTCGGTTTTAAAGCGAAAAGCATGAACAATAGAGAATCATTACATGACAAAGTGACATACACAACTTTTGCTTTATATTAGCCCTCCGCAATGCATATTTTCAACCTTGTAATCTGGATAAAATGAGGCAAAAAGAGGGAAAGTAAGGTAGCATAAGGTAGTATCGGTCATTGGGGAGGAAGAAAAGCTATTCTGCTTAGACATGGAAAGGAGAGGTGGGAAAGGGCACACGTCCTTATATTAGTTTTTTTTTTTTTTTTTTTTTTTATAGAAAAATCTATTATTGTTATGATAGAGTTAGTAAGAATAAAATGATACATGAGTAAAAGTAGGTGATATATACTTAATTTCTTTATCTTCTAAATTGAGTGTATATGCCCTTGAATCTTCTTAAAAAATATATATTTGAATTCTTATTCGACCATTTTATCCTTAATTTTATATACTCTTTAGAATTTAATAAGATAAAATAATAAAAAAAAAAGATAAAAAAAAACTAATTTTTGAAAAATAGGAAAATTTGAAATGCTGAATTCAAAAGATAGAAACCTAGCTTTTTGAAAAATATGTATTTGCAATTCATACGTAAAACAATGCAAAACCATGTGGCCATAACCATGACATAGTTATTGATTGGCCAAAGAAAAATATCATATATGCATTGATACTTGTGCATTTAAGAGAAGTGTGGACCCTTTTTTCCCTTTTGACTTATTTTAGCGAATGGAATCAATCATACTTTATTGCTTTACAACTTTTGCATATAATTTCTAAATTCTAATTAGATACTAATATTTTTGCTGATTGTATAATCACCACTTGAAATAATTTATAAATGAGAAATATTATACACATATATATTACAAATCACAATATCTGAACTTGTATCATATCGAATATCCCTAGCTAGTAAGAAGATCGTATGTTTGCCTTTCATGTAAGCAATTGATATTTTATATCAGACATAAACAGTTTATGGAAGACAAGATAAAATGAATCTTATTTCAGTTTTTAGCGATTTTTCTCAACATTTTCCATATATGTGGTATTTGCAAAATTTTTTCATCGAAGTTCATATCTAGATCATGCACTATAAATTTATCTGTAGAATAAACTACTTCAAATTTTAAATCTACAAACGGATATCATTAAAGGCAATATGGTATAACTAAAGTCTTATTCAAGTGGCATCCTGTATTTATTACTTATTTGATCCTTATCAAACCATTAAAAATAAAACTGGAAATAAAATAACTTTACCTTTTTTTGTGCGCCTGTGTATATATATATATATATATATTTAAAATTGATACTTATCCTTAGTTAGATTAAAGCTCACCTTTATATTTCGAGGTGATGGATACCTATCTTCTTGAAGAACTTGCTTGAAAATGAATCGACAGAGTCCAATGCCGGGTGGGTCTTGAGTAGTTACAACAACAACGTAGTGTTTATTTCATCAATATATTTGAAACATGTTTGCAATATTTGAAGTTCCAACAAGATAGTTGTTTCCTTAAATTGATTTCCATCTCATCGGCCTCACGAATACATTATGTATGCAACAATCTTCATATCTTTTTTTCCTATTGAGCTCGGAATTCGAAAAGTAGAGAGGGATCTAGATGTGAGCAGATAAATGGTTAGTAAAATGGATATCTTAAATCTATGTTGAATCCTGAAATTATAGGTTTAAAAAATAATTTAGAATAAAACCTATTTCATGACCCATTAAAACTAGTTTAGAATCTGCATAATAAAAATATATAGGTTTCAGAGTATTTTAGATTTAATACCTATGAAGCTTTTGTGAATATATTATTAATCAATATTCAAAATTATTATATTCAAATTTAAACTTACTATCGCTTTTGAATGTAAATTATTTGTGAATATACTATTAATCAATAATTTAAATTTAAACTTAATATCGCTTTTGAATGTAAATTATGACAACTATAATCGATAAAGCACAAAATAACAACCAAGTATAACAAATAGACCATGATATTAACTTAAATTGGAGATTTGAGATAGATTTAATTATACAAATGGGTGTTAGCCTAAAGTAATGGATCCTAAGTTCAATAATCATGAGTAAACTTCTATTATATTTTATTAAAGAGAATTATATATACCAACAATATTATATAGGTTAGATTTATGGCGCCCTACATGTATTAAAAAATTACAAGGTATCTTAGAACTTGAAAGCCTATACTAGGTCTCAGATCGGAAACAAAGTTTTATTTTCCTTATGGATATAAGAATCAAAACTTTTGAAGTGAAAATCTATCTTGAGATATTCAATATCTACTCTAAATCCTATTTGACTGCGTAGGATTTCTAGTTCTAAGGATCTACTAGGTTCTAAGGTCCCATAAGTTCCAATGCCTTCCCATATCGAGATAAAAAAAACTTAAGTAGTAAAGGTAAATGGTAGAAATATATTTGACAATTATCAAAATTATCGAAAACCCCTAAATTTCTAGAATATCTAACTTGCACTCCTAGAAAAATGTTACATTGAAAAACTCTTTCTTTAACACATCACTAAGTTAATCTTTTGCAATAGCATAAAGCTATTATATGATTTTTAAAGTCAATCTATATCACCTAATTTGACCCATATTAACTATAAAAATATTAACTAGGTCAAGAAGACTGGCAAACCAGATAATGAATGGATAAAAAAAGTACTTATCCATATTGTCAAACTTAATTGACCTATACAATCCAATCTGGTTTAACCTAACTCTTTCATATATTTGGCTTAGTCCAATTGTGGTCTTATCTCCAATCTAATCCAATTTATCTCTTTAACTTTTGACTCTCTTATATGCTTGAATCAACTACTTGGGTCGGATATAACAATATTGGTAATTACAAATGTGAGTGTTCATGCAAAAGATTGACTTAATTATGTACTTGGGGAAAAATTCCTCAATCTTAATATGTTGGAAAGTTTGTAAATGTGGTATTTTGGGATGTTAGAATCTTTTTGATGGTTTTTAAAGGGTTGCATTGTAATTTACTTGAAAATAGAACATATACATTCATCTCGTTATTTTAACGTTACAATTATATAATTACCTTGACTAATGGCTCATTTAGTTTATTGAATAGAATAAAAGTGGAATGGAATTAGGATTTGTTGGGAATAAAATAAAAGGGGAATAGGTGTTACATTATTTAATTGGGACAAAAAAGAGTAATAAGAATAAAATCATAATAGAAAGAAAAATGACGTATTTCCTATCATCTTTCCTTTTTCCCTTTCTCTTTCTCTTTTGACTCTCTCTCTAATCTGTCTATCTTAGCTCTCTCCTTCTTTCTCTCTTTCAACTCTCTCTCTCTCTCAAAAACCAATTCCCACCCATAAAAAAACCTACTTTCAAATTGAAGGAAGGTTTTACCTTAAGGAGATGAAAAACTATACACAAAAGTATCCATTTTACCCAATGAATTTGTAATGTCCAGGATCAAAAGTAGTGAATAATCAAGTCAACAAATACTAATGAACTTATTTCAACCACTTAGCTTAAAAGTTTCAAGCTTGGATAGATAAAGTATTCATAACTATGATTTTATAAACTAGTACCATAATCTCCCATATATTATGTAGGATACTTAACCATTAGGTCTTATAATCTCTCTTTCTTAAACATGCAACGTCCTCGTTTTGAGATCTTACTATTGAGCCTAAATCTTCCCCCATTTTTAGTATGCGATTCAGGCTACCCATTATTTATAGGTCATTTTGAAAGTATGCAAGGAGTCATACCCTAGTGACATTCCCCACCTTATTCGAATCCCTTCTCTAAACTAAAGTTAGACCTGAATCATCTACTTTCTAGCAAGGGGTCCCACTCTAATGCTATTTATAACACCTTAGGCCAAAAGCGGTAAATAATCAAGCCAATAAACACTAATGTGTCTATTTCAACCACTTGGCTTAAAAATTTCAAGTTTGTGTTGATAAGGTATATATAACTATGATCTTATAAATTAATACTACTGCCTCCCATAATCTATGTGGAACACTTAACTTTGAGGTCTAACAAAATTAATACTTCAAAATCAAGAAGTTATTGCCATAGGGAAAGAAGGTTTTGGAATTTATGTTTGCTAGATGGTATTTTATTAGATTTAGAGAAAAGGAAGATTCGAGGAGTTACCTTTAATAGTGTAAGAGAGGAAGACAGGCTAGCTTGGTCGCATGACATATCTGGCTAGTGCTCCATCAAATTTGTATACACATTTTTGGTGGAGCTTATGATTGGTGAGAGATCCAACAAAGGCTTAATTAGCTCAAAGTAATCAAATTGGTAGTGGTTAGGTGAGGGTTTTCGGTAATACTATGGTATGGTAAGATGGGTGGGCAATAGTAGTGGTATAGTGATTGTGTTGGTGCATTGATATGGATGGTTGTATTGGATGGGGTTATTTTGGGGAAAAAAAATGTAAAACCTTATAAAGAATAGGGATTCTTAGGTAGAATTAAGGAATTACAATTACTTGATTTCAAGTTATAAAATTTTTTATCAGATTGTTGTTCCTAAACAAAAAATTAAAATAAACAACGTAATAAGGAATAAGAGAAGAATGGAATAGTTATTCCCTTTAAGTGAACGAGGCATAAAAATTTAAAATAAAAAATTCAAATAAGAGTAAAGAAGAACGTAAAAGAAGGAGAAGGTAACAACCTTTACAATTTTGGTAATAGGGATTTAAGTTTACAAATATAACAATAAAAAGATCTCATTTTTTAGGAAAAGAAATGCGTATATTTTATTAATCCTTTTACAAAATCATAAGCCATAATAGTAGCTAAATTGATTATTCACACTATTCTTTCTAAAATATCAAACTATATATACGTTAGATCAAGTTGTATACATTTGAAAATATAAAAATGTGTATATACATGTAAAGCATATTAATATGTTTGCAATTGAAAAAGAAGAAAAAAATTAACCACAATGTATTTCATTGCATAATTAAGAGCTTGACTATAAATTTATTAATGAGAAATAATAGTGTTATGTTTAATATTCTACCGTGGAAAGACTGGAGAGACATTGAGAAAAAAAAAATAAATAAGAAGAATTATACTTGTTTAGAAACGAATAAATGCTAAACCAAATTTTTATGATATTGAATTCAATTACTTTAAAGAATACATTTTCATTTAATATATTAATAAGTGCTCCACCATTTACATTTTTCACCGTACCTTAAATATCTTCAAATCATTTTATATGAACCCATTATGTTATCACCAAGATCATATTGGATGAAGTCACATACATTACCAAAATTTATATGATCTACCACATTTATAACCATGACTTCATATGCAGTCACTTCACCAGATAATTTTCCGAATATCACCCAATTAAGCAAAGACAAACCATAATATTGTAGTAGAAAAAGTAATTCTAATGAAAATAATGATTAGACAACTCAATCGTAAAATGGAACGGTCAAATTCAAGTAATCCATGCATCGCATGTGTCTCGGTTCTGGCCTTTAAAACCACAACAAAGTATGAAGCATCTAAGGTAGAATGTATACTTTGTTGTCAATATCTATTTCATTATCAATATAAATAGACAAGATAGGAATAGGACAAACTCTTATTAAACTGATGGAGGAAAAAGGGACCTTGTTCTTAGCTGCATAAGAGAGACATTACTCAATCATAGAGCAACCACTACTATCACAACCTCCTCACCTACTATATAATTAGAGTCATTTTCTCCAACCCTCAATGTTATGCAAGTTTTTATTAGATTAGATATTCTTCACCACTTCACCCTCTTATGTAAGTTTGGAATAGGACAGATATTGTTTAGTATTTTCAATAGTTATGTGCCTAACCTATACTATTTGATAGATGAGATAAGTGTTTCTTATCTTTTATGGATGTTTCAATTTTACTTTTTATATTTGCGCTTAAAAATAATTTAGAAGAGAAATTGCTTAGATGAAAGTAAGAATTTTTCGAACTAGATCGGCAACTATAATACATCTTTCTATCACATGCAAAGCACTTGCATAATTGCCATGTTTTTAGAATTAAGGATGAATTGCAAAAGTATATCTTTATACTTGCTCTACATGTGTTTCTTTTTCTTTTTTTCTTTTTTTGGTCAGCTTACTCTACATGTGTTTAGCCTTTTATCTTTGCAATTGATCTCTTAAACCATCATATCATTAGGAAACGTGTTTTCAATCCTTTCTTGTTACTATTTAACATTATGGGAGAGCAAGAGCTTTATTTTAAAGATAAGGGATTTAAGTGTATAAATAGAAATATAAGAATGGTATGTTTACAATTTACTCTGAAATTAATATGCCTAGTTATAATCAACCTTTAGAAAAAATATAACACCGAGTCAAAGTTTCACAGAATGTTGACTTCCAAAGTAACTAAACTCGTATATACTCTTAGAATAAGGTTAAAATTATCTATTATAACATGTAAAAAAAAAAAAAAAATGTAACATCTGATGTTTGACTTGGAAATAATAAAAACTCCTTTATTTTCTAACGAACAACCAAAGAAGTAACTATTGATTGATAAACCGAAATTGTATATTTATCAGATTTTTTTAATGGCATACTTAACCCTTCAGCTTATAAATCACAAACCCTAAACTCTTGATCTCCTCAAGTTTGCCATTCGGCTCTTAGCATGTGCTACAACTAAGGGGTCCACTACTTACACCACCATCAAGTAAAGGGACTTCAATCTGGCTGCTTAGCTTTAGTTTTGCTCTTGCTTTTATCTTAGTTTCGATTTCAACTTATTGAAACACAAATAGGTTCAAAGTCAACTTGCCAACCATTTAATCTTGATTTGTTATTACCAATCACATAATGCACAACAAGTGATAACAAGGAAAGGAGAGTGAAGAATTAATGCACGGATTTAATATGGAAACAAACAAAAAATGTGAAAGATTAGTAAGATTGCAAACAGATCGTAAGTGTGACAAAAGACATGACAACCTAGCAATCGTAAGATTTATATGGCTCTCATGCCCTCTTCCTACCAATACCTTAAAGCAACATACATATGGAGCTACAAGCAGTTCTTAGCACAAGCATACATGCAGGGTCTAGTCAACATTTCAAGTTCGTAAGTACAAAAAGATTACGAGCTAAAAGCATTCATGCCAAGCCTAATTGACCATGACCTCAACTGGTCAACTAAGGGGATAGTGCTCAATCGAGACCTTCTTCAATATATATTCTATTTTTTTTTTTTTCATTTCTTTAACTTTTGCTCCATCTTCAAATCATCTGTAAATTCTTGACTTTTTTACAATATATACATTTTTATGCATATATGTACATATATAAATAGGTATATATATATATATATATATGATTCTATTAATAGACACTCTAAGTTTAGATACTTATTATCAGTTTAAAAGGTAAATATTTTCAATTTTTTAATATTGACTATATAGTATACATAAAAGCAAGTATATAAAAATGTGAATTTTATTTTATTTTTAATCTCTTGAAAAATTCATTCACCCAAAGCTTAATTGGTATTTTCAATACATAATATGGTAAACCATCTTGCCGCAGATTCAATTTATACGATGTGCATGTAAAGAACAATAATATCCGTTCTCTTTGTAAGTTTTGCGGCTACCTTATTAATTATTGATGCCTGATTGATGATTAGTAACCACCATGGTCCACCCGCATCTTTAGTCAGTTTGGATGCTTCAAGAAACATGTTATCAGCAACATGGCAGTTTGCCATTACTTCGATTGTATTGGAACGAGCCTGTGTGCATATCATTTACCCACATACACATGCTGTGCCAATCACTTTACAAGTTGAATTGAGAATTAAATTTAATAGAATGAAACTCGGAAAAAGCTACTTGACCTACGTTATATTCTGTATTATCGGCCAGAAAAAAATAGCAAAAAGCTGAATGCATTTTAAAACTTTAGAAGTTTTTATGTTATTTATATTATTAAAGTGCAAGAGGAGGGTTTTTGGTTATTACAACAGATTTTATCATAATCTAACTTAATAATTATAAGGACACAGTGGGTGATTACCCTAAATCTCTCTTTCTTTTCCTCTTTCACTTGCACCACATTAATTGTCTCCTATCTTTTCAATATATGCAAGTACTATATGGTCAATTTCTATTTCTAATTATATAGTTTCTATTAGGGCCAAACAATAATCGTTGATTTCGTAGTGGATTTTTTTCTTATTTACATTGCTTTAATTATCAAATTATATCTCCAATGGAATAGCTTTTGTTATTGGTCAAATCTATATTATTAGCTATTTCACTTTACTCATTTCATATATAATTTTTAAGAATTATTATGAGGAGAACATTATAAGTTATTTACTAATATTATCATCATCCTTATGTTAATATTTTATAATTTTCTTGAAAAAGTATTATTAAGTAGTTAAATTTTTTTTTTCCCACATATATCATGATTGCATAATAATGGTTATCATCATCTAAGGTTTAATCATAAAATATTTATAGTATAATTTTATAGATACTAACCTTTTTATTGAATGGAGTAACTTCAATTCCCTTCTCCATAAATATAACGAACAATAGTTGGTAGTTAAAATAGAGAAGAATCACCAATGACTTCCAAAAACTATCACTTTTCCAAGGGAAAAATAAAATCCATAACTATGGCCAATTTGTTGAATTGATAAGGGCAAATCATATTTCCATTGCTAATGTAAAGGTTTTTTTACGATTACATCCTTATTTCTAATGGGATTGGTATTATTTCTTATTTAACTTTTGATTTGTATTTATTTAAATATCAATTATTGAATGAGATATGAATTTAATCATTTAAATTTAAAATAGTGTGAATGAGTAGTGGGATGAAAGATGGAATTAAAAAATAAAATCGAAACCTTAGAATCTCTTATAATGTGAGGACTTTGTTAGTAAATAATCTATAAATACCCTCCATTTGACCTATGATTATGAGGTCATACTTTAACCCTTGGTGGTAGCTAATGTTGATCTATCCAAACTTTTGTTGAAAAAAGAAAAAAGGAATGCGAAATTATCGCTGTTATTACCTTCTAACTTCATAATAACCTTTATATGTTCCAACAAATATCCTAAAATCATTTAACGCTTCATGACATGAGAAATAAAATGTTTATGTTACACGTCATTAGATTGTTATGATAAATACACAAGTTCAATTGAGTAAATACCCTCACATACATATTCGAAGAACTTGTGCGTTTATATGAGATGGTGCCAGCATGAAAAATGATGAAATAGAAAGCCAACAGCTTTTGAAAATGCTACGAGAAGAATTGAACAATTTTAATTTAAAACTTCAAGAAGAACATTAAACAATTCTTCCTAATTTACAACTCACCGGGGAAGCAGCCTCCACCAAAATGCGGCCTAAAAGAGGAAGAGCTAGAAGAGTAGAACTACACGATGTGATTTGAAGAACGCCCCTTTGATATGAAACGCCTTGAAGCATTATTTGAAATGCGATCATTTTCGGAACAAACGTGAATGGGGAAAGCATAATAGAGGCGAGATTTGGAAGTGGGACAATATTACATTACTACCAAGCTTATATATGTTTTTTTGAATTTTTTTATCTGAAATTGAAATTATTAAATGTTACGTTCGGCCAAAATTTTTCTTCTTAGCACAAAAAAAAAAAAAAAAAAAGGAAGAAGTAAATTTGTTACTCTTTAAGTAATAAGTGTTTGTCACATCAAGGGACCTTTGACCATCCCAACCACTCGAGAATCGGTAGCCGGCATTTCATAAGGCTGCAAATTGTCCATCCATGGTTGGCCTGTCCAAGGCCATCGCAACCCCGTCAAAACCCAATATTATTTTATAAAGTTTTTGTAATTTTTATTTTCACAATTCTCCTTGTTTGATATTCAAGAGTAACAAAATATAAATTGATCGTTGATTAGTTGCTATCCTCTCGTTGAAGCAGAATAATAGATAATTTCCTTATTATTTACAATAAAAACACAAATGCAGGATTATTACATCCTTTACAATATATGCAAAAAAAAAAAATAAGATAATGCTATTGTTAGTTGTATGAAATAATAACAAAGGAAAAAGACAAAGTTGCAATAAATCTAAAAGTTATTGCCATTTTGTAATATTAATAATTTCACACATTATAAAATTTTATTAATACCTTTATAACTCAAACTATAATCACTGTTATTACATTGAAATTTTCATTCTACTGTTTTTCTTGAAATCCTTAGATATTGAGACAATATTGGCATTAAAAATAGAATAGAGATGAAGAATGAGATTCAAATTTTATTGATCTTAATATTGAGGCTATAAAATAAATCAAATTTTGACATATGAATGTAAAATTTTTAAAATTAATTATGTATTATAATCAACATAACTATCGATTTCTATGGTGTTACCTATCTTGATTAGGTGTAAGTAATCGACATCCGCATCTATTAATTGTTTCCTATCTAATCCATTGCTATTGAATCATTTGCTCATACTTTGGTACTAGTTTCCTTGAATGGTACAAATTTTAAGCAAGTGCCTTAATCGGAGTGAATTAAGGAGAAGATATTTCTTGGGAGTTAAGAATAACGAGGACACTGTCTTAGCCTATACATGTAGCCTCATTGAAAGAAATAGTTATAACAATTACAATGGGTATTTAACTCTAAATTCATGTATTTTTAATGTTTACAAACACAATGAGTGATGGAAGTGAAATTAACTTTACATTAAAGTAATCATATCTTTTTCTTTCTTTAATGCTCAACCTCTATTTGAACATCTCAGGATTTAAAAAACAAGGAGTACCACCAAAAGAGATGCTTGTGTATATTGCAATGCCTGTGTTATAAAGCAAATGTAAAATTAATAAATCATATAGAAAATATTAGTACAGAAGACATATTGAACAATATAAAGAAAATTTTCACGAAATTTATTGGTATACTGTATTGGGCTAGCTACACCCAACTTTAGCAAAGGCCTTCCGAGGTCCATTGGCAATTGGATGACTAGGTATCTCACCTTGTTCAAACACTTTGTTGTACTTGGCTTGCCTATAGGTACCTTGAAGAAGCACTCCCTAAGCACCAAGTTCCCAAGGACCTGATTACCTACTCCGATGTACTTGAGCTATGAGGGCCTTCTTGACCCTTAAGTCCATGCCTATTACTTGAAGATGCCTCCTCCTCCACAGGCTCTCCTAGAAGGTTAACCCATTGCTTGCAAGTTGTTCGAAACTTCTCTTCCTTGCCCTCGAAGTTGTTTGTTTTTAGTGCTTACACCTCTCCTCTCTTCATTAATTATGACTTAACATCTATGGTATAGCTAGCATAGCCAATATCCTTTAAGAATGTTAAAACTCTAGGTTATAGATGTGGCTACCAATGTAGTTATGGTCAACCAACACCCAGAGCCACTAACAGCAAGTATGGGCAAACCCTAAGCTGACATGTATCTTTGACATATAAGCCCCATTCACCATAAATAGCGCAAGGAGCCAAAAGGTAAGGGGATTCTAATTCTTGACCTTCAAAACTCTTAGTTTTCTACTCTCTACTCCTATTAACTTAAGAGCGTTGCACCACCTGAGCACCCCTTCTCTAGGTCGAGCAATGCTAGGGCATCTTACAATCTCTCTGTTTCCTCCCTTCTTTGCTAACTTGAACGTCAAAGGGCTTTTGTGGATAAACCCATCAGGGGCTTTTTGCAGGTACTTCGGAGTAAGGAGCCTGCTTAATAATAAGGTCTATTAATACCCTTCTACAAAGGACCCAAGCCTAATCTCTCTATTACATTTAGTTGATTCCTTGTAATCAACATTTTGGTACCTATTGTTTTAGGCTAATTCTCTTTAGATGGCAAAAAGAAAAAAACAAAAATCCTTAAGCTTCACACTAAGGTGATGGTAACAAATTGTCTCTACCATGATGTTCACCAATACCCCCGCTCTAGGCACTCCTACGTATGAAATGCAATAGCTCTAGATACTTGTGCAACAAGTACTTAAGGATAATTGAGAGACTGAAGAGTTTAATATCACCCTTCAAAGAGATGTAGTTCTCCTAAAAAACGCATCTAAAAAATGCCCCCATGAAGAAGTAACAATTTGCTCTTCTACATGACTGTATAGATGAGATGAACCATATATTAACCACCTAGTGTGTTTACATTACTAAGATCAGCATGATTGGCAAAGTCTTTAGGAGTTGCTTGATCTGGCATGATCGATTGAACTGTAACCGTGAAAAAATACACATGTAGGTTGAACACTCTGAGATGAGCAGACCTACCAAAGTTGTATCCCTAAGATGGTCCCAAAAGCCACTCAAAGACATGAATGTCCAAGAGTTAGACGAGCACATATACTACGTATCTAGAGTGTGTGATCAAAATAAGGTCGAATCATCAGCTTGGGCATCAAACTCAACAATAGCAAAGAGACCATTTGTACTACTTATTCTTGAAGAAACACTACCCCAGGATGCGAAGCTTCCTCACCTCAACACTTATGATGGATGATGAGATCCATACGACCACTTGGTCCATTTCCAGACCATGATGAGCCTTCATAACTTTATCGATGCCATCATTTGTAAAGCCTTTCCCAGTACACTAGCGAAGGTAGCCTTACCATGGTTCAACACTTTACTTGATAGTTCCATTACCTCTTTCAATGACTTGGCAAGCAAATTTCAACAACACTTCCTCAGCTTCAAGGTCCTGTGTAAAGACTCATCAATGCTATGTAATGTCAAATAGCATCCTAATAAGTCCTTGTGTGCATACTTAGAACACTTCAACCGTACAAAGCTTCAAGTCTCTAACCTTGACATTGGAATGGCTTTCTAAGCCCTGATCATAGTAATCAACCTTACTAGGAAGCTCTTTGATGCAATATCCCTTAGCAAGTCGGACTCGCTAAACGAATTCATGTGAGTGGCCAAGAAATATGTTGCCCAAGAGGATCCCATCAAAGCAAGATTTGAAGCTAACAGCAATATCCATGGCTTGATCAAACATCACCTAGGGCCAAGAGTTACTGAGCCATCTTCTTCAAAAGAAAGGTAGGATAGGAAAAAATAGAGATTTGTAAATTACCCATCTTATAAGCCTCTCAATTGATCCCTTGGAGAGGTTATGTATGAAGTCAAAGAACAGCTTCCCTAACTACCCTACGTTAGAGAAACACCTGAAGTAGCCAACTTTAGTAAATACTACAACTACCATCAAGTGCATGGACATAATACCAATAAGTGTTATTACTTGAAAAATGCAATTAAAAGCTTTGTTTGCAAATGCTACATTGACTACCTCCTTATGGATGAAAGAAATAAGCTTTAATGACCAACCTAGCGTTGTCGAGTGAACAACAACAATAACAACAACACCAACACCGAAAACAATTCTAGCCTCGAGAAGATGCCTCGGATGATTAAGACCATCATAGTAGACAAGGCCAGGTTAACATAATCTTTGGAGAGCCTGGCCTCACAAGAGACATTCCCTCTACATCTACCGAGCATGAGGTATATCTCGCCAAAACTAAGAAGCTTAAGGTGGATACCACTATTAGTTTCACGTTGGAAGACAAACACAACATCGACTACCCACATAGCAATGCTTTAGTAATTAACATTGAGATTGGGTACTTTGATATCCCCAAGACATTCATCGATAATGGAAGTTTAACTATTATCCTCTTCTATAGCACCTATGAATAGATGAAGGACTAGCTCGATAAGCCCCTATAACCCTATAAACATAGCTTTACAGACTTTTGAGGTAGGAAACTTATGCCAGCCAAGGGACTCATCACTTTACTAGTATGACTAGGTGATGGTACACACGTTGTCAAATAATCAATTGACTTTGTTGTAGTTAACTATTGGTCATCATACAGTGTTATCCTAAGAAGATCGAACATAACAAAATTTGATATGCTCATAAGTTAGAGTTTCTTGAAAACTACGTTTTTGACACCTATAGGGTTCAGTGAAGTGCAAAGAGACTAGTAATTGTTGAAGTCTCTCTATCTCCTCGAAAATTGGGTTTTTCTTTTGATGTGGATTTACAGTAGAAAATAACCAAGGAAATCGAGCTTAGAAGCACACTAAGACTGACCACTCAAGTCTGTACAGCCCTACTCAAAGATGAAAAGATTGAGCTCATCCATTTCCTCTGCTAGAACATTACTGTCTTTATGTCAACATACTCGAAGATGTGCCTAGCATCATCAACATACTAGAAGCAACACATCACCTTAACATCGACCCTACGGTTTAGTCGATTAAACAAAAGAAGTGACACTTCACACTTAAATGGTAGGTTACGATTGAACTAGAGGTCTAGAAACTACTTTGATGCATCTCAATGGTCAGACATACGGAGGAGCATCATAATGAAAAGTAGCAAAAGAAAACAATAGGGGTTTAGCAAAGTCTAGGCAGTTACTAATTGGATATGATACACTAATGGATCCTACTCAGTCTACAATTCACCGAATATGACTCACCGGTCCAAACTATGGGGTTACTTACCATTACTCTTTGCTAAAGGCAATGAATAAGAGTTGAAATGGATAAATGAGAACACTAGGGTTGTTCATAAAAAGGTAATTTGTATTAATTTTGATTATGTGGTTGATTGATGTCTATGTACAACAAATGGAGGTTTTTATACTTATCCCACTAGGGTTACAACACATAGTGAAAAGAAAAAAAAGGGTAATTTATAAATAGAATATATGAAATATACTAAAAGAGGTAAAAGAGACAAAAAATATTATATATGGAAAAGTAAAGAATCATTCTAGAATGTTGTGCCAAAAGACACATATCCTATGGTGGCTAGTAGTTGAGTATGATACAATTTAGATAAAGTCAAGGAAAACAATCTATAGTCAAGTCTAACCTGATCTGGGTTAGGTTAAAGCTTGGTTAATCTAGGATGTACAAAATCCCATTCAGGTTGGGTATCTCGCAACTTGGCCTAGATTAGGGTTGGATGCTGTTCGACTTAAATAGATGTTTAAGGTTAGCTGGCTTGAATGCTATTTAAGTTATGGCACGTTTGCTTGGCAACTTCAAAAACTATACTAGCATACGAAAGAGCTCGATACTCAGGTCTACAGTAGAATGAAACATGGAGGTTGAAGTAGAAATCCTTGTCTTAGATAGGGCTTCAAGCTAGTATTCTTCGCATGAGTCCTTGAAATCCACTAGTTTTGCTGCATGTGATTGATCCGAAGAGTTGATTTCTATCATCTACTTAAGGGTTAAAAAGATTTACCTTCAAATTAGAAGTAGTTTTGGGCTCTTGTTCTTCTTGGGCTTCTATGGGGTCTTCTTCTTCTAGTCAATGGGGAATCAAGTTGAATACTTTAAAGGTGGAAGAAACACCATAGTTCTTGGGTAGCTCGATTTGGTAGGTATTGTGGTTAATCTTCTTTAGGACCCTGGATAGACTATTAACTCGTGGAGATAGCTTACTCTATCTTAGGTGTGGAAATCGCTATCGGCTAAGGTGAATCCATACCAAGTCTCTTGGTCTAAAAGAAATAGCTTAACGATCTCGACTACTAATCTCTTATTGTCTTTGATTGAACTTAGCGATCTT
Organism: Lumnitzera littorea; assembly: GCA_024138015.1. Taxonomy (NCBI): domain Eukaryota; kingdom Viridiplantae; phylum Streptophyta; class Magnoliopsida; order Myrtales; family Combretaceae; genus Lumnitzera; species Lumnitzera littorea. The sequence goes on from JAMXBB010000007.1 coordinate 75,214,656, forward strand.
CCTTGTTATAGACTGATGTAGCTCTTGCAATTTTTAAGCTTGGTCATCTCCAGATTGACTCTCTTTAGTAGTTGTGGGGGTACCAATCAAATCTAGTGGAATAGTGGGATTGAGGCCATAGATGACCTTTAATGGAGTCTTCCCAATAGTACTATGGATAGTTTGGTTGCATGCAAACTCTACAATTGGTAGATACAAATCCCAATCTTTTAAATTCTTTCTTATAACAGCTTTGATTAAGTTGCCCAACGTTCTGTTCACCACTTTAGTCTAGCCATCAATCTAAAGGTAACTACTGGAGCTATATACAAAGTTTGGTTCAAGTCTTCTCTAAAGGGTCTTTAAAAAATATAGCAAGAATTTGGTATCACAATCTAAAACAATAGTTTTTTGTACTCTATGTAGTCGGACAACTTCTTGCAAAAACAAATCAACAATATATAAAGCATCGTTAGTTTGATAGCACAGGATGATGTTTGCCATTTTGCTGAAGCAGTCCACTACAACAAATATCAAATCCTTTCCCTTGAATGTCCAAGGTGTTGCGAACTATGACTAAGAACAGATAAGGCTAGTCGCTGGATGGGTCCAAGCTTGTAGAAAGCTTGAAAAAGGGTTAAGAGGGAGAGGTATGAAAAGAGTAACAAAGATAAATGAAACAGTAAGTAAACCCATGAACAACTCTAGAGGATATGATGCACCAATGGAACTTCCGAGAACTTACGGCACAACTCGATATGATACACAAATTGTTTTAATAAGGTTACTCGCCACCTAATCTTGCTTAAGGGAAATGATAAGAGTGATGCCAAGCATAAACAAACAGTCTTTATGCAAAGAAGAAAAGTACTTAAGTGTATTGAAGGTAATTTGATCTATTACAGCTACAGCTACAAATACAAGGGTATTTATACCCGTAAGTTAGGACAACTTACCCAAAAGGGAAAAGACAATAAGGACATTTCTTAAAGAAGGAATATACACGATACAAAAGGGTAAAAATGAATATACAAGGAAAACAATCATTGGTGCTATAGATTCTACATATGATACTGTATACATGGTGATGCTGCATTGGCGAGGTTGTTAGAAGATACGGACAAAAAGTATGAATAGATGGGCTTGTTTGAGTAGGGATGGCTTAGTCAGTCCAAGTAGGGGTGGCTTAATTAGTCTGAATTTTCTCTCTCGGCTTCTCGGCAAGGATGATGTTAAGTAATAGGTCGGCTCGGCACTATAGTGTAATCATCAACTCGGCATACAACAGAATAATGGGCGGTCATACGGTATAGCATTAAAGGTAACTTGGCAAGGGAGTACTCGGCCTCAGTAGGGGTTGGTTGGAACATAAGGATTTATTATGCCAGCCCCTTTAGTCCTGGGGCTTGGCTTCAAGTTAGGGGTCCCATAGCTTGATTCCCATCATAAGGCAACCCCAAGATATAGTCCATATTGAGGTTAACCTAAGGTGAGATCGGCGTAGGTAGGAGCATATACTCTTTATGTATCTCTCTCTTTCCCTTAACCCTTTTACAAACTTCACAATTATCAACTACCTTATGGATATCCTTGACTAAACCAGGTTAGTAAAAGTTTTCTTTTAATAGATTGGTTTTTTTGGTCTTTTCAAAATGATCAAATAATCTACCACCATGAGCTTCCCTAACCAATAGCTTACACATGGAACAACTTATTATACATAGCCTTCGATCCTTGAACAAATAGCCATCTCAAACATAATAACCTCCAACAGCAACTCCATCTTTGCACTACTCTATAATAGGACTAAAATGAAGATCATGAGTATATTGCTCAGTGATGAGTGAAAATCTTAGTAATTTGATTTACAAGGTGGTTAGTAAGGTTTATTAACGTGACAAAGCATTGGCAACCACATTAGCACTTTTTTTCTTATGATGGATCACATAGGAGAAACCTTCCATAAACTCTAGTCATTTAGCTTGCCTCTTTGAAAGTTTATTATGACTCTTAAGATGCTTCAATGACTCATGGTTAGTGTAGATACAAACTCTCATGGTGATCAATAGTGTTTCCAAATAGTAAGAGCTTGAAAAAGAGAATACAACTTTTTTTCATACACAAAATAGTTTAATGTGGCTCCCTTGAGCTTCTTATTGTGGTAAGCAATCGATCTTTATTCTTACATAAAGATGGCACCAATTCTAATGCCTGACACATCACATTCCAGCTCAAACAATTTATCAAAATTAGGCAAAGCTGAGATAGGGGCAGAGGTGAGTTTTTCTTTAATCCCTAAAGCTTTGCTCAGCTCGGTCATTCCATTGAAACCCATTACTCTTTTTTGCTAGTTCGGTCAAAGGGGTAGCAATGATACCAAAATTTTTAATGAATTGCTTATAGAAAGAAGCAAGACCATGAAAACTTCGAACTTTAATAACATTCTTCTATTTTCGACACTCCAAGACAACTTAGACCTTCTCCTCATCAACTCGGATTCCTTCTCTTGATATCACATATATCCAAGAAAAACTACTTTACCTCGATAGAAGGTACATTTTTTTAAGTTTCCAAATAACTTTTTAGCTCGTAAAATATCAAATACAACTTGGTGATGTTTGTAAACACCACATTTTTGCTTTTTTTTTTTATTTTAAAAATTTTTTAGAATAAGGTAAAGTGTCCTAATTAATAAAAATAAAATAAAGTAAAAATTAGAAAACTATGAAAAAATAGAAAATTTACAAAAAATACAAAAAAAAAAAAAGAAAATTTTAAAAAAGGTAGAAAAATAACAAAAAATAAAATATATTGTTATGTTAAATAAAAGTCTAGGTTCATTTTTAGAGTTGGATAAAATCTAGATAGTGCTTTTTTTTTTTTGAAAAAAAATGTGTGCATGTGATTTTGGTGATTTAGGATTAGTTTTGAACTAAGTTTAGTTTTTTTTTTTCAATTTATTTATCTTCAAAAAAAAAAAAAAAAAAAGAAGAGAGGGCCAGAACTGTTGTTGTGCTTAAAAGCCCAGCATAAGAGAGTGGACCTAGGCACTTAAAGGCATATCGTATTTTTTTCAACCGCGTGCATGCAATGCATGTGTACGTGAGGGTATGTAGCACATGCCTTACACATGACAACACTGCAGTTTGCATCCCCTTCTCCATTTGAAGCCTGATTTCTAGCCTTTTTTCCCTCTTTGATTCAATCACTTTAAGGTCACTTTCAACCTCTTTTTCCATACGATTTCATCGAATTAATGGTGAAATAATGTAGATTACAAGACATATTTTTCATTTACCTACAAAACACAACCAAATTCGAATGTTTCAAGAGCCATAATTAGCATTGAAATCACCTTGAAGCTTAATTTTTGAGCTTTAACATAAATGGTTGATTTGACCATTGATACTACTTTCCAAGCTTATACGAGCTTGAAATGTTATAAATAGGGGTTTTTCTATGCAATTTAGAGACTAAGCTCTCATCTTTGAGCTCAAAAAACACCATCTCGAGCTCTTTCTCTCTTTATTGTGCAAGCCTCACTCTTTAGAAGTTGAGAACTCTTGATGGATTCTCAAGCAAAACCATTGTCACTACTAGCTTTCCTACAACTTGAGCTTCTTAACCTGACTATCCTTGCTCATCGTTGTGACTCCTAACTTCCTCATTAACCACTCGAGGGTTTGGCCTACATCCACCACTTGACCCATCACACAACACACTCACCACCACTCATTGTCATCCAAATTTAACACCACAACGAGACTTACAGTACTCCAAAACATAGAGCTACACCTTCCTTTAAGCTCCAGCAAAGCCTACACAAAGTTATGCAACCACTATAGTCGACCACCACTTTAAAAACACATCAAATCACCATTGAAGGCCAAGGCGCTATTGCTACATTAATATTCATCAATAAGAAACACACCAAAATGCACTTACCTGCTTAAAATTTCCCTCTAAGTTATCTAGAGCAACCTAGGACTATTGTGGTTGCTTCTTCTTCATTGGCTTGACTCGCAACCTATGAATTGACTCGCTCACTCGACCTAGATCCAGGTCCAGTTTTTCCCCTAACCTACACTACTATCCATTTGGTCCCCCTTTTCTGTTATTTGTGTTGTAATTTTATTTTCTTTTTTCTTTTGTTGTTTTGTTTTGTTTTGTTTTTTTTTTTATTTTGTTGTAATTGTAACACTAAAAAAAAAATATGAAGAAAAAAAAAAGAGAAAGGAAGAAAAGAAAAAAAGAAGAAGGAAAGTTAGTTTCTTTTATTTTATCGATTAAAACATAAAAAAAAATACATAATAAAAATAAAATAAGATAAAATAAATAAAAATAAAATAAATGTTTTACCACTTAGAAAACCTTTTTAATAAAAGTAAAATAAATTGGATCTTTATCAAAATTAAGACCTTGAGAATTTTCGAAAATCTAATAAACAAAGTTTATAACCTTTTTTAGAAAATCTCCTTAAATAAACCAATTCAAATTAAAAACGTAAACCAAGACTGTTTTCTTAAAGTAAAATCAATCGACCCACTTAATTTTTTTCAAAAGAACTACATTCAAAAGAACTACATACATATGATCTTAAATAGTGGTTACATAGGCATCTTTGGAATGGCATAAAAAATAAAAAAAGTTAGTTTTTGCACTTTCAGTTCAAATTACTTAGTTTAATAAAAATAAAAGAAATCTAATTTACTTAGTGTCAATTTTTAAAAAGTGATTTCAAAAATTAAATCTAAATATGAAAAGTTTACGGTACCTATAAGAGTTTAAAAAAACCTAACCTTTAGACTCATTTTTTTTTGTTGTTCAAAACTTTTTTTTCCATAAAATTAGTTTTTCCCACACAAACCAGTGTTTAAATCAAAACCAAATCTATCTATTTGGTTTTGACCTAAACCATTTCTCGACTCTGATTGGATGGTAACTTTAAGAATTTACAAAAATTCTTTTAAAAAGCCTTAGTTGAGGATCAATATTCAACAGCTAAGGTTTAATATTAATCGGTTTAAGGAAAATTTATAAAAATTGGAAAAAAATCAATCTCGACAGGATGGCGACTTTACTAGGGACGTTATGAAGGTTAGCCATCTAACTTTTCAAATTTAGAATTAGTTTTTGAAATTACCTTATTTATTTATTTATTTGCTTATTTATTTACTTGTTATTATTTTCAATTTGTATAAGTTTGTACTAACTTTCTTGCTTTATATATCATAATTGAATGGTAAAAATGGTCAAACTCAAACCATATTAAGACCTTAGGATAAGAGGGTTATTTTATAGGCTCTAGGTGTTATGGTGTAACCATTACTCAGGGTTGATTAGGCTACCTTTACTTAAGCATAATGTGACCAATGAAAGTGTTTTCTAAAAATAAGTGAGGTTACAAAGCTTAAAGACCTTTTAGAACCTACCATAATTGTATACACCTCCCTTAAATCTTGAGTTATTACACTACTCTTAAGAATTGCAACCCTACTAAGATTGGAAAGTTTTTAGAAATGTAATCATCTTTTGTAAAAGTTAAACACCAAATCAAGCAATAGGGTTGCAACTTAAAGAGTAATGTATTAACCTAAACGATTCTAATCATATGCATTTTTCCACTTATATTATTTTATTAATAACTAATTCTTGTCTATAAAATGTTTAAGCATAAAATGACAGATTACTAAGTAAATAATCAGAAAATTGATAGGCTATAAGACCTCCTTAGAATTTATAAGCAGCTGCTAAAGGCTAAAATTACTTACCTAAAGGAAAAGCACAAATGTTCTAAAGGTTACAATTAAGCCTTAAAAGCCTTCTTGGACAGGTTATTGGGAAACCTATGAAATGCTGGAAGACCTTAGGGCTTGTCTATGAGACTTAGTTTAGGGGTTTTTCAGTTCATAGCTAGGAGGCCTTGAATAAATATCAAGCTCCAGAATAAATGTTAGGCTCTCTTCCTTTCATTTTTGTATTGTGATCTTTGAAAATAATAAAATTTCTCCTTAATATTTATTCTTTAGTATTCCCTTCTTTGTAAATAGTCCTTCAATAGGAATTTATCTAACTATTGTTCCCTCTCATTTTGGGAAATGTAAATAAAATCTATTGCCTTGTAAATGAACCCTAAAAATCACCATCTTCATTTGTAATTTGATGTCTCAGTTTCTGTAAAATAAAACTTTATCTTTCTCTCTCACACACTAAAAAAAAAAAAAACAGAGACAAAAAGAGAAAAAAATGAAAATGAAAAGAATAGTTGTTAAAGATTATAAATCCTTATAGGCTTAACCTTAATATGATGGAGCTAACCTAAATAAGGTCCTTTGACTTGTTAAGGAATCTAGCCCAAACACTTGGCCCATTAAGGCATCTAATGAACACAAACCACAACCCATCAAAGTAGTTAACTTAAATGCAATCCTTGGCTTATTAAGGAAGCCAACCCAAACACTAGCCCCTTGGCCCATTCAATCTTAGCCCATTCAGGCAGCCAATTTAGACATAAACCCTTGGCTGTCACGCCCCGAAGCGTAGAGTCGTAATAGCCCCGCCGTGTAAACCATCCTAAAATAGAAGTTGGCCTTACAATCGCTATCTTAGACTTGATCTACACAAGGCGTCTGCGACTAACCCGCTTTGAAATAAACAGTTTGTAATTTAAATAATTCATTTACCTAAGAAAGTGAGAAAAGTTATATAAAATCACTATAATTCAGTTATTACATTAATCAGAAATGAAAAGTAAAATATGTGTTGATTCTTCAATGTTTTTCCTCACTCCCTAGGATCCAGCAGTTGCTAGCTTCAGAGTAGTTGTTGCCGCTTCTTAGCCAGCACCTGCACGACGTCTATAGGGATGTGAGCAACTATAGCTCAGTAAGTTAGGACGGAGGACTTAAAACTATACCATACACACAACAAGGTTTTCAATCACTTATTAGGTGCAATGCATGTGCAAACAAATGCCATCGCATGACGTTGTCTAGCCTGTCGTGAGATTAGAGAAATTGCATTCGCTTTAATCCGGGTTGAGGAGTTGCTGTTAATGCAACAGCTCACGACCAAACCCAGGCTTGTGTAATGGAGACCTTGCTCCTCCCACGACTACCTTCGAACCACTACCTTCACCCTTGCCGCAACCTCCTCTCTTGTCACTTAGTTCGACTGAGGATGAAGAAAAGACCATTTTGTAATCCTGCGCTATCCCTTCCGAAGGGGTCGGTATTTGGCCGGAGAGTCCTAAGTTCCCCTAACGGGTTGCCATGTATGTCCGATTATGATTACTGGTCGGATATTTAATTAAGTCCAGTTTAGGGTGATCAATCATTACATACAATTCATACAATATGTGCCACAGTGACAAACAGAATCATAGCATCACCCATAATCAAGCACATGCACACATTCAACTATCTAACAAGCACAACCAAGAATAATCTTAAGCCTCCAAAATACAGCATCGTATTAATCCCAACTTACCTTGACTCCTCGCTCACTCACTCGAGGTCCAATTTACTCAGGCCATCGCCGATCATCCCTATAACACAAACGTGGTTTCAGCTTTTCATATAACTATGATAGGTTCATTTTATCCTAAAACGTTCATTGTTAGGTTTTGTTTAGGGTTTAATATGCTCGATTATCTAGGTATTAAGTCTTTTATAATTATTCTAGGTTTGGGGTTAGGTTCAGGTTCGGTTTTCACATCGATTTCTAAATTAGGTTTTTAGTTCGATTTCTAAGTAATGTTTTAGATTCCAACCTAAGAAATCCGTTTCAACCCATAACGTGAAATTAATCACATTACTTCCCGATCTCCTAATCACCATCATTACCTCTAATTAGTATTTTAGTCCATCCGGTACACTTAAATCCTTATTTGTGTACCGAATTTACTCCTAATATGAGAAATTTTTACATTTTTCATATAATTACATAAATTCAAGTTTCCCATCAGATTTATTGTACGTTTTTATTATTATCACAATATCAATTTTTATTATAATATTTCCTATTTATTATATTTCCAATAATTATCTATTATGTATTATCATCTTTTATGTATATATTACACTTCTAATATTTCTATCACTCTAATTATCATCTCTAAACATCAATTATCATTTCAAAATGTCTAAATTCATCCTAAATCAGATTTTACTCCTAATTACCCTAATTTACAAAATTATCTTAAAATGTACTATTTTTCCATATTGCTTATTTACTACATAATTAACCTAATAATTACATCTAACACTCTAATTGCTACAAGTATCATACTCCATCAGATTTCCACATCATAAAACATATAATTATTCACTAAATCAGTAATTAACCATTTAATTACCTAATTATCCCTAAATTACCCATTTTATGCCTCATTTTAGGGCCTAAAAATTATCTAAAAATTTTGAAAATTAATTTTTGAAAACGGGCTTCATAGTACTATTCTATATCATCTAAGTAATCTACACAAAAATTTTGAGCTTGAAACTATACTCCTAAGGTCATTTATTTCTAAACCGAAATGTGCTCGGTTTTGCACGATTTCTTAGGGACCATATATTATGGGGCATGTTTTCATCAAAATAATATTTTTCCTACAAACTAAATACAAAAATATCCCAGAATAACAAAATTCATAATTTTCTAATCATATTTACTATTTTTAAAAAATTACACAAAAATCGGGTTGGAAATCGGACTCACCGATTTGGGTGGCTCCGGCCACCGCGGGCCGCCATGGCCTTGTCAGCTGGCCTGGGCGCTGCCACCACCGTGTGGTGGTGGTGGCCGTCCACTCCCAGCTGCTCGTCTGATGTGGGTTCCCTTTGAAAGCCCTAATGGCACAATTTTTTCTAATTTTTTTCTAAACCGAATTTTTCTCTCAATTTTCAACTCTCTCTAATTTTCTCTGATTTGTATCTGTCCAAATGAGCTTCTGAATTTTTCTTGCTATTTATAGACGATTTTTGTAATTATTATGCATTAATTTGACAAGACTTTGTCCAAATTCCTTGATTTTTGGCATTTAAGTTGTTCAATTTTTATTGGCTAATTTTTCTTTTACAGCTTTGGACCTGCCACGACCTTATCTTGATTCAGCTTATCATCTTTTGATTTTTTTCTGATTTTTCCATAATTATTTTATAATTTTCTATAATTATTTTATAATTTTCTGCTTAGTTTTTGGCCAATTTAGGTAATTACGCGTATTTTTATCTACACGTAAATACATGTGGGGTACACGTGAACATTCCTAAATATTATTTTGGTCATTCTAAAATTTTTAGTATACATATAATCTATCTTTAGTAATTTATTAATTATTATATTACACTTTTCGCCTTTTTGGTAATTAGCAATTATTATGCTTAAAATTTGAAAATTTTATAGTCTCCTATTTTACTATTTATTTTCTTAAATTTAAGTTTACGGGGTCATTTTTACTAATATTTCTCTAAATAGTTTATAATTTGGGTTTGATCGGATCCTTTAACCGATCATCCTAAACCTTGGGTTCTAAGTTCAATCATACGGTTACTTGGCTTAACTTTGGGGCTTACATTGGCCATTCGACCTATTTAAGCAGCTAACCTAAAGCCCATGGCCCATCAAGGTAGTTGAACCAAACACAAACATTAGCCTATCAAGAGCTAAAATTATTGGCTCCTTAAAAAGGCCTCACCATGAACTAAGTCAAACATGAAATCAAATGCAACTTTAGTCTCAAATTTAGATCAAATGAGAGGATTCACACTAGGGCATATGTTAAGAAACTAGGGGGTAAAGTCGATATTCACTCGAGGGAAAATAAATAATAGACTACTCCTTAAGGAATTGGTAACTCACATTTAAAAGGTTTAGGATGAAACCGAGCAAACTATATCACATACACTAACCCTTAAAATACTTTGAGAGTTAAGTAACATAGTCGTAAGGGTATTTTGGACTCATTCCTTAAAGGAGATTTGTTTTTAATGTGATACGTAGATTAAAAGAAAGTTAAGCATTCATTTTCAAATCCCAAGCACAATTATCTCTTATTAACCTCGTTGGACTTATTTAGAGAATTTTCAAATTTAAACCTTATCAAGAACTATCCCACAATGGAGCAATTCAGAGGTTAGGGTCATTGATGAGGAGATAAGTATAAAATTGGTTTGTATTTGCTTCAGTAACATTAAATTCAAAGATAAATTTTATTTCTGATAAGTTATTTTTCCTTGAATGAAGAAGACTCGACACCCTTCAAACACCTTAAGTTTATACTTACCTCACCCGAGCTCATATAATCAAAATCCAAGGATTTTGGGCCTTCAATCTCTCAAAGTGAAAGACTCAACAATAGAAGCCTAACGAAAAGGGGTAAAGTAAAAAACAAAAAAAAATAAAAATTAAAGAATGAGGTAACACACAAAATATATATATATATATATTGTGTGATATATTAAGAAAAAAAGAGAGAGAAGAAGAAGAAAGAAAAGGGATCAGAAAATTAGGCTCAAGTGTAAGATGAAGGCCCCAAAAGATATATTTCAACTCAGTAGGGGAAGCAAAACTAAAGGCTAGGAATCAAAGACCAATTAACCTTAAAAACACAAGACCTCGAATCACATTCCAAGCCTAAAAACACCAAAACCTCTATATCCACTTTGAATCACACTTCAAAAAAGACTTTCTTACCCATACTGAATCACACAAAGCCTTCCTACCCGAAATATCACTCTTACTTAATAAAGCTCTTCTAATCTTAAAGGATAATATATCTTTAACAAAGTTTGTTTTTGAAACTAGGACAAGCATACTTCTAATTTTTCCTAAAGATTCTTGACTTATATATTTGGGTTAAATAAAAGTATTTCTTTCAAAATAGGCCTTCTCATAAGTTCTTTTGAAACCCTTTGACCAAAAGCCTAAATTCATAATGTTGAACTGCAAAAGACCTAATAGATTGATTAAGGCGTATCACCTGTAGAATGGACTATAATTTTGGGACTATAGTAAAGAGTATAATTTGGACTGAGAGTTCGCAAAGAAGTCTTTTTTGACTAGACTAATCATGAGTTACCTTTTTTTCTTAGGAAAGAAATATTTAAAATCACAAAGCCCCATGAGGGAGCCCAACATTAAGGTTTAGGCATTGAGATGCCCTAAATGGTTGCCAAGGAAAGGGGTGGTTATAACACTTACTGCTTAAATAAGAAATTATGCCTATTAGCAAACTTTCAAAAAAAAAAAAAAAAGAAGAGAGAGAGAGAGAAAAAAAGAAGAAAAAATGAGAGATAAAGTAAAGGCTTATCATAAGCCTTTTGTTCCTATCACTTGAATAGCCAAACTTTTAGTTCAAGACATTTGTTTCCTTTTTAATATGGTCATACCTTTTAAGCTAATCACATTAATCTAAGTCATTAAGGGACTTAATCCTTAATGCCTCTTTTGTCATTAAATTATTTTTACTAAACTCTTTGTTTGTAAATATTTTTTTAAGTCAAGAAGTTTTTCAAACTGGTTACTTTCCTTACTTTGCTTTTTCAATCCTTCATCAATTTTCCTTAAGGTTCAAGCCAGCTCTTAGAGTGTTGTCCCCTCTTTTAATTCATTTTCATGGATCTAACTAGCCTTTAAGACATTGTCCTGTTTTTCATTTTTAGGCTTCTAGTCAACTCTTAGAGCGTTGTTTCCTTTTTTATTTTTATTTTTAGATTTTTAGCCAGCTTTTAGGGTGTTGTCTTATTTTTCTTTTTAGGGTTCTAGCTAGCTTTCAAAGCGCTATCCCCTCTTTTGTCAATTTCCTTTAGGGTTGTTAGCCAACCAACCCATAGGGTAACTCCTTTTACCAATTTTTCTTAGCGAGCCCATAGGGCGCTTCTCCTCACCAATTTGTTGTAACCAACCCATAGGGCATCTCTCTTTACCAATTTCTCTTAGCAAGCCCATAGGGTGCTTTTCCTTACCAATTTGTTATAGTTAGCCCATAAGGCACCTCTTTTTACCAATTTTTCTTAATGAGCTCATAAGGTACTTCTCTTTGCTAATTTCTCATAGCAAGCCCATAGGGCGCTTCCCTCATAAGTTTCTTTTTAATCTTTTAGCGAGCCCATAGGGCACTTGCTAGGTTTAATTTCTCATTTATGGTCTTAGCTACCTCAAGAAGTGCTTTACCCAGTTCACTTAGGTTAGTTAACTTAGTGGGGCATTACAGGGTTCAATTTCTCGTTTAGGGTCTTAGCTAGCACAAAAAGTGCTTTACCTAGTTAACTTAGGTCAGTTAACTTAGTGAGGCACTACTAAGTTCAATTTCTCATTTAGGGTCTATAGACATCTCATTTTTGTCACCCTTGATTTTAATTTTAGTCTCTTTTTTACTTTTAGGCTAGGTTTTAAAAAAATAATAAATAAAAATTAAATTAAAAAATGGAAAAATTAAAAATATAATAAAAAATACAAAGTATCAAAAGTATTATAGTCAAGTCAGTTAGTCATTTAAGATTGGGTTAGGTTATAATAAAATATATATGTATGATCTAGTAAATTTAGAGTCTTTTCGGCCTTATTAGAAAAATGCTATTTAAGAAATGTTTGGTTATATTTGAACTCATGAATATGAACCTTGGTCCAATTTTGAATATTTTAGCTAAGCTACAAAAGACTCAAGATTTATTAAATGGGTTATGGTTAATTAAGTTGGGCTGAATTGGACTCAAGATAGAAAGTCTAAATAAATGTGTAGGGTTTCTAGAAACTTGATCTTGAAAATAGATTGGATTACATCTTGAATGAATTTAACAAATCTAAATTGAGTATTATTATATCTTATGAATATTATATTTGTTAAGATTGAATCTTCACAACAAAAAGATCCAATAAATTCAAATTCGTGGTTTATAAATAGTAGACTTCAGATGTAAAAAAGATCACATTCTACACATAAATACTTCCAATCCTCATTTGCAACAAACAATTCACACATTCTCACTAAACTTTACGCCCCAGCATAAACCCAAACTCCTCAACTAGTTCACGTTCTACAATTCCCACTCTACTAACTAATCAAACATACTATCATGTTTGGTATAGACACACGTCTAGTACGGTTGAAAAAAGAAAAACAATCACAGCACATTCATAATCCCATGCCATAATCAATCAAACACATTCACAATCACATACTTCTAACACTCCCCATACAATCCACTTCAGACAGTTTTATGCATATGCTCTAGTCCAACACGTGATCACTCCTACACACAATTCCATGTACATAGTCCATACTCTCGATTGTGTACACTCCATGCAATCTGATTCAGTCCTATGCATACACTTCTGATCACATACAGCTCTACGATAACACATGTATACGTAGCAGCAACTCCATACAATTAGCAACCACACAATAAGTAGCCTGAGGAACAGTAATTCTACACAAGGCAAAACAACAATGCAATCCACATAAGTTTTCTCCTTGATCCAACTTGCATTATAGAGTATAGGTAGGTTTTCTTTTTTCTAGTATATTTATATTTATATTTATATTTATATTTATATTTATTTATTTACACCCCCCCACCCCACCCCACCCTCCCCTCCCCCCTCTTGTTTTATTTGTTTTTCTTGTTATGGTTAGATAATTTATTTTATTAATAACCTACACTAACTTTAATTTATTTTTATTCAGATTTTATTTTAGTGATAGTTTTAGTTTTTTTTTTAATTATATGATTTATTTATTTATTTATTGTTATTTTATTGGTTTTATTATATGAGTATATTAACGTGTTATGTTGGTTTTGCATGATTAGGATTTTGTGTAGAATCATTACTAATCTGAGTCTTTGCAGGCCTTTATGTTGATTCCCATTGATTCATGTCTTTTGCATCTTTTGCATAAATTGTATATTTTAGTATAATGTTGCATAATTTTAGTTAAAAATGCATATTTTAATAAAATTCAATATTTTTGTTAAAAATTGCACTTCTATAGGAAATTTGCATCTTTTGTTTAAATTTGCATGTTTTTCATTAAATCTGCCTTTTTTATATAAAGTCAGTATTTTACGGATTTTTAGAAAAATCATTTTGTCACTTATTAGTTTTTCATAAGACAAAATATATATATATATATATATATATAATAATTGGTGTCTTTTTTATGGTTAAAGATCTTCTTTATGGTTTAAGCATCTTCTCTATAGTTTAAGCTTCTTTTTCATAATTTAGATATTTTTTCTATGGTTTAGATATTTTTTCATAGTTAGATATTTCTTCTATGGTTTAAACTTCTTTTTCATAAGTAAGCATCTTTTCCATAATTTAAGCACCTCCTATTTCATAAAAATCACATTTTTAGGTCTTTAGGGTTTTTCTTGAAAATAAAAAATTTTATCACTTAGTTGCTTTTTGTTAATAAAAATCTTAATTTGGGACTTCTCAAAAATTAGGTTTTTAAGGTTTTCTTAATTAAGAATAAAAATTAGACTTTTAGGAGCTTCTATGGTCTAGCTTTACTCTATCGGAGATTCATTCAGAAGTTCAGTTCCATAACAACACCATTAACCAAACCGACTAGGAAGAACTCAGAGTTTAAGTGGACGGAGAACGCTCAAAAGAGTTTTGAAGATATAAAGTCCAAATTGACATCAGCGTTAGTACTCAACCTATCGGATTTTGAAAAAGTTTCTAAGGTAAAATGTGATGTGTCTGGAGTCGACATTAGTGCTACCTTTATACAAGAGCACTAATCCATTGCTTATTTCAATGAAAAACATTAAAGGAGCTGCCCTGAATTACTCGGCATATGACAAAGAGTTTTATGCCCTTGTCCGAATACTATATAACTGGCAGCATTATTTGTTACCAAGAGAATTTGTCATCTACTCAGATTATGAATCTCTTAAACACCTTTGAGGACAACAAAAAATTTCTCGGCATCATGCCAAATGGGTTGAATTTTGAGAGTCTTTTTGTTATGTCATTTGATATAAGAAGGGGAGCATAAACATTGTGGCCAATGCTCTTTCTCATCATCATACCTTCATTATGACAATGTAAGCTAAGGTACTTAGATTTGGCAAGCTGCCTGATCGGTATGAGCATCATCTGTATTTTAGGCCCTTAGTAGTCAAATGCAACATTAGGGGAATTGTAAATGGGTACTACTTAAGCCAAGGGTTTCTATTGAAGGGCAAGCAAGTTTGTATGCCAAGTGATTAGACTAGAGAATTACTTACTTAAGAAGCTCATGCTTGAGGCTTGGCCGACCATTTCGAGGAAAAGAGGATGGTCAAAATGTTGAGAGAACATTTCTACTGGCCTAGGATGATGAAGGATGTGCACTGAATTCTTGAGTAGTGCGAGGTGTGTAAGTATGCGAAAGGTAAGAAAGAGCCATATGGAGAATACACACCTCTACCCATACTTAAGCGCCCATGGACTGACTTAAGTATAGATTTTATGGTTAACCTACCCTAAACTCCAAGAAGACATGACTTTATTATGGAGGTGGTCGATTGGTTTAATAAGATAAGTCACTTCATTCTTTGCACCAGACTAATGACACTTTATTTGTTGTTAACCTCTTTTTACAGGAGATTGTACGGCTAAATGAAGTGCCCAGAACTATTGTGTCTGACCGTGACTCAAAGTTCACTAGCTTCTTTTGGAAAACCCTATAGAAGAAGCTTAACACTAAGCTCATGTACATTACTTCTTGCTACCCTTAGATAGATGGCCAGACTGAAGTTGTGAATAGAACAATTGGTAACCTTCTACAAGTAGCTATTGGGAATAACTTGCATGACTAGGATCTATGTCTATTTGTTATTGAGTTTGCTTACAACCGTTCAGCTCATAATTCGATAGGAAGGTCACCTTTTGAGGTCATCTATGGACTTAATTCGAATTTACCCTTAGATATAGCTATTGGCCTGGTCGCTCATTGGGAGAGTCAATATGGCCTATAGAGAGCTGAGGAATTCCAAAAGTTGCATCAAAAGGTTACAAAACAACTGGTATAGACTGTGGCTCGACAAAAGAAGTAAGGAAGTTAAGGAAGGAGATGAGTGGTTTATAGTCCCGAAGACCTTATCTAAGTCCATTTTAGCAAGGAGCGTTTCCCTAAGAAGAGGATGAATAAGCATTCCCTCAAGTCAAATAGACCCTTTAAAATCCTTAGGCACATCAACAATAATGCATATGAGCTTGAGCTGCCTAACAGATACAGTTATTTGCTATTTTTAATGTCGCTAACCTAACACCCTTTGTTCTTGATGAAGAAGAGAGCTAAGATTTGCCATCTTCACCAAACTCGAGGAACTAATGGATTACCGATCACAAGCCCTCTCACTTGCGCCTTCCTTCGCATCCTTCAATCACTCGCTAAAAGGATCTTCTTTGAATGGCCTATCGAAGATGAGGCGTAGTTTACAAGAGAATGGTGGATGAAATCCTTAAGGGCTCATCTCGGCTACACCTTGCTCTATCTGGCTCCAAGTTCCGGATTTGATTTGCTGAGTGTCGAAAGTGATCAACCGAGTGCTGAAACCGAGGACTTTAACCATACAACACCGCGCCAATCATTAGGACCCCTTTGTCCCAAGATGTTGAGTGTTGAGGCCAATTAGTACCATGCTAAGACCCCTCCAAACTGGCTCTAACTCTTCAGCTTGTTATCTTTACCTCTACACAACAACATTATACATTCATTGCTTGTACAAAACTAATGTTATACTGCCACCTGCGCTTTTCACCTGACACTATACTATTTTTCTCTTTTTGTCATTTGTCTTATTTACCATTTTTTGTAAGTATTAAGACTCCCCATTTTATGTATGCCTTTTTGTAATTTTCTTTAATTGTAATATTGTCCTAGGGACTTACTATAAATAGTCCCTTCTCTTTGTAGTTGGAACATCAAACATTCCTTTCAAACATTGAATATACTTGTTCTTGTGAGATATTCCTCTCTAAGTTTATTTTCAAACACTCCTATTTAATCTTGCTAAATAGCTCAAGATTAGTGGTGGGTGGACCTTGGTATCAGCTTGTGCGTTACATCAAGTAAAGTGCCAAATTGTGTCATATTTATAGGTGAGTCATATCTTTCAAGGAGCTTCATGTCAATTGTTGTATTCAGTTCGTCAACTTAACCATTGTATTTTCTTTGATATATCGAAGGACCCATTTGGTTCTCATTTTTTATGGTAAGTTATAGTTATAATTAAGCTCCTAAGCACATCATATAATCTTGATATCAGAGTCTGAGGTTGCGACCAAAAGCTGTATAGATTGATTACTGTTAGCATATTGTTTTGTCTTACATTGTTTTACATTAGAAGAACAAAGTAAGTTCATAGTCACTATTGTTCGGTAATTTTCTATGGTAAGTGTGAAAAATCTTGAGTGGAGTATTTCTTGAAAGTTTTATAGTAGAAATGTCAAATCTTAGTGTGCAAGAGGAGATTAATGATGCCAAGAGTGATGTTCATGGTCATGGTTATGGTCGCAGTCGTATTACTTACAAGCACCATGTACTACTAATGAGAAAATATAGGACCTTACTGCTATTGTAGCCAATCTAGCTATCTTGGTACAAGAGTCTTAGAGACTAGGCCTTGAGAGAGAGTTGTTGTTAAACAGGGCCAAGAAATAAGAGATAGGTTGAGAAGATAGTTGGATGAGCAACAAGCCTTAGAACCACTTTATGTAAACCAAGCACTACCTCGACGTGCTAATAGAGTTGTGAGAAGCAGACTCAAGCTGGATGACATCGAGGAGTAAGATGAGGAGGAACAATATGATGTTGTTGAGGAGTGTGGCTTGAGGGCACCCCAAGGAGCTGAGTGTCTTAAAGTGCAAATTTAAGCTTTAATGGGTCTGGTAGTGCTAATAATTACTTAAATTAGAAGGAAAAGATCGAAAAGGTATTTGACTTTTATGACTATGAGGATTCTGTTCGTATTAGGATAGCTACACTAAAATTTTCTTGATATGCAACAATGTGTTAAAAAAAAGTTGCAAAATGTATGCTAAAGAACATGATGTGAGATTCAGATGTGGAATGAAATGAAGAGAGTTTTGAGAAATAGGTTCGTGCTAGAATATTATGAGCAAGAAACCTTCTGACCACCTTAGGATTTGAAATAAGGAAGCAAGTCAGTAGATGCATATGTATGGGAATTCCAATTGTTGATGATTCAATGTGATATCAACGAACTTGAAACACGAACTATAGCTCAATTCATTTCTAGGCTTAGGACTGAGATTGGTCATATCGTAGAGTTGCAGAGACTTGGGAGTCTAGATGAGGCCATTTGAGTGGCATAGAGGGTTAAAAGGCAAAGGCAAACCCAAATCAACCAACTAAGACTATCGAGTCAAAGTAGTATGCCTAGCCGATCAGAATATGGCCGAGTGCCAAACAATTTTGAGGTAAATCGATGAGGGCAAGTGCCAAGCCAACTTGAAGAGGGTTGAGTTAAGGGCAAGGCCAAGGGCCTTGAGGTCCGAAGAGATTAAGTTTAGAGCTTAAGAAGGAAGATTCGAGAGATCAAATGCTTTAAATGCCTAAGTTATGAACATATGGTTAGTCAATATTCGAGCCGATGTGTCATGACCATTAAGGAAGACATACCTCAATTTGAAGTGGAGAGTGCTAGTGAAGGAGAGGAGGAAGTGGAAGTTGGCCAAGCACTAGAAGAGTTTCAAGAAGATCCCAATGTCCTAATGTTGCGCTTTAGGATTACTTATGTTTTATTTACTAGATTATCCGTATATTTTACTTTGTATATACTGGATTGCCATTAGGGCATCCTTTACTTTATTTTATTTACGTAATTGCTACTATATATAAATAACTCATGTTGTAGGGTAGAGATAACACACATGACATAAATGAAAAACCTTTTGAGTATTTTCTTATGAAAACTCTCCTATCCCACTCTAATCAATCTTTTTAGCAAAGATTGTAGTGAACAACCCTATTTAATACTTTATGCGTAATATCAAAGTAGAGATTAGGTTATGTAATGTTTGTTTGGTGCATCATATACTCATGGACAACTCACGAATTTGCTTAACTTGACCCCATTTTCCTTTCTTCAATATCTTGGAGGATCCATTTGATTTTCTATGGTAAGACCTTGTAATAACTAAACTCCTAAGCATATCATATATTCTGGTATCGGAGCTCTAGGGTTTATCATTAGGGTTTCTTGCATTTTGTAACAATACAACTTTGAATACAAAGGAAGGAGATAGATGGCGTGGAGATTGGATTTCTTAGTTTACTGTTGTTATTTCCAATAACCCATTTCTCTTCGTAGCTTGATATTTGTTATTTGGAGTTGCTGCCATTGGAATCATATTCACCTATGCATGTTGCGATACAATCCACACGTGGACGGGAAGGAGTTTATTGAATTCTAAAAGCTATCAAAAGCCATTAATCCGAACAGCTGGTGCGCAATTGTAATTTGTCAAATACTTTTGTTTGTTGACTTTGGGAAGTAGTCATGCCAGTGACTGTGGGTTCTAAGTTTGGGTTGATATATCTGTGAAAATAGTAGATTTGATAAATATATATATATATATATATTGAAAAAAAAAAAGAAAAAGAAAAAGAAAAGAGGCACAACATGTTCAATATTGAATGAATCAAGATTAGGCTTCCTTAGACCCATAAAAAATTGAAGAAACTTGAAGCTAGCATTTGAGTAGTAGTTTGTGTGTGAATCAATGTTTCAAGGAAGCGTGTAATCGATGAGTTTAGGGATTGACATTATCAGTGGTCATCATAGTAATTGTTGTAGGTTGGTGTGTTTTGTATACGAGCGAGTTGTTCTGTGCCAGTGGCTAGCATCTATCGTGCGCGGTGTCACAACAAGGCATAGTGGTGGTCGATTAGTGGTTTCTTGGTGGTCCTTATCCCTATGACTGTGTACAACTACAGTGAAGTGATATTGTGGTTGTGATTGAGTGTTTACTGCCGTGTGTGTCCTACGAAACTGGTGAAGTTGTCAAGAGTGTTGTAGGGGGGTTGTGTCGTTACCAAGGCGAATTGGTGTTGTGCTACAATTTTTGTGTAGCAAGTGCACAAGTGTGGTGTTTGGAGCTATACCAGATCTATGGTGTGTTATTGCAATATTGAGTGTTAGTTTGTTGGTCAGTTGGTGTTTGTGTGCACGAAGTGGTGGTCGGTGGAGGATGTTCATGAATCTGTAATGGTGTTTGAAGTGTGTTCGAGCTATAGTGAAGGGACTCACATCGAACAATGGTGAAGGAAGGATAAGTGCCGAGCTTATTGTTGTGTGAGTGTGTGTGTTGCTCTTTTAACATCCTAGCTAGTGTCGTGGTTTGTGTATAGGGGACTGCAGTGGATTGTGTACAGGGGACTGCAGTAGCAAGACTCAGTGACTACGTACAGCTTGTGTTTTGATCCGTGCTGAGCTAAATTGAAGTAGTCATCAATGCTCTACGCTGCTACAATACGAAGTGCCGAACTATGACAAGTGTTGGTGTCGTGCTTTATCTAAAAGTTGTAGTCGAGCTACTGTTGTGACGTGCTATTGCGTGTCGTGGAGTCCAGCTGCTGTTGTGCAGTGCTGTTGCATGTCGTAGAGTCAGGCTATGGGACTACGTGTCTAGGCTATTGTGCAGGAAGTCGAGCTGTCAATTGTTGATCTGAACTATTCTAATTGCCGAGCTGGAGCTAAAGTGTTGAGTCGAGCTGTTGTGTCGAGCAACTAAAAGTATTTCGACCAAGTTGTGATTTGAAAACTTGTACCGAACTACTATACTCTAAAGATTGCTAAGCTACACAATTGATTGACGAGCTGTTGAGCCGAGATTCTGCTATATGCATGCCAAGTATCTTTGTGTCGAGCTGTCTTGGAGCATGTTAGAATTAAGCTAGGCTCACACTAACTTGCTGTATTGGATCGCCAAGTTATCGTACCGAGTCTAAGAAGAGATCAGAGTTGCTCCATATAAGGTCTGAAGTACCTGAGACATTTTTGAGTAGTGAATTGTTGTTTGATCTGAGTTATTGAATCGCGTGTGTGTGCTGATTTTGTTTAATTACTTGCTGCTGAGCTAATTTGAGTGCTATTGCGCGATCGAGCTGATCATCCGTGTTCAATCCAAACTGATTGAACTGATTGCTCTGTTATTTGCTGTCCAACTAATTTCAACAATGCTGCTATTTTGTTGTAGACAATTGTTGAAAGGTGACCAATACGTGTTGTTAAAATTCTATTAGAGGAGTTGTTTTGAGCAAGAGCTGCTGAATTGTTTTATCCATACTACACAAGCCAAGTTGCCTGTTTCCGCACTTCAACACTTATGTTGAACTACTATACCTAAGACTTACTGAGCTACTGATACTTATTGTCAAATTTCAGACAAGTGCTGTGTGCGATATAGTAACTACCAAGCTATTGAGTGTTGGGGTTGTGTGCTATAGGGGAGTTCTAAGTTGGTGTGTCAAAGTTGTGAGCTGTGAGAAATTCAATCATGGACAAGTGTTAGATTGCTATCTAAAATCAACATGGCTTACAATGATTGAAGAAGACATGGTTATGATTATGACTATGAAGATATAAGGTCAAAAATACCTACATTTGACGATTATGGATCTCCATATAAATATTTGAATTGGCAATTTCAAGTTAATTAGATTTTTGAAAATTATTCTTATCCAAAGTATGAAAAAGTAAGGTTAGTTAGGAGCTTGTTGATTGGTGTTGCGGTGACTTGATGGTAGCATATGATAGGTAAAAGAATTGAGGAAGGGAATCTTGGAGTTATTACATGGGAAGAGACAAGACATTTGATGAGAAGAGAATTCATACCCCTAGATTATCAAGAGAAAGTGTATTAGAGAAAATCTAACTACAGACCTAATATCTTTACTGTACAAGAACAATTAGAGATTATATTTGTTAAGCTTAAGGAAAGTAGAGAAGAAAGAAAACAACAAAGGTTTACGCATTCAAAGAACATTGCAGGGGAGGAAGTGGAAGGAAAAGAAGTAGGAGTTGAAGATGAAAGGAAAGAAGGATACTTAAGGAAAAGTTTGGTTGACTATACCCATGATGAGTAGAAGAAGCCGAGGATGATTCTACCATTGACCATGGACCTAAGCTATTTCTATATCACTCTATTTTGTTTTTGCAGGTTAGTATTTGACCTAAGTGGATTTTGGAGTGAGCTAATACTAAGTTTCGGGTTGAAACTTTTTTTCAAGGGAAGGTTGACATTGGACTCTAGGATTACTTATATTTTCTTTACTAGATTACCTGTATACTTTACTTTATATTTATTGGATTGCCACTACAATATCCTTTACTTTATTTTATTTACGTAATTGCCACTATATATAAATAACTCATGTTGTAGGGTTTGAGAGATAACACACACGTGACATGAATGAAAAACCCTTTTAGTATTTCTTTATGTAAGCTAACCTATCTCACTCTTATCAATCCCTTTAGCAAAGATTGTGGCGAGCAACCTTAATTAATACTTTGTGCGTGATATTAGAGTAAAGATTAGGTCATGTAGTGTTCATTTGGTACGTGATATCCTCATGGACAGCTTACGAATTCACTAAACCCGACCCCATTTTCCTTTCTTCGATATCTTGGAGGATCCGCTCAATTTTTTATTGTAAGACTTAGTGATAACTAAGCTCTTAGGCACATCACCTAACACTTCCCAAAGTAAGAGTTGAGTACTATTTTGTTGCCCGATGATCTCTCAATACTTTTGTAGCTGACGAGAATATACAAAGGGAGAATCTCTTTGATAAGAATTGCCAAGTGAATGGCAAGCTATGCTCCTTGATCATTGATGGAGGGAGCTATACCAATGTTATAGCACATGAAGTAATTAAGGCAATGTAGTTGTTGACCTTTCCGTACCCTAAATCGTATAAGATTCACTAGCTGAATAAGAAGGGAGATTTACCCATTGTCGAGCAGGTTAGAGTACCGACTACCATTGGCAATAGGTATAAGGATGAGGTGCTATGCGATGTCCTTCCCATTTGCGCTTCGCACATCTTACTCAGTCGATCTTGGTTGTTTAACTTAAGGGTATTACACGATAGGTATAGGAATACCTACATGTTCCAAAAGGATAGGAAGAAGGTTGTACTAACCCTTCTGAGCCCTAAGGAAGTGCAGGAGGCATAAGGGGAGGTTGCTCGATTACTGCAGTGGAAGTCCTTAGTGATTTCTTGAGCTTAGTTTGGCTATGAAGTCAAGGTCGAGGAATGTGTGCTCTTTTTAGTCATAAAACATTTGGAGTTGAGAGAAGCCAAGAGCTTACCTGCCAACGTGTAGACACTACTATAGGAGTATGTTGACCTATTTTCTACCGAGATGCTGAAAGGTTTATTACTTTTAAGAGGCATTGAACATTACATTGACCTTCAGCCTACAACTGTGCTATTGAATTGACTTGCCTATAGGCTCAATCCCAAATAAGCAGCCGAGCTAAAGAAACAAGTGGATGGGTTACTAGATCGTGGACATGTTTGTAAGAGCATGAGCCCCTATGACATACCAGTCATACTAGTGGTGCAGAAGCATAGATTGTGGAGAATGTACATCGATAGCTAAGCCATCAATAAAATTACCATTAAATATTGATACTTAATCCTGCGACTTGATGATATGCTTGATGAATTACATAGTGTTTGCATCTTTCCAAAGATTGACCTGAAAAGTAGCTATCACTAGATATGAATGAGGCTTGGAGACGAATGGAAAATGGCTTTGAAGATGTGGGATGGTCTGTTTAAGTGTTTGGTGATGCCATTTAGTCTAATGAATGCATCAAGCACGTTTATGCGGCTCAGGAATCATGTCTTGAGGACATTACTTGGCAAATGTGTTGTGGTTTATTTTAATGATAGTTTGATCTATAGTGTCAACTTCATCTCCAATTCTGGGTATTTAAGATTTGTATTCAACATTCTTCGTGGTAAGAGATTATTTGGCAACTTAAAGAAATGTGTGTTTTGCTAGAGTGAGGTTGTATTCCTTGGGTATGTTGTTTCAAAAGGAGGAGTCCAAGTTGATGACGAGAAAGTCAAAGCTATTCTTGAATGGCTTACATAGACTAATACTGCCAAAGTCAGGAGCTTTCATAGTCTAGCTTTGTTCTATCGGAGATTCATTCGAAACTTCAATACCATAATTGTGCCATTAATCGAACTGACTAGGAAGAACTCTAAGTTTAAGTGGTTAAAGAAAACTCAAAAGAGTTTTGAAGATATAAAGTCCAAAATGACATTAGCCATAGTATTCACCCTACCAGATTTCGAAAAAGTTTATGAGGTAGAATATGACACATTTGGAGTCAACCTTAGCACTGTCTTTATGTAAGAGCATTGACCCATTGCTAATTTCAGTGAGAAACTTAGAGGAGCTACCTTGAATTACACGGAATATGACAAAGAGTTCTATGCCTTTGTCTAAACACTGTAGAACTAGCAGCATTAATTGTTGTTGAGAGAATTCATCATCTACTTAGATTATGAATCTCTCAAATACCTTAGAAGGTAACAAAAACTTTCTCGACATCATGCCAAATGGGTTAAATTCTTGGAGTCTTTCTATTATGTCATCCGATATAAGAAGCAAAGCACAAACACTATAGCCAACGCTTTTTCTCGTCATCATACCCTCATTACGACAATGCAAGCTAAGGTACTTAGATTTAGCACCCTGCCCAATCGATATGAGCATCATCTGTATTTTAGGCCCTTAGTAGTCAAGTACAACATTATGGGAATTGTAAATGGGTTCTACTTGAGCCAAGGGTTTCTAATGAAGGGCAAGTAAGTTTGTGTGTCAAGTGATTCGACTAAACAATTACTTACTTAAGAAGCTTGTGCTGGAGGCTTGGTTGGCCATTTTAGGGAAAAGAAGACAGTTGAAATGTTGAGAGAACATTTCTATTAGCCTAGGATGATGAAGGATGTGCGCTGAATTCTTGAGCGATGCAAGTTGTATAAGTATGAGAAAGGTAGGAAAGAGTTGTATGGAGAATACACACCTTTGCCCATACTTGAGTGCCCATGGACCGACTTAAGCATGGATTTATGCTTGGCTTACCTGGAACTTCGAAAAGACATGACTTTATTATGGTGGTGGTCAATCAATTCAACAAGATGAGCCACTTCGTTCCTTACCATTAGACCAATGATGCTTTATTTGTTGCCAACCTCTTTTTATAGGAGATCGTATGGTTGCATGAAGTGCCTAAAAGTATTGTGTGTAACTGTTACTCAAAGTTCACTAGCTTCTTTTGTAAAACCCTATAGAAGAAGCTCGGCATTAAGCTCATGTATAGTACTTCTTGCTACCCTCAAACAAGCAGCTAGACTGAAGTTGTGAATAAAACAATCAATAACTTACTTTGAGTAGCTATTAGGAAGAACTTGCATGATTAGGATCTATGCCTACTTGTCATTGAGTTTGCTTATAACCGTTTAGCTCACAACTCGACAGGAAGGTCACCTTTTGAGGTTGTTTATGGACTTAATCCTAATTTACCCTTGGATGTAGCTATCGGGCCAACTGCTCATTGGGAGAGTCAATTTAGCTTGCTGTAAGCCGAGAAATTTCAAAAGTTACATTAAAAGGTTGCAGAATAACTAGCATAGACCGTGGCCTGATAGAAGGAGTAAAGAAGCCAAGGAAGGAGATGAACGGTTTATAGTCTCGGAGACCTTATCTAGGTCTACTATAGCAAGGAGCGTTTCCCTAGGAAGGGGACAAACAAGCTTTCCCCCAGGTTAAATGGACCTTTTAAGATCTTTAGGTGCATTAATGACAATGCATATGAGCTTGAGCTAGCTGATGGATACGATGTATCTAATATTTTTAATGTCGCTAACTTGATATCCTTTTTTTCTTGATGATGAAAAGAGCTAAGATTTAAGAGCAAATCTTCAACAACCTTGGGGAATTGATGGGCTGCCAACTACAAGCCTTCTCACCCGCGTACGCCTTTAAGGCCTTTAGTTACTTACTAGAAGGATCCTCTTTGAACGGCTTGCCAAGGACGAGGTGTAGTTTACAATAGAATGGTGAACGAACTACTTAAAGGCACATCTTGGCAATACCCTACTCTATTTGGCTTTAAGTGCCAGACCTGATTTGCTAAGTGCTGAAGTCGAGGACTTTAACCATACAACATTGTGCTAATCACCAGGACCCCTTTTGTGTTGAGATGTCGAGTGCCAAAGGTCACTAGGACCTCTAGCATAGATGAACATACAATGTGTGGTATTGTATGAACCAATGGGGAAGGTCTGAACTATGAGATGATCCAAAAGATAAATGATAGTCGAAGGTTAAGCAAGGGTCCTTATGTACCGATGATGGATATGATGTACCATTACCTCATATGAGATTAGGTCACACTTGATATGATGTACAAGTGAGGCCAAAGGTCACTCACTATTAGTCCACGCTCAATAGGCTAGATAAGAGTAGCTCGAGAGTAAGCAATAAAACACTTAGCTTAAGAGATTATAACTAAAGATTTCAATCTATTCTTTGTTGTAGCCATTACAATATACAAGTATATATAATGTCCAATTAAGGTAAATCCTAAGTTACAGTAGATTACAAAAAAGGATTCCTATTAGATAAGGAAAAGGGGAATAATTTACAAGGGTATCAATGTAATTATACAAAAGAATATCTATTGGTAGAAAGGATAGTAAAGATGTTAAAAAAAGGGACAACGTACGCATAGTTTGCTTATTAGTCCCAATGACACTATTGGTCGAGTAGGGGTGGGTTCTCGATCAAGTCAAGTCAGTGTCGGCAATTCGACAGCTTGGATAGTTAGGACTGAATAAGGGTTGGTTCAGGGGGCGACTCATTTTCAGGTCTACCTCAAGTGATCAGTTCTTGACAATTGTCAGCTTGGCTTTGATACTGGTGAGGTTGGTTATATCTTGATTCCATGCTTGTATTGGCATGTAGCGGAGGGGTCGGCCCTGTACATCAGCGAGTCACTTTGGCAGCTTCTTGGATGATGTAGAAACCGAAGCAACTCGGCAGGTTAGATTAGAGTACGCACTGTTCCTCAATACTCAATTTACCTTAGACAATTCGATGAACCACTTGAGTAAACCTATGAGCTCGAGAGCGCGTGATTGGTCCGTAATCCCTATCATTCCCTTTGGACTATTTGAGATTTGGGATCAAATCTAGCTTAGCTCTAGGTTGCTCATCCTCAAGAGTATACCAATAGAGATCAGTAATGTTGAAGGAGTTTGAGACACCATATTCCTCTAGTAGTTCAATCCTACAAGCATTAGGATTGATTTTTTTTAAGCACTTTGTAGGGTCCATTGGCTCTAATAGATAACTTACTCTTCCTTAAGTTTGGAAATCATTTCTTATTGACGTAGATCCAGACTAAATGATCTGGTTGAAATTCTCTCTTCTTCTGTCCTTAGCCTCACCTCTCGAGCTTAGCAATAGCTTGGCTTAATTACTTTATCACCTTTTAGTGCATAGCTTTGATGGCCTTAACTCTCTCTACAGTAGGCAGATTGTCATTTGGCCTCGATAGGGCTGCTTGGTCTATATGGAGCAAAGGGTTAAACCTATAGGTGGCCACAAAGGGGGACATGTTTGTTACTTTATGGGTGGTCTTGTTGTAGGTGAACTCAATGATTAGCAAACATAGATCCCAATCAACCATGTTTCATCCAACAATAACCCGTAGCAAAGTTCCTGTAGTCCTATTGACTACCTTGGTCCGTCCATCAATTTAAGGATGGTAGGACGTACTGTACAATAGCTTGGTTCCCATTCATCTTCATAGTGTCCTCTAAAAGTGGCTCATGAACAATGGTTCCTAGTACTCCGTAAAGTTTGATTATTTCCTACAAGAAAAAAAAAGAGATAGCCAAAGCATTGTTAGTTCTAGAACAAGGCATGAAATATGACATCTTACTAAATCAATCCACAACTATCATGATAGAGTCCTTCCCTCGGGTTGTTCTTGATAATCTTAACATGAAGTATATACTCAGCTCAAACCTTAGCTTAGTCAAGATGGGCAAGGGTAGATAGTGTCCTTGTTTAGTTTGGCTTAGCTTTTTACTTTTTAGCAGGTTGTACATCTTTCTAACACAGATTGGACATCTCTCATCATCCTTAGCCAAAAGAATCTTGAGGATAGTAGCTCATGGGTTCAATGCTAGCTAAAGGGTCTTATCAATCTTCCTCCATGCGCCTTGCGCACTAGTAATTCTCTTACGGAATAAGTCGGGATATATAGCCTCCTTTTCTTGAATAAGTATCTGTCCTCCTTATGATAGTCATCTAGTGTTTTTTCTTCTTGACATCTAGCATAGATGGGACTAAAGTATGGATCCTTATTATACAAATTCTTTATTGTTGAAAAGCCAAGCGGCTTGTTCTGCAGCTTGATTAATAGAGAATGTCATTTCGATAGGGCATCAGCCATTATATTGTTCTTCCCATTCTTATATTTGATGAAATAAGAAAAACTATCCATGAACTTGACCCATTTGGCTTGTTTCTGGGATAGCTTATGTTGGCTCTTTAGATATCTTAATGATTCATGATCGGTATAGATCACAAATTCTTAAGGTAA
Organism: Lumnitzera littorea; assembly: GCA_024138015.1. Classification (NCBI taxonomy): domain Eukaryota; kingdom Viridiplantae; phylum Streptophyta; class Magnoliopsida; order Myrtales; family Combretaceae; genus Lumnitzera; species Lumnitzera littorea. The sequence goes on from JAMXBB010000007.1 coordinate 75,243,297, forward strand.
TAGATAGTGTTGCTGCATCGTTAATGCTTAAATTAAGGAGTAAAATTCCTTATCATAGATAGAATAATTGAGTGTAGCACCTCAAAGTTTCTCACTAAAGTAAGCAATAGGTCAGTCTTCTTGCATCAACATGGCACCTATGCCTAATCTAAATGCATCACACTTTAATTCAAACACTTTGTCAAAGCTCTGTAGAGCTAAGATAGTGGTTGTAGTCGATCTTTCCTTCACTTCCTCAAAACTCCTCTACTCTTGCTCTCCTTATATGAATTCAATATTCTTCTTTAAGGGTTCGGTGAGTGGGGCCACAATTGTACTAAATTTCCTCAAAAACTTGTAATAATGACACCAGACGTTGGAAACTCCTCATGTGAACTAAAGTGGTCAGCACTAGCCATTTGGTGATCACTCTAATCTTCTCTTCATCAACTCGTATGCCATCACTACTTATAACAAATCCTAAGAATATCACTTCGTATTGGCAAAAGTCGTACTTCTTTAGATTGGCGTAGAGCTGTTCAGCTTGAAGTTTTGCGAAGATGCTTTGAAGGGTGTTGTTGGTAAGCCTCTAGGTTGGGGCTATGTGCCAAGATGTCATTAAAATAAACTAGAACAAACTTCTCTATGAATTCTCGGAGCACATGATTCATTGAGCACATAAATGTGCTTGGCGTAATGGATAGTCTAATCGGCATTATAAGCCATTCATATAATCTATGGCATGTTTTTAATGTGGTCTTCCACTCATTACCCTTGCACATTCGGATTTGATGGTATCTTAATTTGCGGTCAATTTTAGAGAATACTCTTGCTTTACTGAACTCATTTAACATGTCATTAAGTCTTGGTATGGGATACCTATACTTGATGGTGATTCGATTGATTGCTCGATTATTTACACACATTCTCTAAGACTTATCTTTCTTTGGCACCAACAGGGTTAGCATAACATAAGGGCTAAGGGACTCGTGTACATATCGTTTCTCCATCAGCTCGTCTACTTGCTTCTATAGCTCGATGGCCTATTCAGGATTTAACTTGTAGGCAAGCTTATTTGGTAATGCAGTTCTTGGTTATAGGTCAATTGCATACTTGATGCCTTGAATAGGGGGTAGACCTTTTGGTAACTCATTTAGGAATAGATTGGTGAACTCCTGCAATAACATTTTCACCTTAGCGGGCTACTCCCTCTCTTCGAACCTCATCTCTAATATTCTTCAAACCAATAGATAGGTTAGTCATTTGAGCTCCATCTCTCTTTTCAGCTTAGGTCGAGTTATTACCGAAGCCTCTTTCTTCAATGTTTGACTCAATTAAGACTGCATGACCTTTACTTGCTTGGCAGTTATAGGACTCAATTTTACCCTCCTGCCTTCATACACTAAGGAACATATATTCATCATTCCATCATATATCACTGTTCGATTGAACATCCATAGTTGCCTAAGCAAAATGTGAGATGCACTTATGGGTAGCACTTCATCTCGATAATTGCCAATGCTGGTCAGCACGGATACCTGTTTGTTCACCTATAGGGCTCCTTTATCACTAAGCCAATGTAGCTTATAAGGTTTTAGGTAAAGTTTGGTCGAAAATTTCAATTATTAAACCATAAATGTAGAGGCTACATTGGTGTAGCTCCCACTATCAATGATCAAGGTACATAATGACTCATTCACCTTACATCCAATATGGAAGAGATTTTCCCTCTTCTCATCTTCGGACATAGGATTGACACTTATTGTCTTCCTCAACATTAGAGTGGTTGGCATAAAGTTACCTTTCTCATTGTAGATGACTTCCTCCATGGACAACTCAGCTTATATGTCCTCTTTTAACTCCTCTACTTCCTCATCAGTACTATCTGCTTTAATAGTCGACACCTCACAATGGATCACCATGGTTCTTCTATTCAGACATTAAGTGACCACATGTCCAAATCCTTAGTATTTGAAACATTCGATCTCACTCGTCTTCCTGTTCGAACTCTGGCCTTTCTCAATCTTCCTTGGGACTTCTTCTCCTCAACTCGAGTAGTCTGAGTAAGTCGGGTCTCAACAACTTGGTTCCAATCACACAAGTCTGCTCAGAATAGTTCAGTTACTACCAAGTCAACTTATAAGTGGTCAAAACCTTCCTGTTTGACACCTTTATATCCTTTGGGTAGCTTAGATTGCATCGTCAAGTGACCTAATATCCATAGTTTTTAGGATATCTCCGATCTTGTACTTTAGTCCATTAATGAATTGAGATACAATTTAGTCTTCTAGCTTGCTGACGTAACACCAGATCATTAAAATTTAGAATCCTTGACATATGCCTCAACAATTGATCCTCCTTAACTCAGCTCCTATAATCTTTGGAAGGCATCCTATAGATAGTAGGTCAGCATAAATGTCCTCTTCATGACCCTTTTCATCTCATCCTAACTCCTAACCTCACGTTCTCTTCTCTTCTTCGAGTGGCCTGCAAGTTCTTTCACTATGGCATCCCCACTTCCAAAAAAGCTTAGAATATGTACCCTCAAACCTTTAACTCTAAGGGCTCGTACATTTCCTTCTTTAAGCTCATAACTCTCTTCTATTTCATTGTTTCCTTCCTCTTCTTCCTCAATTTCTCTAAGTGTTAGCCTTTGTCTAACATCCTTACCCATTCCTTTAGCTTGAGGTGGTTAAGTTGGGGCATTTGCTCGGCCAAAATGACCATTGCCTCATTCTTGTTGCTTACGTCCTTTGGTTGGGCTATTTCTAGCTCGTTATCTATCTTCTTTGATAACAGTTACCAAACTAGCTACTAAGTTAGTAAGCCCATCCAATCGATCACCCACTGACTAAGGTGTGAAGCTTCCTTCTTGCCCTTAGCCATTTTGAGCACCACTTTCTTGGTTTCCTAAAGTTCCTTAAACACTTGAATCCAACCTTATTGGTTACCCTACAAAATTGATGTTTACAAGTACTACTCAAAGTTCTTTCTGTGAATAACAACAATGGATCAATAACTAATACTCTCAAAACCAAGACAATTACACAATAAACAAACAAACAACCATACTCTGTTTTACATAGGAGAAATAGGGGAAAACAGTAACAAACCACTCAAATAACAAAGTAATAGAATCCAGCTTTGAACATAGCCAAGCTCTGATATTAGGATAATATGGTCCAGTATGGATGAACACATAACGTTCGATATCACACAAACCAATGGGATGGGTCTGAACTACGAGATGGTCCGAAAGATAAATGATGATCGAAGGTGGAGCAGGGCTCCTCGTACACCGACAATGGATATGATGCACTAAAGCCTTACACAAGCACGGGTCATACTTGATATGACGCATAAGTGAAGCCGGAGGCCATTCACCATTAGTCTACGCACAATAAGCGAAGTAAGAGTAGCTCAAGAGTAAGTAATAAAACACTTAGCTTAAGAGAGTATAATCTCTATTGTGGCCATTACAATATACAAGTATTTATAGTATCTAATTAGGGTAAATCCTTCGTTACAATAAATTACAGAAAAGGATTCTTACTAAATAAGGAGAAAGGGAATAATTTATAAGGGTATCAATATAATTATCCAAAAGATTATCTGTTGGTAGAAAGGATAGTACGGATGTTGAAAAAAGGGACAGCGCATGCATAGTTTGCTCATTCGGTGGTCCCAATGACATTGCTAGCCTAGTAATGGTGGGTTCCTAGTCAAGTCAAGTCAGCATTGGTAGTTTGACAACTTGGACAGTTGGGACTAAATAGGGGTTGGTCTAAGGGTGACTCATTTTCGGGTTTGCCTCGAGTCATCGGCTCCTGATAACTATCAGCTTGGCTTTGGCACTAGTGAGGTTGGCTGCATCTTGATTCCATGCTTAGACTGGCATATAGCAGAGGGGTCGGCCTTATACATCAATTGGTCACCTCGGTAACTTTTTGGATGATATGGAGAGCGAAGTAACTTAACAGGTTTGATTAGAGTATGCACTATTCCTCGGCATTCAAATCACCTTAGATAGCTTGGTGAACCACCTAAGCAAGCCTATGAGCTTAGGAATGTGTGATTGGTACATGATCTCTATCACTTTATGTTGGTAGTCCAACAAGTAAAGGGAGAATAAAAGATGAAGGGAGAGATGATGGTCAAATGCCTTCGAATAATCTAAGAGCTCCTCTCGGATTTCACTTCTTAGAAGATCAATAAGACCCCTCGAGTAGAAAACTTAAAACCAGACAGGTTATCTAAGATGGCTTTAACCATCATCCCAACACAACATAACGACAATAAGTTGTTGTTTATTAAATACCTCTAAGCACCTAGCCTTGTTAGATAGACCCCATAATGGGATACTTGAAGACTGAGGCACTACTAGAAGACCAAATTGAGGAGAAAATGTTAGCTTATGCCTTTGCCAACTATACACTCATTGATAATGTATTATACCATCGAGGCCATAGCCTACCACTTCTCATATGCCTTAAACATTAGGAAGGTACGCAAGCCTTAAAGGAGCTCTATGCTTAGGTGTACAGTAACCACATTCAATCTCAAGCCTAGTACATCCAAACACTCCAACTAAGTTATTATTAGCCAACCATAAAGAAGGACATGAAGGTCTTGGTCTGAAAATGCCATAAGTGCCAAAAGCATGCTCTGATCTCCTACACACTGAGCTCCGATCTCCACCCCATGACAATCCCATAATTGTTTGCCCCATGGGGATTAGATGTGCTTAGCCCCTTCTTGAACACATCTGGAGGCCAATAGTTTATTTTAGAAGTAGGTAGAAATGCAAGTAGTGGCGACCACTACCACTTGAACTACCAAAGGCTTCGTGCTTACAAACATCCTCTCCTGTTTTGGAGTACCCTATGCGTTGGTCATAGATAATGGCAGGCAATTTGATAGCAACAAAATTTCCCAAATCAACGATTGGGTCAAGGAGATTAGCAAGATTGTCTTCGACAACCTAAAGAAACAAGTAAAGTGTATCGTTGGTAGATAGGCAGACGAGCTCCCTAATATTCTTTAGGGATACTACAAAACTCCTAGAACTTCTAATAGAGAAATGCCATTCCACCTCACCTATGGATTAGAAGCCATTCTCCCCCTTGAGCTCGAGCTTCCTACAAGTAAAGTCTAGAACTTTGATGTGAACATAAACCACATGGCTCTCCAAGCAAGCCTAAACATAATTGAGGAAGTGCACAATGTCACACGAGCTCAGGTAGCAATGTACTACTAGTAAGTAGCTTGGCACTACAATAAGAAAGTCAAACACAAACTATTCTATCCTAGTAACCTAGTATGTTGAAGACTCAAGGCCATAGGCTCAAGAGAAGGACTGGGCAAACTTATCCCCAATTAGGAGGACCCTGTGTATGCAAAGGAGGATACATGCATTGGGGAATATAAGCTTGAGACCTTTGATAAGCAGCCCATTTCCTAAACTTGGAATGCGAGTAACCTAAAGCTATATTTCACCTAACTCTTGTAATTTTTTTGCAATACTTGTACAAGCTTATCATATCAATGAGATGAAAAGTTCATTACACTTGTCTAATTGTTTTCTCTTTTTGGTAGTCTACGCCGAATACCCTTATCATTGGGTTGATTCTCATCCTTAAAGACATGCCCTAAGTTAATACCTACACTAACACCACAAACCTAAATGCTTTATCTCATTATCGATTTATACTGTGCACTTTTGCCTTTGGATCAATTCTTACCCTAAGGCCATAACCTATGATAGGAATCAAGGATCGATAACAAGATCCTAAGCCCGAAGACTCGCTACATCTTTTGAGCCAACTTGTTACATCTGTCAAGCTTTCCCATCCATTACACCATCTTACGAGTAGAAAAAGATTCCAATAATACTGCCAACCCCTACTAGGGGGAAATATTGAGCCAGCATGACTTTGAGCTAACAAATGTTCAAGCTTAGTCTAGCATAATGCCGAACCAGCCTACCGATTCTAAGCTTCTAAGATCCAACTTTCAGAACCAATGCCCTCTAAACTCCTGACCTATTAAGCTTCTAACCTGAGGCCAATTAAGTTAACTCTGCTCTCCACCAATTAAGTGTTTGGATTAGAGGTATACAAGTAGATTAAATGGGCTAACTAGTGTTAAACCACTTTAGCCTATGGATTAAATAGGTTAGGTTCATTTGGCACACTTTTTAAACAAGCCAAAAAACCTTAGCCTTAACCCTTTTTAAAAGCGAGCTAAATGAATTCACCCGTGGGCCAAAGGCATAAATATGTTAAATTGGTCAACCTAAATTGACCAACTTTATCCTATGGGTTAAACAGGTAAGGTTCATTTAACCCACTTTTTAAATGAGCCAAAAAATCTCGATTGAAACCTATTTAAAAAGTATGTTAATAAGCTAGGCCATGAGCCAAAGCCCATTTGCACACTTGTAGTTTAAACCTCATAATTGAGTGGCTGATATGTGTTACCTCCTTAACAGTTGTATTGTCCTTACGAAGAATATTCCTTTTCTTTTGTTTATTGATTTGCCCTTGTGTAATATGAACTTTTCCTTTTATGATAGGAATACTTTTAATAATTTGTAGTAACTTAGGATTTATCCCACTTAGGATGTATAAATAGCCCCATTTTGTATTAGCCACAACAATTAAGAGTGAATATACAAAACTTTTTCGTTTTTGAGCTAAGTTCTTTCCTACTTGCTCTTTTCCTACTCTTATCTAAGCCATTTGAGCATAGACTAGTAGGAGTAATCTCTAATTATACTTGTGTATCATATCAAGTGTAGCTAAGCTCGTGTAAGCCATTAATGCATCATATCCTTATTGGTGCACGAGAAATCTTACTTAATCCTTGACTTCTATTTGTTCTTTTAAGCCATCTTGCAGTTCAGACTCATTGGTTCACATGATAACTCTGGCTGTATGTTTATCCATGATTGTCGTGCCCCTATCATCTTGGTATCAAAGCTTAGCTACATTCATATAAGTTTCTAGTGTATTATGTTCTTTAGTGTTTGTACTATGGTAGAATTATGTGAAGTAGACCTTACAAAGGATTAGGCTTCTTTGGCTCTACATAGTGGGTATCAGTACAGTGTTCTAAATTTGATGAAGCAAGTGTAAGTGTTATGATATACCATCTTCCCGTTTTTTGGTACTTACAAAATAGAGTGGGTGGTTCTTGCTGGTTTATAACTGTGTTTAGTAATATTGGAATAGTAGTTGCTAGTGTAAGGGGTACTAGGTAATTGTTTGAGGAAATGTTTGATGAGGGATTTAAGTAAGATTCATTTGTTTCAACGTAGAGGAGTTAGTATATTGAAGCATTCAACAATGTTTGACTTTGGTGTTTGAGGAACTCTCAAAAACCAATAGAGTGGTGCTCATAATGGCTATAACCAACGAAGAAGTTATCTACCCCAATATGCCAATAAAAGATTAGATAGGCTCACCGACTTAGTGACTAGCCTGGTAACTGCAGTGAGCAAAAATAATCAATAAGCTAGAGATGACTTGAATAGAGGTTAAGCAAGTGGACTACTTGAGAGAGACATTGGCTAACCTAACTGAGCTAATTTCTTAGTTTAATCACCTCGAGCTAGAGGAGTGGATAGAATTGCTCGATGAAGGCTTGTAATGGAAGAAAAAGAAGAGGAGGATGAGGAGTTAGGCGATGAAGAAGAGGAGTACCATGAACTCAAAGAAAGAAATGTCTAAGCTTCAAGGGTAGAAAGATTGAGATTAAAAATTCGAGCTTCTCTAATAGTGGCAATTTTAAGGGCTATCTAAACTAGATTGATAGGATAGAGAAGCAATTTGAGTGTTATGAAGCTTTTGAGAACGCTAAAGTAAGACTTGCTATCTTAGAATTCATAAGATATACTGCCCTGTAGTAGAAGAATTTGTAGGCTACACGACGAAGAGAAGGAGAGAGAGAAGTCAGAGAATGGGATGAGATGAAAAGAGTAATGATAAGGAGATTTGTTCTAAGCTATTATTTGTAAGGTACATTCAAAAGATTGCAAGAGTTGACACAAGAAGGATCAAGCATTGACGCTTATGTAAAGGAGTTCCACATGTTGATGATTTGCTATGAAGTTGTAAAGCTAGAAGAACATACTATCTCTAGGTTTATCAGTGGGTTAAAGTATGAGATCGAGGATATCTTGGAGATTAGTCCTTAGATGAAGCAATCTAAATGGCTTAGAGGATAAAGCATCATTGAATGGGTAGATTTTAAGCTCCTATTAGTTAAGCCACCCCTAGCCAACCTGTTCTAAGTAGAATGTGAGATCAAAACCAAGTAAGGCTACTAAAATCTGACCTATTTTAGTTACTCGAGCTGAGGAAAAAGAGCCCTTGAGGAAGTTCGAGAAAAGACAAAGTTCAGGAAGAAAGACAAGTAAGATTAAATGCTTTAAGTGCAAGGGATTTAGGTACAAAGTGGCTGGGATTTAGTTACAAAGTGGCTTAATGTCCAATCAGAGGAGTAATGGTGGTGAACAGTGAAGTGTTGACCCTAAAAGTCAATAATACTGATGAAGAGGTTGAAGGACAGCAAGAATCCAAACTAGTTGATTAGTCCGAAGAGGAGGAGGTTATCCACAGTAAAGAGGGTAACTTAATGCTTGCAACTATGGTCTTGAGACGAGTAAGGAGTGTAAGCTAGTACCTAAGGATAAGCAATGTAAGAACTTATTTCATATTAGTTATAAGGAAAATGGGATGTTATGTATGCTTATTGTCAATAGTAGAAGTTACATTAATGCAACATGTAAGACCCATAATCAGCAACTCAAAGTTTGACTCGTAGAATTCAGGACGATCGGTTAAAGGATTCAATCAAGCTTAAATTATTAAATAAAGTTAGAAATATTAGTAAAAGTAATCTCATAAGTTTAAATTTAAGAAAATAAGTAATAAAATAAAAGAATATAAAATTTCTAAATTTTAAGTATATAACTCATTATTTATTGAAAATGTGTAAAATACAATCCGATAACTAACAAATCGCTAGAGATAAATTATATGTATACTAAAAATCATAGAATGACCTAAATAATATTTAAGAATATTTATTTGTACTATATATGAACTTACATATAGGTAGAAATATGCGTAATTACTTAAAATACACGAAATGTGTTAAAATAATACAAAATAATTAAAGAAAATTTATAATTAATTAAGAAAAAATAAATAAAAATCAGAAAAAATAAGGAATGATCCAGATTTGGGTCATGGCAGCTAGGGAAAATAAGAAAAAAATTAGTCAATTAAATTAGAACAACACAAAAGGCAAATTGGAAGAAGATAAAACAATTGTCTAATCAAATTAATGCACAATAATTCTCCAAGATTTCTATAAATACCCTAAACTTTTCAAAAGCTTATTTTGGATGTCAAGAAGTTTAGAAAATTAGAGAGAGGCAAAATTGAGAGTAAATTAAGGTTTTACAAAAATTTAGTAAAAATCTGTATAGTTAGGGCTTTTGAGGAGGACCCAAACCCGACGAGTAGTTGAGAGTGGATAGCCATCACCACCATATGGTGGTAGTAGTGCTTAGGTAGGCCGATACACCCATGGCCATCGATGGTGGCCGGAGCCACCCAAACTGGTGAGTTCGATTTTCAACCCGATTTTATGTAATTTTATAAGAATAGTAAATATTCTTAAGAAATTATGAATTTTATTATTCCAAAATATTTTAGTATTTAGTTTTTAGAAAAAATATTATTTTGATGAAAATATGTCCTGTAATATATGATCCTTAAGAAATCATACAAAACCTAGCATATTTCGGTTTAGAAATAAATGACCTTAGGAGTATAGTTTTGAACCTAAAATTTTTTTGTAAACTACTTAAGTGATATAGAACAGTGCCACAAATCCCTTTTTCAAAAATGAATTTTTGAAAATTTTAGATAATTTTTAGGCCTTAAAATGAGGTATAAATGGGTAATTTTTGGTTAATTAAGTAATTAAATAGATAATTACTAATTTAGCAAATCATTATATATTTTAAGATATTGAAATCTAATGAAGTATGATACTTATAGCATTTAGGGTATTAGATGTAATTATTAGGTTAATGATGTAGTAAATAAGTAATAGGGAAAAAGTTAATTTTGTAAATTAGGGTAATTAGGTGTAAAATCTGATTTAGGATGAATTTAGACATTTTGAAAAGATAATTGATGTTGGGAGATAGTAATTAGAGTGATAGAAATATTAGATGTGTATTATGTATATAATAAGTAATAGTATATAATATGTAATTATTAGAAATATAATAAATAGAAGATATTAGGAATTTTTTTTTAAAATAATAGGGATATATAATAAATCTGAAAGAAAACTTAAATTTATGTAATTATATGAAAAATATAAAAATTTCTTATATCAGGAATAAATTCGGTATACTAATAAGGATTTAAGTATACTGAGTAGAATAAAATACTAATTATGGTATTTAGGATATTTGGAAGTAATGTGATTAATTTCACATTATGAGTTGAAACGAGTTTTTAGGGTTCGAGTATAAAACAGTCAAACTAGAACCTAATTTAGAAATCGATGCAGAAACTAAACCTGAACTTAGCCCCAAACCTAAAATAATTGTAAAAGATTTGCGAACTTAGATAACTGGACATATTAAACCCTAAACAAAAGATAACAATAAGCGTTATAGGATAAAATCAACCTATAATAGTTATATGAAAAACTGAAACCACATTTATGTTATGGGGATGAACGGCAATCGCTTGAACGAGCTAGACCTCAAGTGAGCAAGCGAAGAGTTCAAGTAAGTTGGGATTAATACACTGTTGTATTTTAAAGGCTTGAGATTATACTTAGTTGTACTTGTTAAATAGTTGGTTGTGTGCATGTGCTTAATTATGAGTGGTGCTTGATTATGGGTGATGCTATGATTTTGTTTGTTCTTCTTACTTGTATTGTATAAAGTGATTGATCAGCCTAAATTGAATTTAATAAAGATATGACTTGTAAACATAAATCAAACCTGTATAGCAACCCATTAGGAGAAACTAAGGATTCTCCAGCCAAATACTGACCCCTTCAAAAGGGATAGCGCTAGATAACATAATGGGTCTCTTCTTTATCCTTAGTCGAACTAAGTGATAGGTAAGGAGGTCGCGGCAAAGGTGAAGTCAATGGTTCGAAGGTAGTTGCGAGAGGAGCAGTGTCTCCATTGCATAAGCTTGGGTTTGGTCGTAAGTTGTTACATTAACGATAACTCCTCAACCCGGATTAGAGCGGGCACAATTTCTCTAATCTCACGACCAGCCGGATAATGTCGTGTGATGGCATTTACTTGAACATGCATTGTACTTAATAAGTTGGTTGATAACCTTGTTTGTGTTTATGGTATAGTTTTAAGTCTTCCATCCTAACTTACTGAGTTATGATTGCTTACATCCCTATAGACGTCGTTGCAGGTGCTGGCTAAAAAGCAGCTTACAACTACTTTGAAGCCAGCAACCACTAGATCTTGGGGAGTGAGGAAAAACATTTGAAGAGCAGACATATATTTTTAAGGTTTAAGCTCTTATCTTAGAATTTTTCATTTTTGAATAATGTATTAACTAGGAAATAGATTACGATGAAACACTACGTTGTAAACGTTAATTGTAATAATTGAATTCTAATATATATATATATATATATATATATATATATTTTCTTACTTTCTTAGGTAAATGATTTATTTAAATTACGAATTGTTTACTTCAAAGTGGGTTAGTTGTAGATGCCTTGTGTAGATCAAGTCTAGAATAACGGTTATAAGGCCAACTTCTATTTTAGAATGGTTTACACGGTAGGGCTGTTACGACTCTATCGCTTTGGGGTGTAACACAACATCAACATTTATGGTCCAATAGTTGAAATTCTTGGCCATACCTCACCCCAAACCTTATAAGCTATATTGGTTTAGTGATAAAGGAGCCTTATATGTAACTAAGCAAGTTACAGTGCCGATCTACATTAGAAAGTACTAGGATGAGGTTCTTTATGATGCATTGCCTATGAGTGCTTCACATATTCTTTTAGGAAAACCTTGGACGTTCGATCGACATGTAATGTTTGATGAGAAGAGAAATACTTGTTCTTTGGAGCATGAGGGAAGAAAGGTGAGATTGAATTCCATTTCCTCTTAATAAGTCAAAACTATCTATGCTTATCTCTGCTAAGCCTTGAAGAAGGAAACCCTAATAATGACCTAAGCCGAGCTATCAAGAGAGATGAAGCTTGAAGAACTAACCTTCCTATTAGTTTAGAGGTTGCTTAAACTAAAGGCTTTGAATGTTGAATTACGCACTAAGGTGAAAGACCTATTGAAGGAATTTGCTAACCTGTTCCTTGATGAATTGCTAAAAGGTTTGCCTTCAATTAGAAGAATTGAGCATGCTATAGATCTACAACTAGGAGCCACATTACCGAACAAGCCAGTATATAGGCTAAATCCTAAACAAGTTGCCGAGCTCTAAAGGTAAGTAGATGAGCTAATGAAAAGAAGATATGTAGGAGAGAGTCTTTAAGTCCATGCATTGTACCAGCCTTATTGGTACTCAAGAAATATGGCACATAGTGAATGCATGTAGATAGTTTAGCCATTGACTAGATTACTATCAAGTACAAGTACCTCATACCATGACTTGATGACATGCTTGACATGCTAAATGGAGCAAGGATCTTCTCTAAGATCAATCTCAAGTTTAGATATCATCAAATCAGAATGCGAGAAGGAGATAAGTAGAAGACCACATTCAAGACTTGCCACAGGTTGTTGAGTAGCTAGTTATGCCCTTTTGACTATAAAATGCACTAAGCATATTTATGCAATTAATGAACCATGTGCTTTAAGAATTGATGAGAAAGTTTATCGTTGTTTACTTTGATGATATTCTTATTTACAACCTCAACTTAGAGATACATTGTGAGCATCTCTGAGCTATTTTCGACAAGTTTTAATCTTAAAAATTGTATGCCAACCTAAAGAAATTTGACTTCTGACGACCTGAAGTAATCTTCTTAAGATTTTTTGTGAGTGGAGGTGGCATATGAATTGATGAGGAAAACGTGAAGGGAATTACTAAATGGCTTATACCAACATGTTTTGTTGAAGTGCAAAGTTTCCATGGTCTAGCATCATTCTATCACCATTTCATAAGAAATTTTAGTACTATTGTAGCCTCATTTATCGAGCTATCGAAGAAGAATATTGAATTCAAATGAGGAGAGAAGGAGCAATAGAGTTTTGAGGACGTAAAGAGAAAGTTGACTACTACCCCTATTTTAGCTCTCTTGAGCTTTGGCAAATTGTTTGAAGTAAAGTGCAATGCATCTAGATTGGGCATAGGTGTTATGCTGATGCAGAAAGGTTGGACTATTGCCTACTTTAGTGAAAAGCTTTGAGGAGCAACACTTAACTATTTGGTGTATAATAAAGAGTTCCATTCCTTAATCTAAGCCCTAATTATCTGGCAGTACTATTAATTGTCTAGAGAATTTGTGATTTATACCAACCATGAATCATCGAGATATCTGAAGAGCCAAGCAAAGTTGTTTAAGGGATAAGCCAAGTGGATTGAATTCATAGAAGGATTTTTGTATGTTGTCAAGTATAAGGCTGGCAAGAATAATGTAGTAGCCGATACCCTGTCATGATGACATGCTATCCTGACTGAACTCCAAATGAGGTTACTTAGATTCTTATTTGCAAGGAATTATATAGAGAGGATCTACACTTTGGTCCCATCTCTATTTGATGCGAAGATGGCCAAGCTTTTGATGATTATCACAGGGAGGATAGATACTTGCTCAAAAAAGGGAAGTCATGTATCCTAACTTGTTTTATGCAAGAATTACTAATGTGCAAGGCACATGGAGGAGGATTATCTAGTTATTTTGGAAAGACTCAAACTCATGAAGTGCTTAACTTAAGGTTCTTCTAACCTAAGACGATGAGGGATGTACAATCTGTGTTAGAAAGATACACTACTTACTACAAAGCAATGAGTTGAGCTGAATAAGAACCTTATTTGCCTCCGCCTTATTCCAACCAAACAATGGATTGAACTGAGCATGGATTTTATGTTGGGATTACTAAAGATGTCTTAAGGGAAAGACTCCATCATGGTGGTTGTGGACTAGTTCATTAAAATGGCACACGTCGTGTCATGTAATCAAATTAATGATGCTTCGGTTATTTCTTTTCTGTTTTAGCTAGAAGTGGTCAGGTTACATGGAGTACCTAGAACCATAGTGCCTTATCAAGATCCCAAGTTCTTAAGTTATTTTTGGAAGACCATTTGGAAGTGATTGGGGACCAAGCTATTATTCAGTACATCCTACTACCTATAGATAGACGGAGAGATCGAGGTTGTTGATAGGACCTTAGGGACCTTACTACAATTCACACTTAAAAGAGACCTAACTGATTGCAATATGTGCTTACTAATAATTGAGTTTACTTATAATAAAACTGCCCACAGTGTAATAGAGAAATCCCCCTTCAAAGTTGCATATGGATACAAGCCTAAGGTCTTACTAAATCAGATCTCCCAAACCAACTAGCTTAAGGATCATTAAACCATGGAAAGAACAAAGGCCCTCCGAGCAATGTACAAGAAGGTCATGAACCATCTAACTCGAGTTGCTTTTAAGCTTGAAAAGAGAGGCCAAGGAAGAAGAGTTAGAGAGTTCTACCTTGGCGACCTAGTATGGATTCAACTAGTAAGGACTAATTCCCCAATCTAAGGAAGAACAAATTATCCTAAAGAGCATATGAACCTTTCAAAGTGATCGAGAAGATCAACCCCATTACTTACAATGTAGAATTACCTAAAGGATATGGAGTCTCCGACTCCTTTAACATTGTTGACCTTTGCTCATATTTCCCTGATGATAAGTTACCTGAAGTTGATCAATATTTGATCCCATATCTCAAACAACCCGAAGAAAATGATAGGAATCAAGGATCGATGACAAAATTCTAAGCCTAAGGACTCGCTGCCTTGGTTCGCTGAGCTTTCCAAAAGGACCTAACTTTGCAGAAAAAGGTTCCTCTAAGCTGACTTACTAGATTTCTTGAGCTTTCCTACCTAGTATGCCATCTTGTGAGCAGAAGAAGATTCTACTAATGTTGCCAATAAAACATTAAGCTAGCATGATTCCGAGCTAACAAACATTTAAGCTCAGTCTAGCTCAATCCTGAGTTGACCTGCTGATTCCAAGCTTCTAAGATCCATCTTTCAAAACCAATGCCCTCCAAACTCCCAACTTACCCAAGTTCTGACTTTAGGCCAATTGAGTTAGCTTTGCCCTACACCAAATAACTATTTGGACCACATAATTGAGTGGTTAACACATGTTACCTCTCTGACAACTGTATTGTCCTTATGGAAAATATTCCTTTCTTTTATTTATTGATTTGCCCTTTTCTAATATGAACTTTTCCTTTTATAGTAGGAATCCTTTTAGTAATTTGTAGCAACCTAGGACTTACCTTACTTAGGATGTATAAATACCCCCATTTTGTATTAGTTGCAACAATTAAGAGTGAATATACACAACTTTTTCCTTTTTAAGCTAAGTGCTTTCTTGCTTGCTTTTTCCCCTACTCTTATCTAAGCCATTTAAGCATGGACAAGTGATGAGTAAACTCTAATTACACTTATGCATCATATCAAGTGTAGCTTGAGCTTGTGTGAGACATTGGTGCATCATATCTTGTGTCGGTGCATGAGAACCCCTTACTTAATCCTCAACTTCCATTTGGTCTTTTGAGCTATCTTGCGGTCCAAACTCATTAATTCATGTAATAACTTTGGTTGTGTGTTCATCCATGAACTATAGGGACTAAGGCCTTAACTATTGTTGAGATAAGCTCCCTGAACAAGGTTTGGGCACTAGTACAATTCTCGAAACCAAAAATACACGTGCCACTCATGTAAATTGACCAGCTCAGTCATGTATCTTAATCACCATAATAGTTCTTACACTTATAAGGTGTATGAGGATAATAAAGGTACACCAACCTAGTTGGTATACATGTCTGATGAACTATTGAATATTTTTGCATGTAACTACTATGATGAGCAAAGGTTTTTAAGCAAGCAAGCTAAGGGCAATAGAACAAGGCTAATGGAAAGTAAATAAAAGCATTAATAAGAGAATCAATTGAAACTTCATTAATTGAAAGATCGTTACAAGGCCTTAGGGATCGATATTTCACCTGAGTACATATTGAAAGAAAAAGACAAGGTTATAAGTAAAGGAACAAGGTAATTCCTAGTTTATTGTTCGGTGCCAATTCTTATCGTCTACTCACAACTTCAACTCTGTCACTTAGAGAAGATTCCTACTTAAGTTGCTTACTTACAACTTCAACTCAACTTGTAGCCTCGACCAAGAGAACTATAACTAACATCTTGCTCACAAGCAAGTTGATGGCCACATTCTCTACAACTTTAGTAGCTTTAGGGCTAGCCTCAAACCAACCAAATGAGCCCGCTTGCCACATGAGTAGCATAGAGGGGGGTTCAACCTACTTGATCTGCTCACCCCGTCTACAAGGCTTGCTTGGCACTAAATTGGGCTTAAGACTGTCCTAAGTAACCCTAGAGCAACCTTCAACCGAAAACCTCTAGATTATACAAGAATCCTCCTTTGCTATCATAATCATTGCCGAGGGCCCCCTTGCAAAGGCACTTAAGAAGCAGTGCCTAAATGCCCAGCAAGTAATCTCATGCAAATGAGCTCCCTTAGCGGTGATATCTTACCATTTAGTGAATGGACAACTAGGGTCCTACCACCGCTCAAACGTTCTTAGCTCAAAAGTAAGCTTGATTGAGAGGCCTATATATACCTCCAATTGACACTCAGAAGCCACCTACGACCATTGGATGACCCATTACAACCCATGATCACCACTTGATTGAGGACCTTAGAAAAACCATAGCCTTCCTCTCAAGTTCATATAACCTTTCTATGACCCTGATTGGCCTCAACTCGCTTATCTCATAGTAAGCTTCGGGCCGTTGAGCCATTGTAAAAAGCTCAGGTCAACCTCTGGCAGTTGCTAATGAACCTCATCTCTATCCTTCCAAGCGATATCAAATCCTACAACAACAGTAGCCTACTAAAGCTCAAGATCAACTAAGGACTTGAGGAATAACTACTGTTCAACTTTGTTGGTAAGCCCCTCCCTTCTAAGAAGCTTAACCTCCCTCTAGGCAAAAGACACCCAAACGTCCTCTAACTCTTTTTGTTGGCCTTCGAGTTCTGCTTGTAACTTCCTTAATTCCTCTTTGTAGGACTTGATAGCAACCTTAACCTCCTCTAACTTGGCTCCTACTTTCTTCATCCTATCCTTAAGCTCTAGATGCTACCACTTCAAATCATTATATATCAACAACAGATCACCGAGTTGCCTCTTCTCCTCATCCAAAGTGTTATGGAGCCCCCTTACCTCTACCTTTAGTTGTTTCTTCCTGATGAGAATCAGGCTACCGGACCTTTGACTTGCAATCGAGCCCGAAGACTAGAGGGACTAGCAAGATGAATCCTCCTATTCCTGCCGACTCATGCGAAGGCTAAGTATCTCCTTACTGACCCATTCTACCTGTCGAGCTGAGTGACTACTTGTTTCTCGCGTATTAAGTGTTGAGAAATTAAAGGCTAAGATAATGATCCATCCTCATTCTTGCACATGCCTGGCCAATTACTTACTTAGCCTCACCCCTGCTAAGATGCTGAAAGAGAGAGTCTAGACTGACCAAGCCACCCCGGCTCGGACAAGCAAGCTATTTGTACTTTTTGTCCACATCCTCCAATAGCATCATCATGTATACAGTATCATGTGTAAAATCCGTTGCACCAATGATTACTTTCCTTGTATAGTCATTTTTACCCCCTTTGTATCTTGTTTATTAGTACCTTAGGAAGTGCCCTTTTGTCTTTTCCTTTATGGGAAAGTTGCCTTAACTCATGGGTATAAATACTCTTGTAATTGTAGTTGCAAACGAAGATATATACAGAAATTACCATTAAGGTGCTTATTTGTTTTTCCTTCCTTGCGTAAACACTCTGTTTACTCTTAGCATCACTCTTATTTTAACCTTTGAGCAAGGCTAGGTGATGAGCAACCTCACCAAATCAATTCGTACATCATATTAGATTGTACCATGAGTCTTTAGAAGTTCCATTGGTATATCATATCCTCTAGAGCTATTCGTGGGTTTTTCTTATTGTTCATTCATCGTTCATTCCTTTTGCACTTTTCCCCAATAACTCTTTCGAGCTTTCTGCAAGCTTGGACTCGTCCAGCGACCGACCTTGTTTGTTCTTGGTCACGGTCCACACCATCTTGGTATTAGAGCAGAGGTTTAGTTTGAGTTGTTGGTTCTTCTAGAGTTTTGTTCATACTTTGTTTTATGTATGTGTAAAATAGAGCAAGCTACTGTATTCATCTTAATTGCTGAGTTTACTAGTTGTTGATTTTTTGGTGTTTATTTGAACTTTGAATCAGTAAAGAAAATGACAGATTCAAGTGTGAATGTTGGTGCTAAAGATGACAATAGTAGAGTTGTCTACCATAAATGATAATCACAGGAGACACCGAGAAGTACTGACGAAAGACTTGATGAGGTGGCTAATCTCTTAGTTGATTTAACCTGAACTATTCATGCGCTAGCTTACCGACCTACTAAAGCCATGTAAAATACCCTACAAACTAC
Organism: Lumnitzera littorea; assembly: GCA_024138015.1. NCBI lineage: Eukaryota > Viridiplantae > Streptophyta > Magnoliopsida > Myrtales > Combretaceae > Lumnitzera > Lumnitzera littorea. The sequence continues at coordinate 75,262,052 of JAMXBB010000007.1, forward strand.
TCAACTTGTTAAAGGTTAGAACTTAGCTTGACCAATTTGGGGTGGAAGAGTAGGTGAACGAGTAAGGCGAAAAATAGACCTGATAGAGCTTGGTGAAGAGGATGAAGAAGAGTATTTCGAAGAAGAGCACATACAAGTCCTTAGAGTATTTGACCATGTAAAGCTTCAGATTCTAAGTTTCAATGGATCTAGGAATACTAATAAATATCTTGAGTGGGAAGAGAAGGTAGAACGTATGTTTGATTATTATTAGCATAAGGATTATGAGAAAATGAGAACTGCTACTATTGAGTTCTCCGGATATGCCATCATGTAGTGGAAGAATTTTTAGATGATGAGGAGATGAAAGGGCTACTGAGAGATTAATACTTAGCTCGAGATGAGGAGAATACTCATAAATAGATTCATGCCAAAAACTTATCTTCAAGATACTTTCACCTAGCTTCAGGAGCTGAGACAAGGAGACTAGACTATTGACTAGTGTGTTTAAAAATTTCAAATGCTAATAATCCATTACAAAGTGGAGGAACCACTGGCTCAAACAGTCTCAAGATTCATCACTGGGTTGAGAGGTGATATTTGAGACATTGTGGAACTCCAACGTGTTACCACAATGAATGAAGCCGTTAGAATAGCCTAGCGAGTAGAAAGGCAACGGAAGAGCTAAGTACTAACGAGGATGCTGACTAACTGGCCTAGACAGGTAAGTCACCAAGGTCAGTCGAGTATTAAGCCAAGATGAAAGTTGGATGTTTAAGCTGAATTGAAGGGCCGACCTGACACTGAAGTGCTGACTCAAACTTATGAGAAAGGGCAAGGGTCTGGTAGGAAGATGAGCTAGATTAAGTGCTTCAAGTGCTAAAGGTTCGGACATATGGTTGCTAATTGCCTCTAAACAGAGCTTCTGAGTTTTACAAATTAAATTCCTATATTCTATCCTTAACTCGGTTCAATAGGCAAGTGTACCTATCATTTTATAGTACGGATGAGTCTAGGGTTATCTCCATTGGGAACGGCTATAAACACTAGTACTAATTAATCTTCCTATTGTCTAACAATTTGATTTATCAAGTGATTAATTATTAAAACCCTAAATTGCTGACTAAACTACACTAATCTACAAACTAATGCCACTAACACATTAGCTACAAAGCAATTACTAACAACACATTTAACAATGCAAACTTGCTTCACCACTTAGCATGATCTTATTAAATACTTTTCGTCTTAATACTTGCTATTTGTAGAAAATTACAGTATATAAGTATTCTTCTCAGAACTACTTACTTCTAATCTTAATTGTGTCTATTGGAATCTCTTCCTAATTTACAACCAACTCGAATGGCATTAATGTTATGTTAATCTATCGATTCCCTTAAGGATGCAACAACTTTCCTAATAATATCTCTATTATTTATTATTAGGAGTAAGTTGTTCTAATGAACTAGATATATTCAATAGAATTGTTTCTCGATATATTCTGTTGAAATCCGTCCTAAGTCAATGTCGTGCACTACACCATACTTAAATTCATTAAGTACAATTCATCGGAATTAATATTTATCAAGAAACCACTATTTCATGCACTTGATGATTCTAAATGATGTAGCAAGTCTTAACATACTGCTCATACATAAAGAAGAAACAAAACATATCAATAAAATGAAGAAATAACAAAGAAATTAACATAGAATAAGTAGAAGAATACAACCTTGTTTTGAATTATACTATAGAAATCTGATAAATACACGAACAACAAATTCATGTCATCTCTCTCGAATAATTCTGAGAAAGGCATAAGGTATAACACTTAGAAACTGTACTAAAAGAAAATAATCGAAAATACAATGGGTACGAAGATGTATGATCCAATCTCCTTTTTTTTTTTTGAAAATTGTGGCGTATTTATATTCTTCTTGTAAAAAAGCTTGAAATACACCACTTCAAGACACCTCTTGGCATTTAAACTCGTTACACACACCAATTTGTATGAAACGATTTAAAAAGAATCATTGTGTCCACTACCATCACACCCGTGACTTAGGGAGTGATCTTATTGTTGTAAACATTCTACCTAATCACGCCCGTAATTGAAGTCATGGTTGTGATGAATAGGTAGAAAAATAGGTTCCGCTTTAGTCACTCCCTTGATCACAGCCGTGATGGAGGGAGTGACGAACACTGAATACTCAAATTATTTTTTATCACACCCATGATGAGTCTCAATTAATCTTCCTTTAGCATTATTCCTTTATCACGGTCGTAATAGCTTTAAATCTCCTTGTTCTTTCGAATTTTGTCCCTTTTGCTTTTGAATAATTTGAAATTGATATATTACATAATGAATTACCAAGAACTTGAGAAATAAACACAATTATGGTTAATTTATACCTAAATGTACCTAAAAAGTGTAGAGTAATTTATACTTATCAGCTGCTCAGTGCCTGAACCAATGAACAATGGTCATTAAAGGAGACATACCGAAGCTAGAAGTAGATAGCATTGATGAGGAATCTAAAGAAGAAGAGGTCTCTGCTGAGAGAGAAAATGTTGAGAAAGAACTGACTAAGGAAGATGTGTTTACTGAGGACTTAGACTAGTTACTCATGGTTGCTCGACATACTATAAACATAGAACCCTCACGAGAGGAGCAGAACGAGAATTTGTTTCACACCACCTATAAGATGAATGATCAAGTTTGTGCCTTCAAAGTTAAAGTTGTTGACTATTGTACATCCAAAGCTGTACAAGTTACATTAGTTAAGTGAGAAAAGAGCACTACGTATCACTCAGTAAATACTATTGCCGATCACTATAGGGAATTACTCTGACCAGATTCTTTGCAACGTACTACCTATGTGTGCTTCCCATGTATTTCTAGGCAAACCATAGTTGTTTGATAAGAGAGTTATCCATGATAGCTATAGGAACACATACATGTTCGAAAAAGATGATTAAAAAGAAGGCTCTGGTAATGAGCAGAACTGAGCTTCGAGAAGCCATCAATGCTAATGAGCTGACCCTCTTGTTGGTCAGGCAACTATTAAAAATGAAGGAGTGAGGTGAACTACCTTATGAAATTAAGAAGCTGCTCGACAAATATACCAACCTATTCCTAGAACGATTACCTGAAGGGTTGCCCTCGACTCGAGGCATAGAGCATTACATTAATTTAGTACTCGACGCCGTACTGCCGAATTAGCTAGCTTATCGAATGAATCTCGAACAAACTTCTATGCTCTAATGATAAGTCAATGAGTTGCTAGAAAGAGGCTATGTCAGAAAAAGTCTTAGCCCTTTTGCTGTATTAATGCTTCTAATGCCGAAGAAGGATGGAACCTAGCGGATATGTGTAGACAGCCAAGCTGTGAACAAGATCACGATCAAATACAAGTACCTAATCCTGAGGCTAGAAGATATGTTAGATGAACTAAGTAGAACTAAGATTTTCAGCAAGATTGATCTTAAATCTAGCTACCATCAAATCCGCATGAGACCAAGCGATGAGTGGAAAATGGAGTTCAAGACTCAACATAGATTATACAAATAGATGGTCATGCCTTTTGGCTTGTCGAATGCCCCGAGCACTTTCATGAGACTAATGAACCATGTGCTGAGACGTCTCATAGGGAAGTGTGTCATGGTGTACTTTGACGACATCTTAGTTTATAGTGCTGACATATCAAGTCACTGTGAACACTTACATGTTGTTCTGGATATCCTCCATGCTAAGAGATTATTTCGCAATCAAAAGAATTTTTTCTTTTGCTAGGAAGAAGTGGTATTATTAGGCTATGTAGTTAGTGAAGGAGGCTTGCAAGTAGATGATGAGAAGATCCAAACAATTGTTGAGTGACCAACTCCTACTACTTGTGCCAACAAAAGAAATTTCCATGGACTGGCATCACTCTATAGGCAGTTCATCAAGAATTTTAGCACCCCCACTACGCCTCTTACTAAGCTCACAAAGAAGAACACTAACTTCTTATGAGGAGAAAGGGAGGATAAGAGCTTTGCCGAGATAAAAGAGAGGTTGACCTTCACCTCGGTGTTAGTTTTGCCTGACTTCAAGAAAGTATTTAAGCTGGAGTATGATGCATCAAACATTAAAATAGACGCTGTCTTAATGCAAGAAGGTTGACCAATTGCCCTCCATAGCAAGAAGCTTAGAGGACTACAGTTGAATTATTCCGTATATGACAAAGAACTCTTGGCATTAATTCGAGCACTATAAGTATGGTAGCACTATTTACTGCCAAGAGAATCTGTTATATGCATTGACCATAAGTTACTAAGGTACCTCTAAAATCAGACCAAGTTATCAAAGCAGCAAGCAAGGTGGGTTAAGTGCATCGAGTTGTTGAGAGCTATACTATGTATAAGAGGGCTAAGTGTCAAGCCGAGCAAGGGAAAGCAATGCCTTTACCTATCTCGATAAAGCCATGGACTGAATTGAGCATAGACTTCATTCTCGAACTACTATGAACTACTAGAGGCAAATATTCTATAATGGTCATCGTGGATCGGTTTAGCAAAATGGCACACTTCGCACCTTGCTCCAAAACTAAAGATGCTTCGGTTATTACTTCTCTTTTCTTGTAGGAAATTGTGCAAATATATGGCGTGTTGAGAAGTGTAGTCTCCGATAGAGACTCGAAGTTCTTGAGCCATTCCTAGAGGACCTTGTGGCATTGGATGAGGACCAAACTACTATTCAGTACTTCTTGTCACCCCCAAACTGACGACCAAGTAAAGGTGGTTAATCACACTTTAGGATCATTGCTTCAACTTACAGTGGGCAAGAACTTAGCTGATTGGGACATCTGCTTACTAGTGATCTAATTTGCTTACAATCGAATAGTGCATGACACCACTAAGCAAACTCTCTTCGAGGTAATCTATGGTTTTAATCTCGAGTTGCCCCTCGACTACACCCCTATATTTGCACCCTTATAAGAGGACCCTGACGCCTCAGCTAAAGCACAATCCCTCCAGCACATTTATGATAAGTTCACTCAGCACATCAACCAAGCTACTAGAAGAATGCAGGAGAAGACCAAGGGTAGGATGGCTAAACAATTCTAATCAGGAGACTTAGTACGGCTACACCTTAGTAAGGAACAACTGAACAAGAAGAGGAACAAATTATGCACGAGATGAAAGATCTTTTAGAATCCTCCAAAAGATTAATGACAACGCCTACAAATTGGAGTTGCTCGAGGACTATGGGGTTTCTAATGCCTTTAATGTTGCCAACCTCAATTCGTATCACCTTGATGGAGAGCTTATAGAAGACCATTCGGATTTGATCCCAAATCCCAAATTACCCAAAAGAAATGATGAGAATCAGGCTACCAGACCTCTAACCCATAGTTGAGCTCGAGGATTAGAGGGACTGGTAAGATGAGTCCTCTTATTCCAGTCAACTCATGAGAAGACTAAGTATCTCCTTGCCAACCCATTCTACCTACCAAGCCGAGTGACTACCTATTTCTCACATGTTGAGTGCTGAGAAACTAAAGGCTAAGATAACGACCCATCTTCATTCTCCTACGTACTTGGCCAATTACTTACTTGGCTTCATCCCTACCAAGATGCCAAGAGAGAGAGTCCCGATTGACCAAGCCACCCTTGCTTGAACAAGCAAGCTATCTGTACTTTTTGTTCGCATCCTCCAACGGCATCACTAATACAGTATCACCACGTGTACAATATTATGTGTAGAATCCGTTGCACCAGTGATTGCTTTCCTTGTATCATCATTTTTACCCCTTTGTATCTTGTATATTATTACCTTAAGAAGTTCCCTTTTTGTCTTTTCCTTTTTGGGTAAGTTACCCTAACTTATAAATATAAATATCCTTGTATTTGTAGTTGTAAACAGATATATATACAGAAATTACCATTAACGCACCTGTGTGTTTTTCCTTCCTTGTGTAAACACTCTGTTTACTTTCGGCAGCACTCTTATCCTAACCCTTAAATAAGGCTAGGTGGCGAGTAACCTCACTGGACCGATTTGTTTGTCATATCGGATTGTACCGTGAATCCTTAGAAGTTCCATTGGTGCATCATATCCTTTAGAGCTATTTGTAGGTTTTGCTTACTATTGATTCATCATTCATTCCTTTCACACTTTCCTCTATTGCCTCAAATGCAAGCACTTGTGTACAACAACCCCAAGGCTATCCTAAAATAGTTGAAGAACACCATGAAGAATTCCTAGAATAGCAATTACAAGCCTAACTCCAATAGTTTAGCATGCATACTAAATGACTGCTCGTTTGCTATTTGGAATGCCTTCTCCCCAGCCATAAGCATCTCTACTCACCACCCAAGTGCTTCCTTTACAACTCAATTCACTAACCTTCTCTTCCCATCATCATTGACATAATTAACATGAGCATAAGTTTTTTCATTACTATTCGTAGTGCATAGATCCTCCTCAACCTTGTTCTCTTTGCCATTTAGGACATAGATACCTTAAGGCCTCGAGCTAACAAAACCTCTCCTTTCAGTTCAACTCAACAACACCCCATCACTCCCATCACCATCTTTTGAGGGGAGTAAGGTTATCACCCCCTTCAAGGATCATTTCTTCATACCCTTCCTTTAGCTCCTTCGGCCATCTCTAGTTTGCAAGAAAGATGAGAGTCGAAAGAAAATTAAGAAAAGAACTTTGAAATTGGGATTAAGCTCTCAAGAAGAAATTTCAACAGAGTTTCCCCTTGTGTGAAAGTGAAAATGAGAAATGAGGGCCCCAAGTGCCCTTTATATAGGCAAGCAACAAAGAGAGAATAAGTGGTTTTCTTTACTATAGGCACGTACACCAACTACTAGGACGTATGCTACATCCCAGCCATCTAATATCCCTGTTCAATAATCATTTGCTTGAATTCCCCATAAGTGTAGATTGCTAACGTGGCTACATACACCGATGTCCCACGCGTGCATTCTTTTCTAAGAAGTCATTAATTTAAGCTACTCTTCCCAAAGGATTGTCATTACGTCTCAAGTAGCCCAATAGTTACATCAATTACACTCAAGATTGTCGTATGTTGTACTGGATCCTATCAAACATATCAAGGATCACTTCAATCGATGATGCACTTAGGTACCTTACTCAAGATAGGACCATTAATGCTTCGAGCTGCATTCCCAACGAACCTACTACTCTTTGCTTCCTCGATGCTAAGGAGAATGGGGAGGCAAGTGTTGATATGCTATTGTGGGCTGACCTGAGGCCCAACTTAAGCAAAGGTCTTTTGAGGCCTATTAGTAGCCAGGAGACTAAGGGTCTCCCCTCATTTGAATACTCTACTACACCCAAGCACTCGGCTTGCCTACAACCACCTTGGAGACCCATTCCTTAAGCACTAAGTCCTTGAGGACCTAACCGCCTACTCGGGTGTACTCAAGTAATAAGGGCCTTCTTAACCCCTAAGTTTATGCTTGCTACTCAAGGATGCCCCTCTCTACTATGGACTTTGCTAGAACATTAACACACTACTTGTGGATTGTTTGGAACCTCTCTTCCTTACCCTCAGAGTCATTTGTCTTTAGTACCTACATCTCTCCTCTCCCTATTAACTGTGGCTTAACATCCATAGTATTACACATCCATAGTATTACTAGTACAACCAACATTCTATAAGAATGTTTGAACTTTAAGTTACCGACGTGGCTACCAACGGGTCATGGCTAACTAACACCTAAAGGTACCCCGTTAGCCCTTCAGCACATATCCTTCACTAATGATAAGTACAGGCGAACCCTAAGTTAGTACGTGCCTTTGATATGTAAGCCCCTTGCATTATAAATAGCATAAAGAGTCAAAAGGTAAGGGAATTTTTATTCCAAACCTTCAAAACTCTTAACTCTCTACTCTTTGCTCCTTGTTAACTCATGAACATTGCACTATCTGAGCACCCTCTCTTTAGATTGAGTAGTATTCAGGCATCCCACAATCTTTTTGTTTCCTTCCCTCCTTGCTGACTTGAGCATCGAAAGGCCTTCATGGACAAATCCATTAGAGGCTTTTTGCAAGTACTTCTAAGTAAGAAGTCCGCTCAATAACAAGGCCTGTTAGTACCCTTCTGCGAAGGACCCAAATCTAATCTCTCTATCACATTTAGTTGATTCCCCACAATCAACAAAATCTTTTGAGAAGATATTTGCCTCTTGAAATAATAAAAGTAAATAAGGATTAACATTTGGATTACTAATCAAATGTTTTCAAAACTAACGAACAATTTGAGAATAAAAGTTCAAAAGGATAATGAAAGTTGTATAGTGAGCCTTAACATGTTTTATTAAAGTAGGATTCTTGGCAAGCCATCATTACCTTTTAGGTTTTAGGGTATGACATGTTAACTCCTAATTTGTTTCTATTCCTCATGTCACCCCCCAAAAATGAAGTGCATAAGTAATTTGCTGTATCCCCATCTATAACACATGTATGCTAAGGTTTAAAACAATTAAATATCCGCAATGCATATAATATATCAATTTCAATAATGTCTCACAACAATAACTTTCATTTAGGATATTTTATAACTCTAAGACTATAACATAATCAAAAAGTCTATTGTAAATTAACTAATCTATCAAAACTTATTTGCAATCTTCTGTAATGCACCGGCATTGAACCCATTTTCAAGATCTTAGGCCTTAATCATAATATTAGTGTTATCTTATATCTTTGAAGAAAAAAAAAAATAAAGTTGTCCACATGGATTCTACTAATTCTTAGTATATAATTACAAATACGTGCACATGTCATGCAAAAAGCACACATGTAGACTAAACTAATGTAACATGTACAATTTAGTTATTTTTGAAGATGGTGATTTTGATAATTGGGCTTTTGCAAAATTTAAGTCATGAACCAATTTTAATGGGCTAATGAAAGAGCTTAGAGAACCGAGTCCAATTAGGGATCTTTTAAGAAGATAATAAGTTTGGAATATAGATCACTAGACTAAGTTTTTCCCCTTTTAGCTTACTTAATTATCTCATGCATGAAAAGTAGACTTAGATTAAGCTTTTCAAAATTTGTTTAGACTTCTTTAAGCCTTTGTGGGCCTTAAAATAGTTAAAATAAGCCTCATGTGAAGAATAAACCTTTTATAAAGAAGTTAAGCTTCTTTAAGTCCAAGCTCAAGCCTAAACCCATAGTCCATTCCTACTAACTTAAACCCAAGTCTATATAAGAAAAAGGATCTATATAAACTGTTGAATCATCAAGAGCAATCTAATAATTGGTGGTAATAATAGATCTCAACTATACATTTCATATTGATTCGATAGTTAAGATTAGCCTCTTCGAAATACATTCTACTCCCTACATAGTTTAAGATAGATGGGAAAGCTCTACTAAAATCTCTTTAAAGAAAATCAAACAATAAATTACTCGAGAAGGAATCAAGAAACGTAGAATCTACTAATTGCATTCCTTTGTCACAGGTGTACACTTATTCCTCCTCTTACATATATCTTCATCACATCCATACACATTTCATTGCATCAAATGATCTCTAAATTGACTTGCATATGTATCATATGTTATTGATAATTAACAGCAACATTGCATATGATCTTCTTCAAGTATCATGTAGGAATAAACTTAGATATTCCCCAAATTTAGAGTATCCCATGACTTCCAAATCACATGTACCTACATAGAACCAAAATTGAGACTAATAGTCACATTGTCCCTAGACAACACTAGATTAGCCATCAACATGGTGATCTACTCTTAATTGTTGGTATGACCCATTTGGAGATTCTTTCAAACACCTTCACATGGTTCATGATCTCGCCAAAGTCAACAATCTACTAAAAACATCAATGCCTAACTAACTGATCTTTAGTAAAAGACTACTTAATGGCTAGTCATATCATAACGATTTTTAGGTGGATATCTTAGTCATTAGCCACCTTGGACCTTTTTTACCTCTCTTAAGCACAAACAACAAACAATTAAGGTTCCATTTTCTATTATGTTCATTATTACCAAATCTAAAGATACATGAAGTAAAAAGCAAATTGTCATGCACTCATGTCTTAAGCAACTATATTCTATGATTCACAAATAATACTTTTTCCTAATATAATTTAATTGCATAAGTGTCACATATCTTTTCTAAAGAAAATCTTATGATTGTACTAAGATTTAGGATCTTCAATTAAATACCTAAAGGTTTAAAATTAAAAAAAGGTGCTTAGTTAATTCTATAATTAACTTAACATTATTATACTCTAGGCACTTATAATCAATTACTAGTAAATACTTGATCTAAATAACTAAGTGATTAATAACATATTGATTAACAAGTTTCTAACTTGAGACTAACTTACCTTATAGCAACTAACTTATTTCTCCTTTTCAAATATAAGATGAACTAAGTGCTCTTCAACAAATATTGACATCTCAAAATTCTACCAATATAGTACAATGTACCTCTAAGATAGGATAAATTGGATCAAGACAACTCCAGATATCTAAGGCCTAATTGTAAAACAGACAAGGATGAATAGAGTAGTCAAGGGTTAGTTAGTAGAGCTACTTTGATGACTAAGGTAACAATACTCATAGAAAAGTTTGTAATAAGAAAATAAAAGCGCATGGATAATGGAATGTAGGTTCTTGTGTGTTTACTTAGAAGGAGAGTCTCAATATTTATATCTTGAGCCTCTAAGCTCTTGTCATTTCATGTCACACAACTAGAACAATATGTCTTAGGTTTTAAGGGCATAGAGTTGGTAAGATCCTCAACTACGAAGATGATTGCTTTAAGCTTTTTGCTTGTTTCTTCTTAATACATAATTCACTATGTCGTACATTTTAGGCTACATAGGCTCTTTAGGGGATGAGTTGCCATATTTACATTGCATGTAGGTACTGTACAAACAAACAGGCAATGTTGGGTCATTTGGTGAAACTTATGATCAATGAAAATAAAGGTCGAGATCGTTCCTTAAGGTTATTCTAAGGGGAATGGCATAAGGGATATTGTCTAAAGTTATAAGGAAATTGGATTGTAGACTAAAAAGGTTGACTTGGGTCATGAGGACCCTCTAGGCTAAGTTGATTGGTCCCAAACCCAATATGGTTAGCCTATATTCAATACCGACTATCAATAAATATAATAAAATACATTTGCTACTTACTCATTAATTCATTTACAAAAGAAAGGAATAAACTTGATAATAATAAAATAATGCATGAAATTAACACTTAAAAATATTATTCTTTTCTTTTACATGAGGAACGTAAGAAAAAAATTCAAAAAAAGGGACTTATGGAAAAAATATTACACGTAGGGAGAAAGAAAGGCGCTTTTCACAAAAGCACCTTTTGTTTTTTAAAAAATAAAAAAGAAGACATTTTAAGGAAAGAGCTTTCTTCTTTAACCTAGAAGGTGCCTTCTTCTTTATTAGGCTAAAGAAAAAGGCTCTTTCCTTAAAATTGCCTTTACTACATTGTAAGTCCTTCTTGTGCATTTTTTTTCCAAAACATGACCCAAACATAAACTAAAACACCCCAACATCTCTCTTTCGGCTGAAAATTCACTTTCCCCTCCAATCCAATACTCCCAGCTTCTTTTTTTACAATTTTGTCACCCAAAATTGAAAGTAAACAACTCCATTTCCCAATTACATTTTTTTTTACACAAATCATTTGCATAAATGTGAATTAAATAAAATCAATATTAGGGTTTCATTTTTATCGAAATTGTGATATCAATGTTTTGATGTCGTTGTTGCGTATTAGTATGATGTTTGAAACGCTTAATTGAGTGATTTGTTTGCATATTACAAATTGGGACACATATTAGTTGTTGTGGAGTGCAAATTAGAGCATGTTAGACATCATATGTAAAGTGTTTGGTGAAATGCTACGATGGAGTTAATGGATAGTATAGTACATATTCATGTGAATGGGTGATTTCCTCGTACTGTAGTTGTTTTTCTATGTATTAGACATCATTGAAATGTGTAGCTAGTTGTTTCTTTTTTCGTTTTTTTAATTACACAATGGCACATATTATACTCGATGTGGTGTTAACATTTGATTTTGTAGTATATCTCACAATAAGTGGTTGGTAGTACATAAATTTTAGAATGGAGAAATATTTTGTATGAGTTAGGAATAAGAATTGCATGAATAAGAAAGTCATGGTGCACAGACCATGACATAACTGAGATATTCACGTTGATGTACATAGGTTGAAAATGGTAGGTATAGTGAAATTTATGGTTTATGCCCATGGACATATTGTGAGAGCAAATTCGAGCCTGGATTATAATCAAGACTTGGTGAAGATGTTAAAAGTAAGAACAAATGCAAACTTCTCAAAATTGTTGGAAAGGGTTTGCCGAGGTATTTTGATCGATGCAAGTGAAGGTAGGTTTGAGATATTATACTAACATCTCAACGCCTATTTTGGAGTTGTATCTTACTCCTTAATTGCCACCAAAGATAATGATGGTGTGGAAAACTTATTTGAGATGGCCGAAGTATTTGGGCAAATTCACATTCACCAATTGTATGTGAAGATCATAGAACCATAAGGAGTCTCCGTAGTAAATGTAACACTTGTGCCTCCAACTTAATTTAATGAGTCAGTTGAATGTAAAGATGACCATTACCCATGTTTGCCCCCCACATGGCATGACGATATTACAGTCAATAAGGCAATTGAACTGATATTTTAGAAGGAAGTTTTGCACAATCGAGCGATTCAACGAATGGGTAGGGGTAGGTTGGATAGATGATGAAAAGGATGAAGATGATGCTACTGAAATTAAGATGCCTCTACTACCTCTAATTATTTCTGTGATGGGTGGTAGTCATTCCTATATGCTCGAGATGTTACCTATACATCATTATACCTCTGGCTTAAGCTTAATAGAGCCTACACCAACATTAAGTTACCCTCCAAGGGTTCAAACAATTAGATATGCTATTAGGGATGTGATACCATTCTTCAATAAGGATGGAGACGATGGCTATGTGCAATTCAAGAGAAGCGTTAATGAAGAGTTCAGTAACATACAAGCAAGTGAAGACTTATACAAAAGTATGAGATTCAATGAGAAGAATAAACTAATGAGAGCTATGAAGCACTTCCACATCAAGTATCATGTGAACTTTAGATCGATGAAATAAAAGAAAAAAGGTAAGTATTCAACATATGTACTAGGCACGAGGACAAATGCAAGTAGAGATTGAGGGCATGTAAGAAAAAGTTAGAGCTCTCGTGGGTCATAGCAAGGCTAGTAGGACCTCATATATGCATGAATCTAATAATAGCTTAAGACCACCCATAATTAGATTCAAATACAATGGCAAGAGAGTTTTTAGATGTTATTAGTGAAGACCCTGATATAAAATTTTTGTTAGTTACATAGCATCATCAATGGGCAATCTAAGTATATGGTTACCAACAGAAGGTTGTGGTTTGGAAAGATAAACACTATTGAAGCAGTTTATGGTAATTAAGAGAGATTGTATGACGGTCTTCTAAGACTATAGATAAGCAATCCCTAGACAAAAGTTGAGTGGATGTGGGGTAGGTCGAGGGAACCAAGGGCAACGGAGTTATAGTGGGTTTGATGGTCTTTTGACTCATGCATAAAAGCGTAGAAGTTCTATAGGCCCATAGTTGATATCAATGGGACATTTTTATATGAAAAATATTATCATAAGCTACTTATTGCAACCAATGTAGATGGTATGAAGCATATAGTTCCTTTAGCCTTTACATTAGTGGATGACAAGATGGCGGAGGCGTGGGGTTGGTTTCTTAAGAATCAGAGGCAATATGTTTGTAGTGAGAATGTAAGCTAAGAGACCATATGCCTCTTATGAGATAGAGGGACAAGTATCCATTTAGCTTTAGTGAGGGATGAAAATGGATGGAAACTCCCTTTTGCAGTTTGGTGTTGGTGCATACACCACATTACAAGTAATTTCAACAAAGAGGACAAGAACTAGCAATGAAAGAAATGGGCTACTTTTGGTGCAATGGAAGCTCAACTCCAGAAGTTTGAAAAGTTATGGAAAAGGTGACAAAGGTGAAACCAATATGGGGCATTAGGCTTTAGCTTTGTCAATGGAGCAATAGACACTTGCCCATGATTGGAGATATTGGTTCAAATACATGACATCAAACCTTGCAGAAGTTTATAACGGGGTTTTGAAGAGTGCTTGAAGGTTATCAGTTATAACACTAGTGAGGAAGAAATTCTACAACTGTGTACTATCTTAGGATAAGAGACAGGATGAGGCACTTGAGTCGATCGCTGGAAATCGACATTATACGAAATATACTATAGATATGCTAGAAGAGTGGGTGCAGTAAGTAAGTTCTCATTGTATTATGCATTATAGCAGATATAGCAAGCTATATGAGGTTGTAACAGGTAGTAAGCGTGTAGGTAACAAAATGAAAGGAGATAGTCATATGCAAATGGTCAACTTCAATAACTGCATGTGTACATGCACCAAGTGGCAGATACATAGGATGCATTGCTTACATGCTATAGTTGTAGCTAGATTCGAGTGGTTTGATGTTATGTCATCAATCGAGGAATGGTACAAATCCATCCATTGGGTGCAATGTTACTAAGCACACTTCTTCCTAATCGAAGACGATTCGACATGGCCGGTTTTTCCACACTTATAAAAAGTACATCCTAATCTATCGCTCAAGCGTAAGAAGGAAAAACCTTGCACAAAATAGCTCCACATAGAGATGAACATGAGAGGACATCCAAACTAAACAACATGCACCTTATGGAGGAGAGAAGGATACAATAGAAAAACATGTCCACATAGGATTCAAGAGGGTAATTCATCGAATAATGATAATATCGATATGCATGTCATGCCATTACTAAATTCTTATTGCTATTTAATGGTTTTCTCAACAATACCGAATTCAAACTTTTTATGGTTTCTATTGTATAGGATAGATGGAACTCAGACCCATGAATGAAGCGGTTCTTAGCAAGCAAGGTAGGCATAGGTTGTAACAAGTTTAGGTAAGACACATAAACTACTAACAACTGTTTCTCCTTACGACTGTTTGTTATAGTACTTTTTACATTACTTCATAACGTCTTGTGTTTGATGTATTTTGCAACTGTCTAAGGTACTTGTAGTGTGATGCTGGGAATGAGAGGTACATTGTGATCGGGATGTGAATGAGATTAAGATGGACCCTTGCATAGAGCTTTATTTAGAGCAAGCTAGATTCACAACGCTGAGTCAATTTCCTTATATCCAATTGAACTGACACTTAATCTCTATGTTCATTGAGTGTTGGAGATGAGATATGCACACGTCTCACATAGCTCATGGGGAGTATACTGTTACCTTACAAGATGTTAAGGTTTAGTTCGGCCTTTGAGTCGATGGCGTGTCTGTTATAGGTAGCACTTATCAAACTTAGCCTCAGATATCCATAGCTTATCTTAATATCATGCCTAAGGGCAAAGAAGGTCAAGGAGGACATGCTAAGTTAACATGGTTGCAGAAGCATTTTAGGTTCTTACCTCGTAGGGTAAATGAGGAGCAAGTGAAAAGACATACTAAAGCCTACATCCTACAAATCTTAGGAGTGTATGTCTTCGTAGAACATGGTATATCTCATGTTCCTTTCGCTTCTACAGGACTTTAGATGAGTTAGTTAGTATAATTAGGGATCGGCATGCCTAGCTTAGTTGTATAGACAATTGTGCCTAGCTTGTAGGGATACAATGCATGAGATAGGAGGGGTAGTTGTCCTCCTTCAAGTGTGGGCTTAAGACAGATTCCTACACATTACCCCCCTTAGTCATCATGGTATGGTTGTTGACAGTAACCAACCTCTAGCAACTTGATGGAGTATGGAGTGGGATACTATACACTACCTTACGCATGTGATGATCGTGTATCGAGATGCCTTTGATCAATAGAGCCCAAATTAGGTATGAACAAATGAATTCCACTTCTTCATTTTCATTCCATATCTATTGTGCATTAGCTAACATTGATTACATATTTATGCAAGTCGTCTGGTAGCTCTATACAAATGACCTCATTAAGATCATACTCGACTATTGTAAGCATGGTTAAGATGTGTAGACAACCTAGGTACCCTTGATATGCTTCCACATTATTAAGTGGTACCATACAAAGAGGGTGGTGCACTAATTTAGGGGGTTATAGATGGTTCCCCCAAATTGCAACATGAATGAAGTAGAACGGCTACATTGTATCAACTTAAGGGGTCGTACTAATGTCAACATGATAAACTACCACATGGGCTATATTGGCATTTGGAATTATAAACATGCTTGTGTACTACAAATTGGGGGTCCTAGAGGTACCTAGCACAGCTACAAGCAATAGTACAGGACCATTACACAATGTTACATTAGTCGTGATAGAGCTCTGCTTAGGGGATTGGTAAGTATATGTGTGTTACCTACTATTCGTGTTTTGTCGTCTTACACCAACTTGTGCTAATTCTCCTTCATTTATAGGTTCAAGAGTTCCAACAGATTCAAATATCCATAGACCAAGCTAACTACAACACTACTTGGTTACAAGCCAATCAAGGGATGCAAATGTTGGAGGACCACACTCTAATTACATTGTACTTGCCTCATCTAGTTGAGGCACATGTATATGAGTAAGAGGACTCAGAAGAGCCAAACTATGACCCTCTATCTCTACCCAAACGTGATGGGCATACGAAGATGAGGGGTCTTGCATGATGGTAGGGACGAAGTTGACAAGACCCTAACATTATAAGGCCATCTAATGCTCCCCTATCAACCATTGAGCATCCTGACACACTAACCATATTGGGCCCTCAATTGAGCTCTTTTGAGATCCCCTACCCCCTTTATACAAATGCAGTTTAATCTAGTAGTTATGCCACTAGCTCTACAAAAAAGAGGGAGGCGCTTTGTGAGTTCTCAAAGCGAGAGTTCCTCTTAAGCACCCACAGCTGCTCCCTATCTATTTCTCAAGCCAACCCATGAGCACATTCAAAACTAAGAGCCATAGGGTTCCGCTACTATTGATAAAAGTAGGTGTAAGCAGTGGTTAGCTTCTAGGGTAACTCGTGTATTCACTAGGAGTAAGAGAAGAAGGGACTAGCCCTATTCATTATCTTGTTTTATATGGTATGAATTACAAACTTGATAGTTTTGGTTATGCATATTTTTATGTTAGAACGTGCTTCTCTTACTTTCTTATTTACTCTAGCTTTGTTACACTAAATCATTTCATTTTTACATTTTAGTTGCCTTATTATGGTTGTATATGTAGGTAGTTTTTCAAAATGATAAGTGACGAGTTGTAGCGTAGATTAGTGTTATTTATTCAAGATTGAGCTAGGGTGTAATTGTTTAGCCTATTTTCATTTTGCTACTTGGATTTTATTATGTTAAAATCATTTATGTATATAGAAGCCTACTACACTTGTTGGTTGCTATGTGGTAGATATTAAAAAAGAATGTACATTTATAAAATGTGTCTTTTTTTTTTTATGTTAAAAAAGAAGACATTTTTATAAAAAGTACTTTCTTTTTTAATATATTAAAAAGGAATATATTTTCTAAAAAAGTGTCATTCTCTTTAATTTCAAGAAATTAGAATGTACTTTTAGAAAAAGCGTTTTCCCTACCTTCTACGTATAATTTTTTTTGTCGAAGCTTTTCTTTTCTAATTTTTTGTTATTTTTATTTATTTTATTATTATTATTATTATTTTTAGGAACGGGTGCGTTCCTCTCTTTTACATATACAGTACAAACCACTCTGCTACAGCTGACAAACATTGACTTCCGACCAAGATCTTCTGTTGTCAGGTTGGAAGAAGAGCCACAGAGTATTACTTCATAGTGTTTTCGTACATGGCATTTATTACCACCACCGTGTTGCCCATACAATTTTTCAATTTAATTTCTAGTGTATTTCACACAACATTTCCGACGATGCAAACCAATAGCTGCCACAAAACTAAAGATTTAGATAAAAAATATAAATAACATCGTGCCCCCAGTAATAAATCCAAAAGCTCCAACCCACCAACCTCCGAGGGCAATTCATTTAAATTTGCATCATTGCCCCACCTTATGCTCATAATTTCTTTCGTTGTCTTGTATTCTCAACCATAGATTGATATCTAAAATTATTAGTTTACCCTCTCACTCAATGTTTCAAAAAAGATAAATTAAAAAAGCTGTTCTTGCTGTGGAATATGAATAATTGTTAATTAGCTACATAAATATGTATATTTGTTAGCTAAATGTAGGGCATACGACTGGAAAAGATAATAATTGATGGAAAAAAAAAAATATATCGTTAATGAAAAATTATGGCTCGCCAATCCATGTTTTTTCCAAAAGGAAGCAAATAATTTAAAGTAAAATGAGTTGTACAACTTTAATAACATTGGCAGTTAAATCCACATATTTTCAGGCATGACATTCATTTGACATATTGTACTTTTTTCATACCACCCGGTGCAGCCAAATTATGCCTGGTAAACGAACGAAATGCACTAAAAAAATTATATTTATTCCAAATTTTTAAGGAATCCAAAAAGAGGAAGAAGAAGAATGTCCTAGACTTACCTTCGGTCTTCGAAAGCCAGTTAACCACCGATGCCGTAGGAGATGCCACCTCATAATCTGACTGAGAAAAAGGAGATTCACATATCAAGAAAGATTATCCGACTCCGACCAAGACAACGTCTTTACTTTCTTTTTTTCCTTTTTCTTTTCATTTGAATTTTTGAATGTGATTACTGTATTATTAAACTTAAGTTAATTTTTACTATTCAATTCAGTTCAATCTAATTTTATCATAAAATCGATTCAATTCAATATTTTAAAAAACTCAATAAAACTCGATTCTCTATTTTTAATCCTCAATCATTTTATTTGTTAGGATTAATTTTTCAAACCGAATCTAATAACATTGATAATAATGGTTGAGCTATTAAAGGATAGATAAATAGGTTGGAGTGCATCTATATAAGTACCTTCCTTTTAACTTATAATATATCAATTTTTCTTAAAAGCCATGCCAACTTTTATAATATTATATCTATTTTGAACTCACGGAAAGCTATTAATAAAAATAGATACATTTAGACTCTACCTATTTATTTATCCAACCAAAATGGTTGCCCAGACTCCACATCAACTATGGGTTACACAATCCATCAAAAGGATTGGTTCTGTATAGATCCAGGGTCGGATCTTTTTTCGTACCTAGGTCGTTACACAACTCATTAAAATGGTGGTGCAAAAGGCTTTCGATGGTGGGAATGTAAGGTTTTTACTAAAATTTTTTCATTCTTTTTTTCTTAGGAAATTTTTACAGTAAATTTGATTTATTATTATCTCGATAATCTATGGATATTAACATGGTATGAACAATACTTTATTTAGTTTCCTCATACAAAATTATATACCTCATCTATATCTATAAAATAAAATTTATTTATACTTTACTTTATTCAGTTTTATAGTTTTATGAAAAAGCCAAATAAACTTTTGTCTAAATGAATAAATGATATATACTCTCTAAACTTTTTTCCTTAAAAATCTGCAAATATTTACTTCTTTAATTTCATTCTATCAATGACCATCATATTCATAGTTATGATATGATTAAACAAAAATTAAATATTATCCAAATAACTTATTCGAAACTAATAAAATATCATATATATAGATCAGATTATTTTTCAAATATAAAGTTTTAAATATATCTGGATGAGACACCGATTATATCTCTATTAATAAAAAGCATATAATATTACAAATGAGAGAAAGAATAAGAGGGAAAAGGAAGAAAAGAGAAAGAAAGAAAAATTCAGAGCCCCGTAAATGAAAGCTTACACGAGCTTGGAGGCCTGAAGTGCGAAAATGTAAGCAGTTCTAACATAGTTGAAAATCTTTCATGCTTTTCATTTGCAATTATTATTTTATTTTATTTTTCTTAAAAGTACGAATACATATTTTCTTTACTAAGTACAAGTGATAATAAGAATGAATTAATTATCGATTCAAGGGGAAAGGGGAGTGCTTCTTTTATCCTCATTTAGATATTTCGTTCTTTTGTTCTCTTAACACCTTTAACTGCTAAATTACAAGAAAAAAGGGAAAAAAAATCATAAGAAAAGGACTACTACCCTAAAAATTATAGATATCATCGTTAGTTCATTATTATATGGTCTCGTTAATTCAGTAAAATAGGCACGATAGGTTCATGTATAATTAAAAGCATCTTTTCTCGACATTTTTCATACACGGTAAGGCAACATTCATATATCGTATAATTTTTTCTTTTTTTTTTTTTTACCTATAACTAAAAAAATCCATCGAATAACTATTTCGCCAGCCATAAATATATTTTTGCTACATAAAAGTTAACTAATGTTCTGTTTCGTCTTAATTAAAGTTGTCCATAGACCCAGGCAGCTGTTATCATTTATAAGATGTTACGTTTATGGTGTTGACATTTAATCCACAATGATTTTTTTTTTAACCATATTCACAGCAGCCAAAACTATTTTAACTTAATGATACTAATATTAATCTCCTAATGAGATGAATCAAATTCGAATTTTTTTTTTCAATTATAATATGTAATAATTAGGGGAAAAAAATCCTTTTAAAGTACCGAAATAATTTGTGAAATTCCTCATGAGTTTGCTTTTGTCCCTCTGGAATGCTTCTAAATATATAAATAGGTCTATATCCACTTAACTCGGTTTACTTGACTCAAAGTCTACACAATTATTAAGTTGATTCCAGCTGAACATAAATGTATCAAGGGAATGCCAATTTACTCTGTCTGTTTTTTTCTTTTATTTTTGGTCATTTTTATTATCGACAAAAGACAGGAACATATATAATTGCTAAAAGCAAACATAGAAAAACTCAAGATGCAAAATATTACTTAACAAAAAAAAGTCCGATGTTGTCGTTGATATTGTCGAGAAGCGTTCAATATGTTTTCTAAATCTTTCTTTCCCTAAAGGACTAGTAATTCTTTACTTGATTCTTAAATAAAGTACGTATCAATTTTTTTATAAAGCTCAACCCATTAAAACGAAAAGGAAGAAATTTCGAATCCTCCTCGCGTTGCACATATTCTGAAGCTTTTTAATTCCCGACTCAATTAGAAGAAAACCCTAATGGTTGATTAGTGACAGCTTTTATTTCATTTTCTCATTTATTTTTCATCGACCCCATGTCCCGTCATAGGGTGAGTCTAGTCCAACCATGCTCTTTTGCAACTTGAGGTCCCTGTAAAACTTCTTAATGAACTCCTCAGCTGCCACGTCTACTTCACCGTTGTCCCCTTCATCTTTTAATGGGAATGGGGAATCCGATATTCTCAATTGCCTCACCATAGGACTCTTCCCGAATCCCGGCAGCACAAATGGGGATGGCGCCGCCGTGGCAGTAGCCTCTGCCGCCTCCGCGTTTAGCATCTCTAGCACCTTCTGCACGGCTGAGATGGTAGCCGCTTCATTGTATCGGTACGATGATTTCACTACGTGGCGGTTGTGGTAGTTGTAATAGTGGTTGTGCTTATTTCTCTTGTAACCTGTTAAACAATTCAATAATTCACATTAGTAAGATACACACCATTGAATGTATTACCTCTACGAAAATGGATGAAATCTTCTCAAATCATAAAACCAACATGATTTTTTATAATCATTTAATCAATTAAAAATATATAATTGATACATGACACATGGGCATATCTATTGCTAAGAGACTAGAGAGATTGAAATTCCCACGTAGAGCAACTTTTAAAACCGTTTTATAAATTTAGAAACAAAAACATTAAATTGAATGAAAAAAAAAATTTAAAGCATTCTATTATCACATTAGTAGATCGGCTCGGAACATATCATATTATTTATTATTTTAATTTCTTATTTTGAGCATTAACAAGTATTTCGGAAAACCGTGCTTAAGTGAGAGCAATTACCGAATTTGGCATGACCGTTGGTGAAGGGGAGGTATCCATAGGCGGGACTATTGCTGCAGCTAAATTCGTACTCTCTAGGGGAGATGAAGGACACGTGTGCATCATTGGAGCGGCAAGTGAAGGAAGCAAAGTGGTGGTGCATGAGTTCACCAATAGCTTTGCTTGCTATCTTGCCACGTTTCAACATCACGTTAAGATCAACGATGATCTTGCTCTTAGAGAATCCTTTCCTCATCATGTACAACACCGCACGTACTAACCCCAATAGCTTCTTTGCTACCTCCGGTGTACTTTGCTCCATTTCCATTTTTTCTCCTAAAAATTTGAAGAGAGAGATAGGGAGAAGAAGGGGAGAGAGAGAGAGAGAGAGTATCTGTAAGTGTTTTTTTCTTGATGGTTAATTTGGCAGGTTATAGAGAGGGGAGGTGGAAGCTATTTAAAGGGAAGAGGAAATAATAATTTAATTTATATGGAGCCAAGATTTTCTTCCACTTCATGTTGTGGAGCGTGCGGCTGACTCGCGGGTAGAGACGTTTGATGTGGAGGCGAGTGATGGCCACGAGCTGATGGAAGGAAAAGGGAGGGAGTTTTGTAGGTAAGAACAAATAGTGGTTGAAACTTTTTTGAAATTTTAAGATATTTTTTGTTTCTTAAACTTGTGCTCTTTTTGATGTAATGATTTTTTGAGATTACTAGGAAGTCCTTAAGGAAAGAGTTAATTACTTAAGGATGTCACTAAAACGCAATGATTACTTAGATATCTCGGATTTCGATGTGCTCCGAAGGTCAAAACTACCGGCATCTACGTAAAACGTGAATTCAGCGACTTGTTATGACTTTTTCATGGTGCCTTGTAACCATGATGATTCGATAATTAGATGTTTCTCGAAAAAACACGGAGCAAGTGATTTGAAGGCGACTTATATTACCTTTCACATAATATGTTAACTTTTTTCATAACTCTATGGGAAGCTTAGTACTATTATTAAAACCAAAAAAATTCGTAAATAATCATTTTCTATCATTTTCATTTAGATATTACTAAAAAGTTAATACAATTTATCTATAAGTTGATCCCCTCTATTTATTTTCCTCAACTTTTCTCAATTTATTATTTTAAAATATTATCACATACAATCAACGGTTGAAATATAAAAAATACAATAACATCATAATGATATCATATGATATTTTAAAAATCTAAATAATTTTAACTGTTAATACTCGATTCTTACCCGACTTGAGACTTGGCATACAAAAAGGTCTACCAAGAAACATGCGAGCAAGCAGTAAGTTCCCCCTCTATGTCATGGCCTACTTAGGGATTATCACAATTAGCACTACGACGTCTCACTTGAGTAAGCCAGCTTAACCACCGAACCTAATGCACCCTGATCGCCCAGCATTAACTTGAGTTTCAACTCATCTTTAATTAAGCACCTGCTAACTTCCCGACGTCTTAGCTCCTCTTTTGTTTACTCTTCATGCCTCCTTGACTTCAAATTCAAATTGAACTAAGTGCTAGGAATGCAACTAGTGAGGTTACTCGTTAAGGCGGATGAAAGAAGTTCCCTTAAAGCAATGCCTTTTGGTTACTAGAATTGAAGATTATGGTTTTTTACCTAGTCTTTAGCAATAGCTTTCGACTGCAATCCATTAATGATGGTCTGACATCTATAGTTTGGCCAACACCACTGATAGTCCTTACGGATGTCAGAACTTTGAGCTATAGGCATGATTGCTAAGTCGATCATGGCTAACTGCCAATCAAAGCTACCCAGCTTCCATCATAAAGCATGTTGCCTACCAGTAACTCGTATGAGTAAACTCAAAATCACTACGTGTTCAGATAATCCCTATAAAAAGCACCAAAGACCATGAGGTAAGGGATGGGCTTAATGACATACAATTTCAACCATCATTGTCCTCAACACACATATACACGCCAAACAAGCACTATTCCTTAAACCCCCAGTGCTTGCCCCTTCTTTCCCCTTAACTCTTCTTGCTAACTTAATTGTTAGAAGGCACTTGTGGCCTCAATCACAGGGAGGCTTTTGCATGTATCAGGAAACGAGGAGCTAGCTCAACTCGATTGGTCTAGGATTCTTAACTTAATCCATTTAAGCCCAATTCGTCCTTCATTTACTCTTCATTAATTTGACCACAATCAACATTAACCATTGATTTGTAAATTTAGGGAAATTAAAGAAAGGAAAAACGGAGAGAATCCAAATCGTAATACTAAATCATATTCGAGCAATTTAATATAAGAAATTTCATGAAAACACTAGACTCGTTTATAAGTCACTCCATCTATGTTAAAAAACTAATAAAGTGCATATCTATTTTCTATACACAATCATCTCGCCGAATTTTTTCTTTTCTGTAAATATGGCTTTCGATTACTAATAGTTCGAATTAGGACAATACATAAACAATGTATACACAAGGCATGGTTAGAAACTCATTGAAGTGGGATATGGATCACAGCTCCCATCTTATGCTTCATTGGCGTAAGAGGGTACGAATTTTATGAGAGAGAGAGACAGAGAAAGAGACAAAGAGAGAGAATATGAATGGATTTATATGATTATTCGTGCAAGAGTGTTCTTTTTTATGGTGTTCTTCTATAGAATTATCGAGGAAATGACTCTAAATTTCTTACGTTTTTTTCTTCAATTAAAAATATAAGATTTTTTCATCAATCATGATGTCAAATGTTACAATCCAAAGAAATACTGTGATAACAAAGGCAAGTAGTTTAAGAAATGAGGATAGAGTGTTAATACATCAATCTTGAGGCCATATCCCTTTAATTTCTTTAGTAATAATGGCCTATCTAATCAGTTATAATGTAGGTGTATTAATCTTTGTATCCCCTGTTCATCTACTATTTAAGATTTATGATATATCATATAGTTTATAATGGGATTAAAATTTCGTACCAATCTCCAAGGAGAATTCTAAAACTCACTCAAACGGTTGAAGGCTTGCCCAAAGCAGCTAAATTTACCCTCTTAAAGATGAAGAAAGGAAGATAAAAGGAAAATAATGTGATATGATGGCGTACATTTTCATCCTATCCGTGTCTTTTCTGGTTACGTGGATATAAAATAGACATGTGTCCATGATAATTTAATTTCCTTCACCTGTTCATCTTCAGCACCTTTAGGCTCCATTGAAGGAGATTTTGGAATGGTTAGACGTTTCGGTTATATAGCTAAAATCATTATATAAATAATGGTATTTTAACAAAAGGTTTGATTATTTGCAAAAATAAATAAATAAATAAATGGTTTGATTCTTTTTTCTTGTTCTAAATTATATTATATACGAAAGTTGGAAATCGAAGATAATATGCTCAAAGTTAGAAGGGAAAGTATTACCTCCACAATTGAACCAGGAAGCATCCGACAATAAAACTTTCAAGGAAAAAGAATACGATTATTCAAACCGAATCATCTATGAAACATTTAAGCATGTGTTTGTATATGTAGCTGCTCGACAATTGTTAAAATGATAGAAAATTACGACCGATAAATAAATAATAAATTAATTCAAGTGACTTATCACGGTATAATTTATGCATACATATATGTATATATATGTGAGATAGGTTTATTCTGACTAACCAATCACATACAACAAATGTATCAATTGATTTAGAAAACTAATATCCATATCATAAATATTTTAAGGACATTAGCAAAAGTAACACGTAATTACTAAAAAGTTTATAGTTGGTGGTTTTACTATAATAGATGACATGTTTGAAAAGAAAATAAATACCATCATCTTGTAATGCAATAAAAAAAAAAGGGTAATACAACAAAAAATAAGGATGTCATAATATCAATTTATCTAGATCGAACCCTCATTTTAAATGGAGCAAAAGCTGTTTGGTTGTGGAGAGTAATTAAAGATGATGAACCATCTGATTACTCTATCCAAATCTATCTAGAAAGCTAATCGCAATTCAATTAATAACTGAAAACGAGTCTACAGTTCGATTCCATTTTCTTCTCGCTCCAATAAATGTATAATCGTTCAATTAAAAGAAAACAAATCTTGAACCCGATTGATTTCCTACATTCTTAAACTTTCCAATGCGATCCGTGTTGCTGGATTCAATGCCCACTTGCCCAGCATAATGCTAGTCGACGGCTTCTTTTCCAACGGTAGGCACTAGTCGGTAAGAAATCTATTTATTCTTTCCCGCAGTCCGCAGTGAGCGGAAATGTATCGTGTTCTAGCCATTGCCACCAGTGTGCAATGAGTGTGACAAAAGGTTTATGCAATGAATAATAATATAAAAATGATGAAATCAAATAACTTACTTGGTCGAGGAATGAGCAGATATCGTTATTACAACCTAAAACTTGCTTTATCCTATATGGTTGCATAGGATTCGAGTAAACACTGAAGTTCAAAGGACCTGTCTCGGTTTCAATTTTTTGGAATTTGCTAGATAGAACTATATAAGTGGGGCATATTACAAGGGCCAATCTATATAACCCAAAAAAATAAAAAATAGGATGAACTAAAAACATTTGACCTACTTAAATGCGGACTTTTCTAACCCATCTTGCTTAACTTATAGGTTAAAACTGACTAACCTATTACGGGGCAAGTTAACCTACCAACCTATACTAAATAAAAAATAAAAAAAAAACTTATAATGCTCTATTCATATATTTTATTTAGATACATTTTCGATTTTAGGATTGAGTTTTTAAAAAATGTAATTAATATTTTATTTTATTTCAAAGCATATTCAATCATAGAAATGGAAGTACTATTATATGTTATACTCATATCCAATTAACTATAATATATGTTTAATATATCTTACGGTAAAAATGTGCTTATTATTAACTATTTGTAATAGGAAATAATAAATATAGTATATGGTTATCTTATATACTAACTTATATGAAACATTCAAAATAATTGCATAATAAAGTTGATTATCATATTAATATCATAATGTATATGATCATTGTTGTCATGTAATGCTAATTATAAATATGGTTTAATATATTGTTTAACAAGTCCAAGAAACAATTTACTTCTTTTGTTTTTTTTTTTATTTTTTATTTTTATGAAGTATATTAAACGCGGACGCAAATATATATATATATATATGTATTTATGAATATATTTAAAAACAAAATGAAAATTGAATATTATAGTAAATAAAAGCTAAATATAAATATTGGAATCGATAAAATTATGAGTTATAATTTATAATTTGTAAATATTCTACATAATGCATTTATGAGAAATGAAGAATAATAAAATTTGTAGGTTGGCCCTCTTAACCCACCCACCCATCGTGAGACAGGTTAGATTAGAAATTCTAGCTCGTGTTTGCAAGCAGGCCAACTTACTTAACCTACAGGCCAATGCAAGGAGGGGTGTGGCGGGTTAGCTTACTTGGCCCATTTGCACAGCTCTAACCATAAAAGTGTACAAGATACAATATCTCTATACATAGTAGCCATCTTGGAGTCTATACTATAAGACCCAATAACTCCAGTAGTAGCATTTGAAATAATAAAATATAATATTTTAATTTAATAATAATGGCATAAGCCCATTTGCCCACTGCAATAAGTAAAATTCTAAAGGACCTATCACGATCTTTGTTCATTTTTCTCCTTTCAATTTTTGATATTATTTTATGATAAATTGTTTGGAGTTATAGTATCAAGTATATGATAGATGTCTTCATGAGAAATATATAATTGAAGAATTTGGTGATTAATTTATTTGAGATTACAAGGTTGATGAATGTATTTGTTACAAATACATGAAAAAATAGATAAGCTATTGGTAACTTACTCAAAATATTATATATTGCAAATATGTGATAAGAATTTCACAGGTTTCATAGAATACTTTATATCCTATAATAATCTCCATTAGGTAAAGATTTCAAGATAATTTCTATTTATTATAGGACAGTAGTTTGAGTTCCAAATTTTAAGAACTTGCACTTATAGATGGAATATGGAAAAAATTTCATACCCTGCTTACATTATATATACTTACTCTTAACATAAAGTATGCTAGTTATTCCTTGATTTTTAATTCTAAGTGGTATCCAATGCAAAATTAAAAAGAAATTAGAAAATATCCTTACATTTCTTTTAAATTTAAAAATTATGAAAATTAAATGTACAAATATTTTTCAATAAGTATAATATAATATCACCAAGATCTCATTGGTATCCACCATATATCGACGTTACAACTTACAAGAAACTTAAACAATTAAATAACGAAAGATGCATGTTTGGGTATGGGTCTCTTAGACTCATATCGACTTCTTTAAGTCTTGAGTCAACCTATTTGGGCCTAAAGCTAAAGTGATTTCTCTATGATCGACTTGTATGAGGAATTATTGGATAAGGACCAAAAACTGTTCAACTCCCAATCTCACCTTAGGTCAGACATAACAAATACCTATTGATGAATAAGGCTCTAAGATTTGGTCAACAACAATCCCTATATATCAATTATATGACATTAGCATGACCTCCACTCTCCTAATTTAGTAGATACTACAACATGCAAGGTGTACCCTTAGATTCTCACCAAGTCTTTCCTATAAATGAATGAAACTCCTGAACAGTAAACCACTTGAACTTCTCTAAGCACATTAAGCACTCAAGCTCTCTTACCCTCTTACAATTACTCTCCTACGCTTGCTAACATAAGTATTGAAATTGTCATAACGAACAATACCGTAGCACCCCCAACTGTATTTTCTTTTGCAAGCTTACCTATAACTCTCATAAGGCCTAGTTGAGTTCATCTTTACCGATAAAACCTATAGATGAAAATGCATATTTGTTTAATAAACTTATTCATATATAGAAATACTGTCTTAACTTAACATATACTTACTACTAATGAGCAATTTGAGAATTTACTCCATTTTCTTCATTTTCCTCGCTAGTTGGTCTAATCAATTATTTAACATTTTCATCCTTCAAATTTTCTTTACCATTTCAACAATTTCTCTTTCAATATAGGAAATAGTGGTTTTGCCCTTCTCTTTCAATACATAAGGTTTTAGAGACTAATTTTGTGACAAAAAAAAAAAAAAAGCTATCTTCTTTGCAATGAACTTTTATATGATAAAAATGAAAAAGAAAACACTATTTGCGATGAGTTTTGCGACAGAATAGCCATAAATTAGCAAAGAGAAAAATTTCTATCATAAATTTGTTGTAATAAAACAACGGAAAAGTGGAAATAAGTGGTGAGAAAATTAGGATAGATTGCAATAGATAATTCATCTTGAATTTATAAGTAGTACTTGTAACGAAGATATATCATTCCAAGTAGTTAACAAAATATCAAATAAAGAAGGAAAGGAAGTTATCTTAAATTTATGATGATTTTTTCATTGATTAAAAAATGTTATCTAGGATGGAAAATTTTTCAAGGAAAAAAAAAAAAAAAATAAGAGAGATTATAATAGGATCTATAGTTGATTAGCCCTCCTTATGGGAGTTAACAGGCCCTCCTTTCCTTTTTCCATTTGATTTCTTAAAGATTCGTAATAAGATCTTATTATATGGAAATCTAACCCTAAACTAAATAGACCTTTGATCACTTAGAAAAATGATGGAAATAAATTTTTGTATTATGTTTATGACCTTTGATAGGTGTTAATCTTGATATATAATGTAATCAAGGCTTTGTATACATCACAGGTAAAGGAAAGCAAGCGAGTTAAATGAGCTAACCTAGCCCGGGGTACTTTAACCTATGAGTTAAATGGGTCAGGCTCATTTAGACCACCTTTAAATGGATAAAAAAATCTTAATCCTAACCCATTTAAAAAGCAAGTTAAACTGGTTGGCTTGCAAGGTAAAGGCATAAATGTATTAAACGGGCTAATCCAAACTAACCCATTTTGGCCTACGGGTTAAATAGGCTGACCTTATTTGGCTTGCTTTTAAATGGGCCAAAAAACCTTTGCCTAAAGCTATTTAAAAAGTAGATTAAACGAGTCAGCTCGTGGGTTAAAACCTACTTGCACACCTCTAATCATAGGTGACATGCTTGCAAGCGTAAAGATAGTTTAAACCTAACTAATAAATATTTTGATAATTCATTAATGTGTCATTCTTACTTGTTATTGTGAGCTACAGTCTAGTTGATATCAATATTTTAGGTTGCAATTCAACTATAATCAATAAAGTAATTAATATGGGCAACGATCCTACTATAATCATTGATATGGATTAAAATCCAACTATGATCGTTGTATTCATTTATACGCACTGTGCTCTTACTACAGTCAATATAGTCCTTGATATGGGTTATGGTCCAATTGTTATCGACATAATCGTTGATACAGGATGCAGTTTTAATGTTACTTTAATCTTTCATATGATATTGAGTCATTGTTCATTATCCATTTGAAAATGAAATCTATGTTCCACATTCCAATTGTCAAAATTATGATGTTTAACAAATTAACATCATTTAAATAACAAACTAACTATTTGTTGCATTGAGCAATTATTGGCTTATGTATGAGTGTTAGATGCAAGGTTTCACCATGTAAAACCCAGGAAAATTCAAGTGAATTGTAAATAAAAAGGAAGAAAGCTTATTAAATTAAAATCAAAGTGTTAAAGTAATTAAATAATTTTACTAAATCGTATTTTAGGGATTACAAATGCTAGGGCTATACAGCTTAACCTAGCTTTAAAAGGCTTCCTTTAGTCATTTTTACTCTAGACTTAAACTAACAATAGAAGAGGTTTTCCCTCACCTGGTTGTGCAAACCAACGTAATGTCTTAAGTTAAGAAGAGCATATCATAAGATTCATTATAATTTTTGATGGACTAAGAGATGCTAATATTGATCTTGGGATTTAGTGTTTTCTACGTGGGTAGCTGAGTGAGGAAAACAACCTTAAAGGTAAAGCTTGAAATTCAATAAGATTTTATCAATTCTCATTGAAAAAAAAAATATAATTGTGATTCCTTTGGTAGTACAAGAGGAAGCCATTGGTGAGAGGTGAACTCGTAAAGCTTGAAATTCAATAAGATTTTATCAATTCTCATTGAAAAAAAAAATATAATTGTGATTCCTTTGGTAGTACAAGAGGAAGCCATTGGTGAGAGGTGAACTCGCGAAACTAGTCATAACCTTAGGAAGATTCACTGGTAAGTAATGACTCAATTATGAATTAGGAGATTGTAATTAAATCCAAGTATATTGCATTGATTTTCTGAGGTTATGTAACAATTTGGAGCAAGGAAAAAGTGAAAGATCGCTCTAAGGTTCTATTAAGTGTTAAGGTAATGTACTTCTTTAGTAGAAATTTTTCTTCCTTTGTATGATTCAAGGATTTAAGAGTATTGTAGAGATGTTTTAATGTTATTTTGGTTAGTAATGAGAGGATTTCGATGTTTTCAAAATGAGGTTGACATTTGGATTTCAAATCAAGGGTGTGCTAGTGTGTTTTTGGTGAAAAAAGAGAGAAGAAAATCAAGGTAGGAAAATCATGATCAAAGATTATGGATGTAATCCTAATCGTGATCCTCTATAGAGTATTAAGAGTGAAGTAGTTTGGAAATAATTTATGGATGAGAGCAACACTAGGTACATGGCTGTGATTTAAGGCATGTACATGCTCTAATGCAAAGAAAGGGAAACACGACCAAGTACACAGCCATGTTTTAAGGCATAAACTTGTTGTTTCACTCTAACAAAGGATCATAGGTGTAATTCCCAACTTTGTGAACCTTGTAGTTGCTTGCATTTATCTTTCTAACCTAGGATTAGGCATAGTCAGTTAAGGATTCTCATTTAGGACTCTTAGAAAGCCTATAGATTAGTTTTCCTATGTTAATTTACAATCAAGTACTTTTGATAGACTCTAGGTACATGACACTTATGTGTTGCTTATGAATTGTGATTGCTAAGCTAAACTTTATATTTGTAAATTTACTCAAATTGACTAACTAAACATCTAACCTAAATGATCATTACTTGTTACTTAAGGCCCTAAGTGGTAGATTCTTAGGGGACAATCTCGATGATCCATGGATGCATTGTCCATAGTGGAGTTTCCCATGGAAATGATCTAAAGTAGATCTAGGTGGAAGTAGATAGGGCCCAAAGTAGTATGCCCAAATATAGGTTTTAAAGGTGCCTAAAGTGGTATGCCCAAGCATAGGTTATAAAGGAGCTCGAAGTGGCACACCCAAACATAGGTTGTAGAAGGGGCTCAAAGAGGTACACCCAACTACTAAGATGATGAATCAGATTGTGTTGTGATGGAGGTTATGAGGACCTTTAAAAGGGTATATACCACACTATAAGCAAGTACATCTAGCCAAATTATAGTAAAGATAAAATGAACATGAGTCTGAATATCGATCCTACGGGGACCACTCTATCAAAACCTATGTTACTAGCAATTTACCTCAAATATCCAATTACCTAACTTATCAATATGGGAGTGATTGTAATTAAACAAAAAAAATGAATAAGGATTAATAACACAAAAATAATAAAGTAAATAAGAACAAGAAAAAAATAACAAAACTAACTAAAACTAAAACTAATTAATAATAAGAAGCATGATTTGATACAAATAAAAAAGACATAATCCTCGGTGAATTGTTATTATTTACTCTCTAATTCATGCAACCTTTCAATCTCAACTATTCTCTAGATGGTGAAGATTCCTAATACTATGCCTATGGAAATCGGATTTTGAATTAGCTAGACTCACATCTCTAGCTAGTTCTTGAACCTAAGACCATCTCTACCCACATCGTTGTTGAATAGAAGATCTTAAGATTGCGTAAAGCACCTGGATCTCGCTATTAGGTTTTCCTAATATGAAAAGATCCAATACCTAATCTCTTTTCATATTGAAACTCTTTTAATTACGCTTATCTGTTTACTACAAGCCTCACGACTCTACAGTAAACTTAAACATCAAATTAGTAATCGTAGTAAGCACTAATTGATGACAATATATTATGAGTAATTAGATCATCAAAGTATAATATCATAAATAGAAGTGTTGCAATAAGAACTAGATTTCACTAATATTCACTAAGAACAATTTAACTAAAAACCAACATAATAAAAAAAAAAAAAAATAGAAGTAGGCAAGACACCCTTAACAATATTCTATATTACAATTTTATCAAAAGGGGACTCTCTCTGAAAACCTTAGCCTAAAGATCTATTTATAATGAGCAGGATTAGGCTTATAAAGAGAGACTTGACAAAATAAAAGATCCGTAATAAAAATAGAGAATTCACTCATCATATAGCAACCGTGCCCTAGGTACATGGCTCTTGTAGCTGGGTGTGTTCTTGTTCTTTATGCAAAAATTTTCAAATTTGGAGAAATTGCTTCATAAAGGGACCATAGCCATGGTTCTTGGCCATAGTCCTTTTTGGACTTAAAAAATCGCAAAATACTAAATAGGAGAGCCACACTTGAAATCCATGGCTATGGTCATCTCTGAATAGCAATTTTTTACTCGTTTCTCACTCCTTTGCTTGTGATTTCAATGCACATTCCTTGTTCATAGGCATAGTCCTTTTCAAAGCTTCAAAATTCATCCAAAACATCTTCAAATCCTCCAAAACTTAGTCTAAAATCATCAATCTCTTCAAATTAATCAAGTGAAGCCTCTAATTACTCAAAAAATTGCTATAAACCTTTAAAACTTCCTTAAATACTCTACAAGTCTCTAGAAATGAAATTTAAACAATTAAGCTCAAAATAATACAAAATTTACTTGATTGAAGTGTAAAATAGCACAAAATAACTATAGAAAATGTATGTTAAATTGGAGTTACCAAATACCCCCACACTTATTTGCTTATCCTTATGCAAAACAATGAAAATTATAGAAAAATATCTTGAGGACAAGATGATTAACACAATCTTAGAGAAGTGCACCTTTAAAAGTAAATTGCTTAGGAAAAAATTCTTTTTGGAATCACCATTTATTCCTTAACTTTGTAATGCATTCAAAATACTTGGATGATAGCTTATTAAAAATGATTGAATTTAAGTAATCAATCTTAATCATTCAGGATTAGCATAACACTTAAGCAAAAACTAAATTAGAGATTAAAATAGGATAAACTAATTAAGAAAAAGTTATAAGGATTTCCTCACTTTAAACTCAAGAGGAGCAAAATTTTCCTTAATTATTTTTAACTTGAAAATTAGACTAGAGTCATGTTACATTAATTCATCTTCTAATTTTCCCTCTTCTATTGTCAATTTTCATTAGGAGGCTTATCCATTCAATTTGATTTTGCTTATTGAAGCTTGATTAACATTGGGAAAGTACATCGCTCTTTTGATGGTTCGAAGCCGATGCTTACTAACTATGTTTTTCTTTCAATTACTCTAATAGTTGTTAACAAGAAAGCACATTACTCTTTTGACAAATCAATGTCAATCTTCAACAACTTTAATTATTTTTTCCTTTTTTCAATTAGTGGTAGGAAAAATTCTTGCTCTTCTAAGAGACCAAGATTGATCCATATCAATTTTTAGCAATTTACTTTAAAGTCAATTTAATTATTCAATTAATATCTCTAACTACTTTCATTTTCTAATGAACTTTCAAATGACAGATCTCCTTTATTCATCCAATCTACAATTTTTTGAAAAAGTAAGATAGATACCTATCCTCAAGAACTAAGCTCAAAAATCAGAATAACTAGTCCTTAACCCATTTTCTATCCTAACCTCGAGTCTAAGTCTAAACTTAAGAGAAGCGAAACTCTAAATCCTAACAATTTAATCACTCAAACTCAATAAAGTGTTCCAAATTCATCAAGGTTTGGGAAGATTAAAAAATTTTTCAAAAGCTTAAGTGAGTTTCTAATTTATAATATACACAATCTAACATTTCCTCCGCACACTTAAGTTGTACATTGTATCCAATGTACATAAAGCAATGCAAATCAAAGTACAAAAGTGGGAAAGGAAGAAAAATAGAAAAGAACTAGAACTTTCCTGGTTTTTAGTATTGATCCTGAAAAATGTGAAGTTCGAATCTGAGTTCCATTAACCAATTATGCACATAAAGTTTTCTTTGAATTAAAAATGAGCTAACACAGAAAAGAAAAGAGAAAGTTGAACTAAATTAAATAAAACTACTAATATTAATTTAATCACCAAGTTGTTAGTATCTTACAGACTTACAAATATGAAAAGTTAAATAGTCATTTAAACCAAAAGGCAATAATAATTAAATTAGTACAATCATCTAAATAAGAAAAATCATAATGAGTCTTTTGAAAAGAAAATTGGCATACAGAAGAAAAAGCACTCATCATCCTCATTGTGGTGGATTAAAAGGACGTGTAAACCTTGCTAATTCTCAATGACGATCTAAGTAAACAGAAATGCTCTTTAAATATTCCCGAGAATTAATCAAATAAAGAATCAAGCTAAATATAAAAGTTGTGCTCATACAAATTGACTTCCCAATTATAATCGAACATGAGAACTATAAAACATAATATCAATCCTAGAATTATCCCAAAACCCAAAACCCTAAAGAATAGTAAAATACTTTCGAAGCTTGTGAAAACCTTAAAACTTAATAACGATCCTCAACTTACTAAAACCTTAAAATGTGGTAAGAATTCACAAACTTATCGAAATCCTAAATGAAAAATCGAAAACTTAAATACTAAATTGAACACTTACAAAAAACCTTATGTCAAAAGCTTAAACCTAATCAAGCTTCAACTGATCTTAAGATACATGTAACTTATCTTAAAAACCAACTTAATGAATCGAAAAATTCAAGAACTAAACTTTAACTTAGCTACTTGAATAAAACAATTAAGTTATGATATTTCAAAGGTGAAATTGAAAGCCACATGTGGGAGATTAAACTGGCCATACCCCACCCACTTTCCTTCCAAATTCAATTTCAAACAAACCAAACTAAAAAGATGTAAACTTAGTTAGCATGTAACCTTAATAAGTCCCCATGTGATTAGACAAAACAATCCCAATTCCCTAAATAAGTTATACCATTTATAGAAAAAGTTACCTAACCATTTTTAAATCAAGCCAAAAGTGGCAATTGATAGGATAAACAAGCTACACCCTTACTCGCCTTAGGCCGTTGGTTTGAAGAGGCTATAGAAGCCATCATTTCACCCTCTCTTCTCATGAAAACTCAAATTAATGCCTACCTAAAAGGGAACCCTAAAACCAGTCACATCCCCTTATTTGTGCTTCACTTGACACATCAATTTGACAAGCTAAAAGAAGGGAACCCTAGCCTATATTCTAATAGGCCATTAAACCTAATCAAGCTCCCTTATGTTCTTCCATTTTCCATAACTTGCAACACTTAAAACAATCAAGGAGAAGCTCCCCCAAACACTACCCTCATTACCCTTGGAGACACCTTAAATTACACACCCAACTACCCCATTTAGTACCCTTATTCGGCTACAAGAGAGCACCCCCCCAAACACCACCCTAAGCCTAGCCATTTAGATGGATACTAAGACATCAATAGATTACCAAGTTCTTAAGATCTATGGAGCTAACAAACTACCAAGAAATGGGGGCAAAAACTAAGAGAAGGTTCCTAAGACATCAACAAATCACTAAGTTCTTAGGATCTAAGGAGCTAAAGGACCACTAAAAGACAAGGACAAAAACTAGGAGAAAGGGGACTAGATTGGAGGCACAAATCTTCATTATACAATCTAGTAAAGTATACTTCATTTTTATGTAACTTTAGAACACCATGAGTAGAGCTCCTACTTCTTACTTTTGTAACTTTATCTTGTATTTTAGAAGCTCTTTGGTTTAGGATAAGTAGTAGTCCTTGAAGTTTTGTTGCAAATGCTAAACTCTAAGAAGTATAGACTTGTTTTTTTTTTTTTTAGCATGAATAGATTACACATTAAAGCGAAGTCTTATAATATGAAGAAACATCAAATAAAAGCTAGTATGAGACCTCTTGAAGAGCTGGATGTGAAGTGTATAAGAGTTTTCAAGATATTTTCTTCACTTGTAATGAGTTGTTCGTGCATCAAAATACCCTTAGGTCTTAGAAAAATCAAGATAAGGAACTTTAGTGATGAGAATATCTTATAAAAGCCTTACATGAGCATTTAAGCCCGAGGGTCAAATGTGTTCCACATTTTCCCCTCAATTTTATGTTAGATAAAGCCACTTACAAAGAGAAAAACATGTATAAGTTAAGGCACAAGTAGTGTAAAGCCTTAGTTTAGCACTTAAGGGAACAAGAAGATAAGTTTAAAAGATGGATTTACAGGCTCATAAACTCAACTCATCGAATCTATAACCAATGTTTAAATCCACTTAAACACCCTTAAAGGTATAGTAAGTAAAGTAAAAAGACCAACCAAGACTAATAAGATAAGTCTTAGGAGCCTAAAACTCAAAACCAAGCTAAAAACTTAAAAGACAAACCCAAAACTTATAATCGAATTATGGAAAATTCTTTTTGGCTAGCAAGTTTAAGCTAAAACAAGGATGGCATGAAACTCATAGAAGGCTTACATTAAGTTCCCCAAGCCCACCAAAGTGTTAAGTACCATAAATGGAAGAATCGAGCTCATTTTTTACTATAAAATTCACTTAGAAATTTAGGAAGCACAAGATAGTAATAAAGCCAAAAATATTAAATGAAAAACTAATCATGTGAAGGTAACTAAGCCCAAACAAAAGTTCCAAGCCCAAGCCTTAATGATTTCACTAAGTAAAAAAAGCTTAATAAAAAAATTAGGCTCAAAAGAAAACTTAATTAAAAGAAGTGCCACTGTTCTTGCCCATAACCAGAATTGGGGGGCCTACCTCTCAAATCTAACCATACCAAGTGAAAGTGCATATGAAAATGATGAAAATCAACAATAAGATCACAAGAATTGAATTTAAAATAAAAAAGATATACGTAATTAAAGATTTAGGGTGACATCATAATATAACGAATCATTATGTTACTACATTTATTTTGTTTAAGGGACATTGATCTCATGGATGACCTACCTTCTAATAACTACGATTAGTAGCTATGGTAGAGTGAGTAATTCCTGATGACTTCATGCTTGATTTTGCTTGTAGGTAGTTGTACTAAAGTAACATTATGTTAATTGATTACATGAGAGGTATGGAGAATGCATGTGTAGTGACTCATGATTGATTGCATAACTTAATGGTGATATATAAACCGAGAATACTTACGTGATTGATTTATATATTGTCATTATGGTATAAAAAATGTTTGATCACCTAAGGAACCGAACACAAATACTTATTTGACTATAAACTAAAATGAGTCATGCATGACACATCGTTGCATTATAATTATACCAATTGTCACCTCATGTGGAAGGTTAGAAGGAGCTCATAGGAGCAAATGCTCCTAAAGGGATTAGATTAAGCATATTTATGCCATATTGTTGAGTCCCTATCCTGACTTATGGGTATATGGGCTTACTAGGTGCCAAGAGATACTAATTGTTTAGCTAAGAGCT
This sequence comes from Lumnitzera littorea, assembly GCA_024138015.1. NCBI lineage: Eukaryota > Viridiplantae > Streptophyta > Magnoliopsida > Myrtales > Combretaceae > Lumnitzera > Lumnitzera littorea. Next base: position 75,300,633 of record JAMXBB010000007.1, read on the forward strand.
GTATCATATGACTTCAACTTAGGACATATGATATGTATCAAACCTAATTTTTTTTCCCTACCTGTTTAATATTAACCATAGACTAAGAATTAAGGAGAATCAAAGTTTTTAAACATGTTTTAAAAATACTTGAAGTCACCACCTAATCGGAATTGGGAAAAAGAGTGGGTTAATTTAAATTGGTTGGGTAGATCGATTTAACATAAACATTGGTTTACTTAAAAAACCAATTTCAAGAAAAAGGTTTTGAAAATCAAAGATTTTGGATCCATTGGTTATCCTATTAAACTCTTAACGAGTACTACTTCTTAACTTTCCAAATTTAGAATTACTTTTCAAAATTCCCTTTAAAGAATTTAACTAATTCACAAGTAGAAAATAACATCCATAAAAAATTATCTAAAGTGGGAAAAACAAATTTTTTTCATAAATTGAGTCGCCTCGTAATTGCTATGATGTCTACGTACCCATTATTTAGGATCAAACTTCCGTAATTCATTTAAAAAATATTAGCAAGTTGATTTCTTTTATTTTGGAAAAGAATCAAGTTTAAGTTTCTTAACATTTTTAATTTATTTTGGAAAAATTTTCTAAAAGGGTCCTAACGAGTTTATTTATTTTTGGGAAGTTCTAAAATATCCTAAAAGATTGATTTATTTTTATTCATTGAAAAACATATATTTTCTAGGTGGTAAAACATTGTTTCTAAAATATTATTATTTTTATTTTCTTGTAAAAATAAAACCAAAATTTTTTCTCTTTATCTCTCTTTCTTTTTTTTTTTAAATTTTTTTCTTTTTTTTGTTACAATTTATAATACATTCACAAATGTAAATAAATAATTAAATAAATAAAATTTACTAAGTCAAAATAAAGCTAAACTAAATAAACTAGGACGCAGGTCAAGGGGCTTGGACCGGATCCGGGTCAACTGGCTAGGTCGAATCGAGTTGAAAGACAAGAGTATGCAGCAATGGTAAGAGGGGTGTTTCAGGGTGATTCAAAGGCCAAATTAAGCAGTAAAGGGCTTTTTTGTGAAAATTTTATTAGGTTTGGAGGGTCTTGCAGATCGCTACGATGGTTAGAGTTCGTTTGAGTGGTTATTAGAGTTTATCGTAGCAGTGATGGTGGTTGACATGTGTGGTGGTGGTTATAGGTGAAAAAGAGGGTCCTACAATGTATAGGTTGGTTGCTGTATGTTTCATAAAGGCCAATGTGATGTTAAAATGGGACTTTGGTTTGGTTGTCATTGGTTATATTGAGGATGCAAGTCAAGAGAGAGGGCGATGGCTTGTTGTCGTTGGTTTGTACATGGGTGTATGTTGTAGTGCATGACAGTGGTGTCTACCGATAAAAAGGGTGTACAGTTGAGCTTAAGTTTGGTCATGTTGGGTTACGATAGTGGTTGGAAGTGTATGTAGTGTATTGGGCGGTGAAGGGTTGTACAACATGCGGATGATGGTGCTAGAGTAGTCGATTGGGGTTGTGAACTATTGTTAATGATGGTCGATATAGGCATGTATGTGTATAGTGGTTGAAAGAGTGGTAGGCGCCGCCGTGGCTTGTACAACAATGGTCGCGTTGCAGCGGCTATGCCATTGTTGCTATTGGGGCATGAGGAATTGAGAGTAGATCATAAGGGGTCCGTACTATCGCTACTATTAGAGATTAGGTGTTGTTTTTGTTGATGTGTCGACAATAGGGAATGAGTGAGAGAAGGTTGGATTTAAAGGGTCGATTCTTGCCACGTGTTTGGGGTATTGGTGCTACAATAGGTCAAAGTAGAGTTCGAGAGATAGGGGCATCAAGTTGGTGTTTATTGTGTGATAATGTAGGAGAGGTGGTGATCCTGTATTATTTGCATCAAGCGAAGATGTTAAGTTTGCTACTACTGTTTCGTTATGGTGAGAGAGAGCCCCATGAAGATTAGGGTATTAATATAAGGAAAAAAGAAAAAAAAAGTAGACATTAATGGCCGATTAAATTCCAACTTTTCCTCTCTTTTTTTCCTACTTTTCAATCGCAATTTGAATGGCCAAATGGATGAATCTAACCTTGTTTTAGATTCAATTCACAGTAGGCTATGTGAAGAACAAGAATCATCCATAGATTGGTGTATTTACAAATGAAAATCTTGCAAAAAAATGAGGCCAAAGTGGGGAGTACGGACTAGTTTTGTTGGGGAAAATGAGGAAAAGGGAAAGAAAAGAGAGAGAAAAGAGTGCTAACATGGTGTCACCTCAGCCAAGTGACTTAATGACATCATGCTACGTATTGAACATGCGGTTGAGGCCGACATGTCATATGCCATGTGTTTGATACGTAGCATGATACATGTTGGGAGATGCAAATGTGACACTATTTCAGCTCACGACTACAACTAAGTAATGCCATGTATCAGCAACAAACACGTAGCCCAATAACAAACTAACACCTAACAGGTAGGGTTTTAGAAAAATAAAAAGCATTTTGTGCTTGTTGTGAGATTCGAACCCAAGACCTTCATGCCAAAACTAATGCAAGACCGAGTGTAGTACCAATAGGCTATTGGCTTATGCTTTATCCATATATGCAATCAAATTGCATATATGAATTAGGTCAGCTTAGGCTAGATGTAAATTTAAGCTTAGGCCTAAAATCCCCATTGTTACTTTTATTATTTAAAGCCTAAAAAAATAAAAATCTAATTATATTAAAAACCATATTCTATTTAAACTATCTAATTTTTTTTTCTTCTTCTTCTTTTTTTTAATTTTCTATTTTTTGTAACTTTTTTTTAATTTTCTAATTTTTTATAACTTTTCTATCTTTTTGTATTTTTCTAAATTTTTTGTGCTCTTTCTAAACTAAGACCATTTTTTATATTCTAAAAAATTAAAAAAAAAAAAAACAAGGGGACACAAATGGGCTGTTTATAATGTGGAATGTAGAGAATACTATGCTGCTAGACTTACGAATTTTCGAATTTTGAAAAGATCATGTTCATTATTAAAGTAAAGTGTATATATACAAATATAAGTATATTTATACAAGTAGATTTGAGGCACATTGGTGCAATTATTAATAGAAATCCAGGTGCTAGAACTTGGTTGATGATTTGTGTCGGTTAATAATCTCCAACCTTGACTATAAAGGGTGAAATTTTGACTTGCATATGGTTTCTAGGCTACTACATGTATTTGTTTGGCATATTGCTTGTTACATGCATTCATATGATTATTAAATATAATGTTTGTAAGGCGTGTTAGAGGGATTAACTCAATAAGCGTAAGCTTACACCTCTCTAGTTTCCTTTTGTTGTAGGGCCACCTTTTCGCTAAGCTAAGCCGTGAGATACTTGAGGTTAGGCTCGAGTTAGGATGAGACTATGAGATACTTAGAGCAAAGGAGGGAACTACTTGAGTATTGATTAGGACAATGATTTTTTAAAATTATGTTGCCAGACTTCCTTTAACTATTTGGACTACCTAATTACTGTTACTATTATTTTGGGAAAATCATATTCCGTAGATTAAATTTGATGATTTATCTGATTAATTAATAAAAATGCCCATTTTACTACGATACATTTTGTCTATATGATCGATGGTAGCTAGGAGTGGAAGTAGGCTAGTGCATTGTATGGAAGGGTGATGATTGACAAAGGGGTTAATCGTCAACTTTTGTTTGGTGTACAACTATCTACTATGACGAAGGTACTATCTAAGTCATGATAGCACATCTACAGCTAATTGGGTATGCTTTGCCCTAAGCATGATCTACGATCATAAAGCAAAAGAATTCAACTTTAGTAAAAAGGAATAACTCATGTCGCATAGGCAATAGCTAATTTAAGGATCCAATAAAAATCAAGTATTGTTTCTTATATATTGCTAGTTTATCCAACCAAGCATCATAGGAAAAGATTGTCTAATGGAATGCTAATTTTAGCTAAAATCATGGACTAATGTAATTATAGGATTAATTTAAGATTAATTCTTGTTTTCATGCATAATGTTTATTGATATGTGTATTAGCATTCAATATACAATTCATTAAACTTGTTATTCATAATCAAATAGAATAGCAATATGGGGAATTCTCGAAGTAGCAAAATTTTGTATATTAAAATGCTAATTTTTGAATACATGGATTAATGAAATTATAGCTAATAACAATAATCCTATAATTTCATAATCATGTTTGTCACGGACATTAGCAATTCAATATATAATTGATTGAAAACTTGTTTATTCTCACAATCCAATTTATGTGCAATTATTCATAATAACTGTACTAATCATAATATGAAATTAGGATGTATTAACATAATTCTATATTAGCAATTAATATTAAAGAATTCATGAAATTTTTTAATTGCACAAAAATTTAAATCTTAACAAGTTTTCTAATTTTCAACATGACAAGTGACATCAAACCCATGTTTTCCATCACTTTCTCCCATTTTTCTTCACTTTATCTCACCTTCTTTTCCTTTGTAACTCTTTCTCTTACTTTCCTTCATCATAGAAAATAACCGTTTCATTAAATATTTAACAACCATGTGTTTTTCATATAATTTTTAGCAAATAATGGATGGATATCATGTTTCATTACATTTTCTATATTAAATCACTCCTAGAAACTCAAATTTCTACGTATGCATGACAAATTACTCTCTTGAAACCCTCGGTAAAAATTCAATTTTTATATAAACCAATAATAATGAGAAAGTAAATATGGAGGGATGATGTACATACTATCACAACCCAAACTAAGGAGTCGTAACAGTCCCATCGTGTTACCCACTTGTGTTAGAAGCCAGCCGCTTTAACCATTAACATAAGTATAGCCTATATAAGGCGTTTGCTACTCCACTACTTGGAAGCGTCTAATTCAGTATCTAGTAGAAATCAAGCTATGGTGTAACTATTCAAAATAACTACTGAAAAATACTTTTTATAGCTTAAATGTCTAAGGAAAAATCAATTTTATAAATTGTATGAAGGATGAAACTTTGAATATAATAATAATTTCAAGAACTAAGTTATTATGAAAAGATAAAGTGTTTACTAAAATTTTACTAAAATTCATAGGCTTGTAGAGTATGAAATAAATCTCATTAGCTAAAAACTAAAGGTTACCCGAAGAGATCCTATTAGTTTTCTTAGAGGTTAATACAGTCGATAAACTTAGTAGCAGTCCAGTTAGGTAGTCTTGAATTTTGCTTCCCGGCCCCATTCGCTAATCTTCTAGAACTTAAAGTAGTACTGGTGAATCTACTAAGGAACCTACAAAACAATTATAGGAGAATAAGTAACAACTTGCTCAGCATGTGAGACGAAAACAATAGAACATATCTGACACAAAACAATTAGAGTTTTCAAGCAAGTTTAGTTAACTGTTGTGTACGTACAAGTAAGTGCCATCGCATGATGTTATTCGATTCATCATGAGATCAGAGAAATTGTGCCCACTCTAATCCAAGTTAAGAAGTTTGACACCACACACTTAGCGGATTGGAACCAAACTAGGACTTATGCAATAGAGAACATACTCTGCTTGAGACTTCGCTTTGAATTACAGTCCCGAACTTTGTTATAACCTCTTCTCTTGTCACTTAGTTATACTAAGAGTAGGAAGAGGACCATTTCAGCTATACTTATTAAAAGGTCCATATTTGGCCCGAAAATCCTAGTCATTTCTCCTTGTAGGTTGCAATGCAGATCTAGTCAATAGTTAAACCGAATTTGCATTAGATTTTTTTTAGGGTGATCAAGCAATTTTAAACAATTCAAAGCAAGTAATATCACAGAGTAATCAATACAATATATAACGTGACATCTTTAGTTTCCATCTAATATATAACATATGTGTTCGTTGTGAACATTTAAGTATGTTTTCAATTTTATTAAGTGTGAGTTTTCTAAGGTGTTTATTAAGTATTAGTTAAGTATGATACATTCTAACCAAGGTTTTAACCTGACATAAGTTGCTGCCCAATAGTTTCTAACCTAAGTTCTAACTTCAGTAAATTCTTAAAAGACATAATCAGGTGACTTTTTGATATACTCTCCGACTCCCAATGATCTAATATTCAGGACTAACTATCTTTAAACTTCCAAATGCTCCTACATTTTGCATCTTACATCGAACTACTTTTTAATTGAGTTTCTAACTTAGGTTATGACCTAGCCTTATGGTGTAGCCTATCATCTGAGTAGCTTTTGACTCATGTTCTAGCTTTGATAAAAGTATAGTATTTATATGCCAATCACCTACTGACCTCCTGTCGAACTCTTGGTGTGATTAAGGATATTAAATACTAGACTACATTCTAACCCAGTTTCTAATGAGGTTTCTAACTTTTAATCTAAAATTACATTCTTATTTAGGAAGTTTCCGACTTACATTTTCTCTCTAAAAATAGGGTAGAGTCCAAATATAAGCCACTTTTTGGTACATATCCAATTTTCTTAGTTTACTTAACATATTCACACTAGATTATATTCTAACTTATTTGTTGATATAGTTATGACCTTACTACTACTAGTATATCTGGCTACTTTATATATACTCCACTTACCTTAAGTTTCCAAATCTCCAAATCCTGCATATACAACAAGTACCAACTAAGTACTTCCACCATATATATTGTTTCTCATTATACCATCAACTAAATCACAACTACATTAAAATTTGACAAATTTTACCTTAACCACAAAATACCCAATTTTATTTAAAATCATCATTCCTACACTTATGATGAACCACTTCCAGCTACTATACGTAAGGAAATATAGATTGTACCTTAATTTTCAAGTGTAGATCATGCTCCTTAACAAAATACCTTATCCAGCGCACTGATTATACGAAAATGAAATTTTCTAAAAATGTGGCAACTCAATTTTAAAAATTCAACCACACAATATCAAAATATAACAACTTAGGAGTATATCCACCAAATTTCAAGTTGAAAAATACATGAATTAATCTTTTAAAAACTCGATCGAAAATCAATGTGTAGGACTTGTTTCTTAAGGACCTTATACCTATACTCAAAATTTTGAAAATTTGGTTGAAGATTTGAATTCTTCATGCAAAAATACTTTGGGAGACCAAATTTAAAAAATTTTGGAGTTTGTTTGCTATTTTTAGTTAATTTTAGTTAAAAACGATAAAATCGAGCACTCACTGGAAACTAAGAGCTCCAACCACTATAGAGGGGAGAGTGCTTATTGGTAACAACCACCACCAACCACTCCTTCAAGCTACTACCTTGTTTCACTTGCAATTGATCGTCTTTTGCGAGAACTCGTTGAACCTTTACACCACACATTAATTTTCCCATTTTTTCTTCTCCTTCTATTCTCTCTATTTTTCTTTCCCCAAAATTTCGTAGAGCTTAAAATGAGCAAAACCTTCATCCAACATGCAGACTACATTTTATATGGTTGTCTAGTGTTAGTTTGATTTTATTAGGCTATAATTTACATGTGTTAATAATTTAGATTAGGTGTCAAAAAAGTGATTCCTTTTCCAATCTTGTTTCTCCCATCTTGCAACGCCTCAACTCGGTTTCCTTAGTTGTCTAGGAGTTTTCTATAATTTTTCAAATATTTTATCTATTTATTTAATGAATGTTACCCATTTTCGGGTATTTTCGATTATTATAGGTATATATATTTACATATTAATTATACTTGATGTGTTTACATGTCTTTTATTCATCATTTTGTATACAATATTAATTATATTACTCTTATAATTTATCTCTAAGTGTTCGTTAATTTCCCAGACCTAATTAGTGCATTATTGATAATAGAGTAATAATATAGTAAATTTCTACCATTTTAGCTATATTTTTAGTATTTATTATATTTCCAAAGTCCATGTCTATGTGACCTCGTTGACTAATATTACGAAGCCACTCATAAGTTTCCAGCTTAATCGGTTTACCTTCTCGAATACTCTTAATCGACTATCGAACGTAGTCATATAAGTACGAATCTTACATTTCCATCCCCCTTACAAAAGTTTCATCCTCTAAACTATAACATCTTAAGTTACTATCTTGGTTTCTAGATCAGTTAAATATATCTCATTCTTGTCGTTATCCTTGATGTTAAAATTTACTAGTATTCTTACTTTCTAAACTAACCTCTGCTCAAATTCTTGAGTCAATCTTATACTAATTATTCCTATGTTGCTCTTTTGTAGACCTACATTTTCTCCATTCCACCAATTCTCTTGTTCGCCATTAACATTACATTGAGGTCATTACTATAACTTATCATTATTTCTTGTATCCCTACTCACATTTTCTTTCCTCTACTCCTTTTCAAAATGATTATATTAATAAGTTATTTATTTCTAAGGTGTTTCCTCTAAATTTATAAAGTTGAAGGTAATCAAATTAATTGGACCAAATTTATTAGTTTTAGTAAAGTTTTCTACACTCAATATTTAAGGTTCAAGTGTCTGTTGAATAAGTCTTATCAACCGTTAGCTCCTAAATAAATTTCTTAGTCAACTTCTGAGTCCAAGAAATCCTAAGTTTCTAGTCGGGACAAATTTCCCAATTCTATTTTGAAATAATCTTTGGTATAAGGTTTGTTACATACTAAAATTTTCATTTGCCCCAAGTATTATCCAAATTTAGTTAGTTGTTTATATCATATCAAATCTTGGTATTTAAGATTGGTCTCAAGTTTATTATCTTAGTACTATGGTTTATCGTTGATCTAATCAATTCTTCTTCAAAAGTCCTCCTTATATTGCTAAAGTGTAGTTTTGTTAGATATCCATCTACCATTTTGGGATCTATCATTATTCCTATCTTTCTATCGTCTAATTTTGTACAGTGACATAATATTTGATAAATAGTTACCCCTACTTAACTATATCCTTATACTACGAGTTTCACATTTATTAAACTCTTATGAGAAATATCCAAGTCATTTGTTACATTTATTATATCTTCTCATGTTATGTTAAATGTACTTAAATTCTCTTACTCTTTTATAATGTCTGATACATTTCGAATTATTTGATAAAAGAATCGTCTTATACTATCCCTTTTAGATCTAGTGTCCTTAACTTTATGGGTCATAAGGTTTCCTACACTAACTACCATATTATCACACTAACATTTACATAAACATCCACTATCTATCTTGTTTCCCATCTTATATCTTATCATACAAGTTCTATGCATTTAATAGTTTACCTTTTATTATAATTCTGCTACAACTTCCACCTCAATCAGATTCTAGATTCTCCCTGAGGTCATTCATTTTCATATTAATTCTTTTACAGTTAGTACAAATCTATTTCCTTCTTATCTCAATTACATTTCTTATTTTATGATTTGTGCCATTGTTTTAGGGACCAACTTTATATTTCATATCACTAGCACAAGTATCAATAGTATTGGGATTGGCAAATCTTAACTGTTCTCTATCTTGAATTCAAATGAGGTAGTGGAGGACTTATAGGAGTTGGCCCTTGACACGACTTAACAAAAATTGATACAGCTTTTGACTAAGTGGACTTGTGAAACACCTTTGACAAATGTGACTTAAATTTGTTTAAACATGATACAACTCAAATAGAGCAAAAACGAAAAACTAAATCAAAGAGACTTGAGGACTACCAATTTGCTAATCCTTTTATATTTACTCAGATGTGCCAATGTACATATGAGAAATATTATTCTTAATGTTTTAACTATACTTCATGTCACAATTATTTTATTAACTTTTTCCTCATAATATAGTTGATTAGGGATTATAAATTTTCTTAGAGTTTTCTTCGTTAGGTTATCTCTATAAAGAGTGAAGTTAACCAAATAATTACTTAATAAAACTTTCGTTGCTATAATTTAATATAATTACTACATACATTTATTCCTTACCTCCCCTTGTTAGCAGTTATAAAATTTTAGTTAATCTAGCTATACATTTAATGCCTTGGCTTAGGATTCATATCTTAATCAAAGGTCTTTACTTTCTAACATTATAGTCATAACATATTATGATCACTCTAAGATCACCACTAACTAATTGATGTTTTCTCCCTAGACTCTTTTTTTTTTTTTTTGGAAAGAAATAGTCACTATTGGTATTCTTGTCAATAAAGGTGGCTATATCCTAAAATTTTGAGGGTCTATTTTCAATGTATATCATAGTATAACTTGTTGGATTGATCGTGTAATTGAGGTATTAAGTAGATCTTCTTTTAGTTTAATCCTTCGAAGTAGAGTGTAGTTATCTTTAATTTTGTTCTAGGTTGGTTTCTATATATACTTATACATTCTTTCTAAACTAATACTAAGTTAACATTATGTCGTAATCTCATCACAAATTAACATTATATTCCTATATATTTGAGTCATATAATGAATCCCCCATCATAACCATACAAAACTCTACTATTTATTTATAGTAGGTTTTTATTGGTTATGCTTATTACATAAACTAAAGCAACAAATTAACATTTGCTTAACTACACATTTGGATCACATACTACTGAATAATTAAAACCACAAAGGAATACAAATTTGATCCTCTTCATGTTTAATGTTCTTATTAATCCCCAGACATGCTAGATTTAATGATGACTCTATTCTACTAACTAAAAACCTTATTTAAATTGCTATTGTATGTTGAGAGTCAGAATATACTATAGATCGTTAAAATATCTTAGGAAATCTAAAATATCATCAAGAGTCAGAATAATTTCTCGGTATTTTAAATATATCTAAATTACTAAGCTTATCATGTTGAATAACAATTATATACTATAGTGTTTCCTAACCAAAAGTCACCTTCTTCATAACACTCACTGTACAATCATCATAATCAACATAAATTGTTATTTTCTTAGTTAAATCCAATGCATTTGCCCTTTTCAACTTTCAACTTCACTTTTAACCTTGAATCTACATTTAGTAATATACTTCCGAAAGTTGTGGGACTATTTATAACTTAATATACCTCCTTCTTAATATTTACAATATTATTATTCTCGATAAGCCTTTCCTTCAAGTTCCCCTCTCACTTTCTGATTTGACTTTACACCTTATAATCTTATTGAATTCCATACTTCATGCCTACATTCCAATGTTTTCTACCATAGCAATTTAATGTCTTACTCTAAATACTTGTTGCTGACTCAAGCTAAGATATTCAAGTTTCGATCCTCTCCTATTGAATTGCATATACTTTTGACCATTCTAATTTGCTCATTGATCTTAACCATATCCATTTTAACTTTATACGTTTAGCAATTATCCATACTTTACACTACTTATATACCGATAGTATCAATTAATTTACTTCGTATGTGGTAACACTATTTTGCAGGTGTAAATATCTTAGTACATACTCACACATACATACACAATCAATGTAAAAACTCAATATGTTAACATACTTTTCTTGTAAAAGACTGACACATGTGAGTAAGTATCTTGATTATATAGTATATAATTATTCACAATTACATATTTTAACTCAACACTATTTATTCATATATATATATATATATATATATATCTTTAAGCAACAATCCCTAAACCAATATGGTTTATAAATATTTTGAATATAAGCCTAATATTTATCTAATATAACTATATCATAACACTTAATAACGTACACATGGATTTAGCTCTTTTAAATCTTAAATTTTAGGTTAAAGTGTAAATTTCCATTTAACTTGCTTTTAGAGCCTCTTGTCATATATATTATTTACATTTTGTAAAGTGTACCACTTTTAATAATTTTGTAATAAGTTGGTTACTTACCCAAGAAAACTATAAATCAATGTTTCCCTTTTATTAATCCTAGTAACAGATTGTATCTAATTTGTAAAGAACCCTAGGTCCTGCTCTCAATTATATGTCTTCAAATATAAGCAAGACCAAAACAACATATTGTTACCTATAGAAAACATATTATCATCTCGGTACCCCTTAAATTAATAATTACCAGCACAGCACATACTTTTATTTCTACTCTAACTCATTATTGAGAATCATTGTTTAAAGTTTACTATAATTTTTTTTCTTTTTTTTTTCTACAGTTATTAAATTTCATCTATTCATCTCATAATCATATACTTTTCTTTTTAAATCAAACTCTATAAAACTTCTAGGTTAAATCATACCTCTGGGGTTATCTTAAGCTCACTTACTGCATCAATTTTTGACTTACGTTCTACATCTCTAGGTATTCAATTTTTTATCTACCCAACCTTTTGAGTCACATTTTAGTTCAAAATCTAACCTACCTAAGTTGCTTCTTAAGTAATCAAATCACCTAGTTTCACTACCAACTCCCTTGTTTCCACGCTTCAACAAAATAGTACAACATCTCAATACTCATTCACAACCATGATATTATACATGCAAATCTAACACATTATCTCTACGTTAAACCAAATTTACCTGAAAATCCAACTTCATAGATAAGAAGCAAATCTTCAAGCAATTAATTTAGGGGACATTTCTAATAATGCATTTGATATATCCATGTATACTTAATTTACATTTATTAGTTCAGTATATCTAAACCTTTCTTCCTTCTCAATATTACTTGATTAATTAATGTCCAACAACAACCTTAGAGATCACATTTCATATTTCATAAAGGATTTGTTCTTGTTTTGATCATATTCACTTAAGCTACTACCAATTCCTTGTTGTTAGTCTATAAGTTTACAGATTATCTTCTTTTATAATTCCAACGTGATATTAGTATATCTTATCCTTTCTTTAATATATATAAATAGTAAATATAGTTTATGGTTTAAATCTTTTACGACCCACTCAGGCCTTACTCTTAGTGCCAACTGATTTTATTTATGATGCTTTAAAGTGAATCCTTAAGAATTACACTTTAAGCAAATTCTTAAGAATTATGCTCTGATATTACCTTGAACTATCACATCCCAAACTAAGGAGATATAACAACCTTGTCGTGTAAACCAACCTATGTTAAAAGCTAGCCAACTTAGTCACCAATGTAGGTATAGCTTACACAAGGCATTCACTACTCCACTACTTGGAAGTGTCTAATTTAATATTTAGTAGAAATCAACTTATGATGTAACCGTTCAAAATAGCAATTGAAAAATACTTTTTATAGCTTAAATGTTAAAGGAAAATTTAAGTTTTATAAATAGTATGAAGGATGAAACCTTGAATATAATAATAATTTCAAGAATTACGTTGTTACGAAAAGACAAAGTGTCTACTAAAATTTTACTAAAATCTATAAGCTTGTAGAGCATAAAATAAATTTCATTAGCTAAAAACTAGAGCTCATCCATCCCTATTAGTTTTCTTAGAGGTTAGTATAGTTGATAAATCTAGTAGAAATCCAGTCAAGTAGTCTTGAATCTCACTCCCCAACCACGTTGCTAATCTTCTGGAACTTAAAATAGTACTGGTGAATTTATTAGGGAACCTACAAAACAGCTATTGTAGAATGAGTGACAACTTGCGTAGTAAATGATACAGAGACAGTAGCACATATTTGATACAAGGCAATCAAGGTTTTGAAGTATGTTTAGTTAGATGTTATGCATGTATAAGCAAGTGTAATCGCACAATGTTATTCGGCCTATCGTGAGATTAGAGAAATTGTGCTCACTGTAATCCGGGTTGAGGAGTTTGACACCTGCACTTCATAGATTGGAACCAAACTGAGGCTTATGTAATAGAGAATACAGTTCGCTCGAGACTTTACTTCGAACCATGATCCCCAACCTTGCCATGACCTTTTCTCCTATCACTTAGTTCGACTAAAGGTGGGGAGAAAACCATTTCAGCTATTCTCATCAAAACGTTCATGTTTGGCCTATGAATCCTAGTTGTTTCCCTTAGTGGGTTGTGATGCAAGTCTAGTTAGCAATTAAACGGAATTTATGTTGGATTTTTTTTTTTTTTTTGGTGATCAAGCAATTTTAGACAGTCCAAAGCAAGTAATATTGTAAAGCAATCAATATATAATTTCAATACTCAAAATATCACAACCATATTCAAACACGCATGTTGCATATGCAAAGGCAACTAACCTACAACCATAAACAAGACATATACTAAAGTCTCCAAGTTTTCTTAAACGATACTTCAAAGTGAGGTAAAACACTAATCCTATTTACCTAGATATTGATGCTCATTTTGCTCATGCATCACTCTTGTCTTCCTAAAATTTAATGTAGCATCTTTAGTTTCCATCCAATATATAACATGTGTTCATTGTGAATGTTTAAGTATGTTATCAATTTGATAGGAATCAACCCCCTGAACCGATCACAAGAAGCTAAGCTAGAGGACTTCAAGGGCTCGCATAAAAAATACTAACTCTAAGCCATTGCCGAGACGGGGACTCCTATCTTGATCCGACCTCCTATTGACCTGTATCTCAAATGCTCACATGTATCCAACATGTTCTTACCCAACAGCAAAGTCCTAATCTAGAAAACAGCCCTAAACTAGCCGAGCTGAGCTACCGACCTGATTCACTAATGTCTGACTTTAAGACAGCTAACCTTTTTACCAAAATGATTGACTCCCGACCTGATCTAGATCAGGTCAGCCCCTATCTCCCAACACTTTCTGTTTTTTCCTGTGTATCATACTCCTGACGTACAACCATCAAGTGATACGTATCTTCTGACACAATATTCTAAAATAATTCTTTCTTTTCCATACTGACTATTCTTTGTCCTCTTTACCCTTTTTTAGTATGATTAATGTAACGTAATTATAAAATACCCTTTTATCTTTTTATACGTGTAAAATAACCCTAGTAGGGAAGTATATAAACCCCCACTTTCCTTATACGCAGACAAGCATCCAACTTTCAATACAGAATTATTCTTTTTAAGCAACCTTAGTATTCTCGTTATTTTTCAACTCTTATCTATTCCCTTTAGCAAGGAGTAGTGGCAAGTGACCCTTTAGTTCATACCAATATGTCACATCCGGCAAATTGTTGGCTAAGTAAGATTGAGTGGTGAGTCATATCCATTTGATAGCTACCCGGATTTTGCTAACTTTTTTCCTGTTGATTTTGTTCGTTCATTGTAGTGCTCCTCCATGTGTCCAACCGTGGAAACGCATCACAATTGTATTAGGTGAGTTTTCTAAGGTGTTTATTAGGCATTAGTTAAGTAATGTACATTGTGACCAAGGTTTTAAGTTCTAACTCTGATGAAGGTATAGAATTCTTATACCAATCACTTGTTGACTCCTAGTGTGATCAAGAATATTAAATATCAAACTAAATTCTAACCCAGTTTTTGATGGAGTTTCTAACCTTCAATAAAAAATTAGATTCTTATTTAGGAAATTCTGGACTTATAGTTTGTCTCTGGAAATAGGGTAAAGTCAAAATATAAGCTACTTTTTAGTATAGATCCAATTTTCCTAGTTTACTCAATATATTCACACCAGATTACGTTCTAACTTATTTTCTGACACAATTTTTTACCTTGCTACTACTAGTACGTCTAACTACTTCACATATACTCCACTCAACCTGAGTTTCTAGATCTCTAAATCCTACATATACAGTAAGTACCAACTAAGTACTTCCACTATATATACCGTTTCTTATTATATCATCAACTAAATCACAATTGCATTAAAACATGACAAATTTTACTTTAATCACAAAATACCCAATTTTATTTAAAAATCATCATTCCTACACTTATGATGAAGCACTTCCAACTACTACATGTAGGTGAATATAGATTGTACCTTAATTTTCAAGTGTAGATCATGCTTCTTAACAAAATACCCTGTCTAGCGCACTGATTACATGAAAACGGAATTTTCTAAAAGTCTAGCAACTCAATTTTAAAAATCTGACCATACAACATCAAAATATAACATCTTAGAAGTATATCCACGAAATTTCAAGTCTAAAATACATAAATTAGTATTTTAAAAACTCAATCGAAAATTGATGTGCAAGATATTTTTCTTAAGGACCTCATATTTACACTCAAAATTTTGAAAATCTAGTTGAAAATTTGAATTCCTCATATAAAAATACTTAGGGAAACTATATTTCAAAATTTTTGGAGTTTGTTTGCTATTTTTAATTAAAAACTATGAAATTATGTTCTCATTGGAAACTAAGAGCTCCAACCACTATGGAGGGGAGAGTGCTTATCAGTAGTAACTACTGCTAGCCACTCTTTTAGGCTACCACCTTATTTCACTTCTGATTGATCATCTTCTGTAAGAGCTCACTAAACCCCTACTTTGCACACTAATTTTCCCATTTTTTCTTCTCTTACTATTCTCTCTATTTTTCTTTCCCCAAAATTTCCTAAAGCTCAAAATGAGCAAAATATTCATCCAACATGCATACTACATTTTATATTGTTTCTAGTGTTAGTTTGATTTTATTAGCCTATCATTTACATTTGTTAATAGTTTACATTAGGTGTTGAAAAAGTGCTTCCCTTTCTAATCTTGTTCCTCCCATCTTGCTATGCCTCAACTAGGTTTCCTTAGTTATCTGGGAGTTTTCTATAATTATCCAATTATGTTATTTATTTATTTAATGAATTTTACTCATTTTGGGGTATTTTCAATATTTATGGGTTTATATATATTCACATATTAATTATACCTAATGTGCTTACATATCTTTTATTCATTATTTTGTATATAATATTAATTATATTACTCTTATAATTTATCTCCAAGTGCTTGTTAAGTTCCAAGACCTAATTGGTGCATTACTGATAATAGAGTAATAATACAGTAAATTTCTACTTTTTGGCTATATTTTTAGTATTTATTATATTTTTAAATTCCAAGCCTATAAGGCCTCTTTAACTAATATTATGAAACCCTCCATAAGTTTTTAACCTAATCAGATTACTTTCCTAAACGTTCTAAATCTACTATCGAACTTAGTTATACAAGTACGAGTCTCACACATACCTTTAGATTTATCATGTACGTGATCAGGTCATGATGTTTCGTGAAGATTTAATGAGCTTGAAAAGAGAGGAATGACAAAAAATAGTAGTTTAGAGAGAGATTGTATATGTTAGAAGGAATTTTCACATACTTAGTAGGACCATAGATAAGTTCCACGAGCGTAGTCCTTGCTCATGGACTTCTCGTTTGGAATTTCTCGCAATTTTTCCCTCGAAATAATTTATGAGAGGAATACAGGCCAAGTCTATAAGTGTGGACTTTAACTATATTCTTTTCCAATTCTTGAATTCACTCAATTTTGATTCTCTTGATTTAAGTCTTACAATTGCCCTTGAAAAACTTAAAGTTAACACAAATTAAAGCACAAAAATAGAATAAATAACATCTTCAATTACATGACAACTTAAATTTCACTATTGCATATACAAATTCAATAACCATTTTATGATGAAATTAAATTATTCAAGAAGGAGAACACTAACTAATGCTAAAAGCTTGATGCTTGAATTGACTCCTAGCAAAATAACAAAATAAACAAACTAACTAACAAAACTAATTAAAATAAACCAAATCAAACTTGGGTAGCCTCCTAATAAGCGTTGTTGTTTTAGGTTATTAGCTCAACGATTAAATCCATCCTAAGTGCAATTCCCTCATTAATACCTATACACTTAATTAATTAAAAGTACGCTAGTAAAGAAAATTCTAAAGGAATTGTGAGGAGGATTATTAGAAAAACAATAAAATAATTGCAAACTAAAACTTTTGCTAATTCTAACTAGATTACTCATTTCACTTCTCGACAACGGCATCAAAAACTTGATTTGCTGTATACTGCACTATAAGCAAGTGTACGTGGTCAAGTTATAATATAGATAAAATGAACATGAGTCTAAGTATCGATTCTATAGGTAACCAATGTGTGAGAACCTAAGTTACTAGTAATTTATCTAAAATATCTAATTACCTAACTTGTCAATATGTAAGTGATTGTGATTAAATAGGAAAGATGAATGAGGATTGATAACACAAAAACAATTAAGTAAATAAGAACAAGAAAAAATAATAAAGCTAATTAAAACTGAAAGTAATTAATAATAAGAAGCATGATTCAACGAAAATAAATCTAGTTCTTATTATTTACTCTCTAGTTCTGAGTAACCTTTTAATCTCAATTATTTTATCGACTGTGAAGATTACTAATCTTATTCTTATGAAAATTGTATTCTAAATTAGCTAGACTTGCATCTTTAGCTAGTTTTTGACCTTGAGACCCTCTTTACCCATATCACTACCAATTAGAGAATCTCATGATCATACAAGCACCTAGATCTTGCTATTAGGTGTTCTTAATCTGAAAAGATCCAATACCTAGTCCCTTTACATATTGAAACTCTTATGATTACACTTGTCTATTTGCTGCAAGTCTCATGACTCTACAATAAACTTAGACATTAAATTAGTAATCAAAGTAAGCACTAATTGATAATAAAATATCATGTATAATTAGATCATTAAAGAATAATATCATAGATAGAATGATTGTTGCAACAAGAACTAGATTTCAATAATATTCACTATGAACAATTTAATATAAAAACAATATAATAAAAGAAAAATAGAAGTATGCGAAGGACCCTCAACAATATTCTAGACTATAATTCTACCAACAAGGGGCACTTTTTGAAAACGTTAGCCTAAAGATCTATTTATACTGAGCAAAGCTATGTTTATAAAGAGGTACTTGACAAAATAAAATATTCAATGAATATTACATGTCTTAAAATAGAAGATGTGCAACAAAAATAAAGGATTCGCTCATCATATAGTGACCATGCCCTAGGTACATGATTGTAGTAGTTAGGGATGTTCTTGTTCTTCATGCAAAAACTTCAAATTTGATGAAATTGCTCAATGAAGGGACCATAAGTGGGGACTATAGTTGTGGTCCTTGACCATGGTCTTTTATGGACTTCAAAATTCGAAAAATACTAAATAGGAGAACTACACCCAAAGTCTATGGTCGCAGTTGTCTCTAGACACTAATTTCTACTTCATTTCTCGTTCCTTTACTCTCGATTCCAATACACATTCATTGCTTATGGGTATGGTCCTTTGCAAGGCTATAAAAGTCATCTAAAACATCTTTAAATCCTCAAAACTTGGTCTAAAATCATCAATCTCTCCAAATCATCGAATGAAACCTGTAATTACTCCAAAAATTGCTAAAAATCTTTAAACCTTTATAAAATGCTCCAGAAATCCGTAAAAATGAAATTTAAATAGGTTAAGCTCAAAATGATACAAAATTTACTTAACTAAAGTCTAAAATAGCACAAAATAATCATAAAAAAAGTATGCTAAATTGAAGTTATCAACCTTTGTTGTGCTTTGTGTGTGTCTAGATGAAATAAAAGATCATAAATAGTTGTGTAACTTAATTATTTCTACATTTAATGCATGTGGCTTGTCATAGCTTGCTCAAATGCTTGTGTATTATATTACGTAGAGTTTTGGCTCACCTTTTTTTTTTTTCTATAGCTGCAAACCAAAATGATAGTTTCAAAGATACCACTAGTTATGGTTATCAAGTTGATTATGAGAACTATTTTGGTTATAAGGATTGGGGTGAGAGCTATTACCAAGAGGATTCTTATGCGAAGAATTATTACTATAATGATTATTATCAATATTTGAAATAAAGATTCACTTTTGTTTCAATAATTGTTTTTCTTGAGACAATGTATTATATACTATCGCATAATAATATAGAGAATTTCAAGTTTTGCTGAATTTGTTACTTTTATGAGGAGTATTTATGGAGACATCATGTACCTATTTACAGAGTTAACGATTAATAAGGCCCGTAGTTGTTATGTAATTGTGAATTCGAGATTCTAGTCTTAGAATTATAGCCTTACATGTCAATTGAGAACTAAGGACATGTAGGTAGCGGTTTGTGGCATCTTGAGTCTTGGGCATTATACACGGTTATCACCTTATTTAGGTTTCAAATCTAATGTAGAAGTGAATTCAATTATGATGCAAATAATGAAATGTGATTTTTTTTACAATTGTATATGGAGAAAACTAATTTTCATGGGATAATTAAACTATATAAATTTTGTACTAATTTTAAAATTATTAGTAATTGAGAGTTTAGAGACTACTAAATATTTATGGTATTTGGTAGTTTAGTATTTACGTACTTATGCTGAGGCATAAGGACAAGACGAAGTGGTTATGTCTCGTGTTAGAGCATAATAAGTAATTTAATAGGCCTTAGTCCCTTGATAATTGTATAGATTGGGAGCATCAGGTCAAAAAGCTCTTTGAGTGTTATGAATATAAGCTTATTAAGGCATGCTATCTACTTTGGACTTTATAGGGTACATTGCTCTTTAGTAGAAGGACTTGAAATTTCAAAGGAGTGATGGATTTAACTATATGAGTCCATATGAAGAGGTTACTAAAAAGACTATTCGTGCAACACTATAACAAGAGATATTTTTAAAATTCCAAATATTAAAGCAGGTTGATATGAGCATTGAAGACTGTGTAACAGTACGAGATTCTACTAAATGAAGTGTAAGGTCAATTAAGCCTAAGAAGAGTCTATACCACGATTTAACATAAGAGTAGAGTATGAGATCTCTAATGTAATATGAGCCATAGTCTTATAAGACCTTAGAGCATGTGAGCAAACTAGCTATTAAAGTAGAGAAAGGGAGGTAAAGAGGGCAAATGAGGTTACAGAAATTTCACCTAAATTAAATAATCTTAGCCTAGTGATGGAGAATGTAGAAAGTTGACCAAAGGCATGGAGATCTTAAGTCTGATGGAAGGGACATAAGCAATATGAGTAGGGTAATGACAATAGGCAAAGAACTCCTCATACTTCTAATGTGCAGTGCAGGAGTTAAAATAGAGGCAAACAAGAAGGAAGCTTATTGAGTTAAAATGCTTCAAGCGTTTAGGCTTTAGTCACTTAGTTGTAAAGTGTCCAAATAAACAAGCAATGATAACTCAAGGGGATATCTCCAAATTTGAAATTGACAGCAAAGAGGACATGCGAAGATAACTAATATGAAGGCTAGGATCTGAAAATTCAATAAGGAGGAACATGGGACTAAGGTCATAGAGGGTCCATTAATGGATCTTACTATTAGGAGGAGCTTATATATATAACTTAGGCTAGGCAATGATCAAAGGGAAAACCAATTCTATACATTGCACTAGTTATAGGGAAGGTGTTCTTATGTCTTCACCATTGGAGGGAGTTCCATTAATTTGACATTTAGTTAGGTTAAGAAAATATGTTTTTGGACTTATATAAACTTGTGAGCTCTAGTGGTTCTATGATAAAGAGCCTATATGCATTACTAAGTAGGTACGAATTTCTATATGTATTGGTACATAATTGACATGGTCACTTGTGATGAAGCTCCAATGAAGGCCACCCGTGTACCATTAGGTTTAGCAATTCTACAAGAAGGTTATCTATGATATTTCCAACAATAAATACTCTCTTAAGAAGAATGGCTAAGGCACTATTTTCCTACCAAAGACTCTAAAGGAGATTACACACGGTCAAATGATGCTTAATAGAAAAGGCAAGAGAACCAAAAGCAGAACTTATTTATCAACAAAGGTAGATTACATGAACAAAAAGATTTAAGGTGGCAAGTAAGGAGGGATATGGATTTGAATGTAAATATTTGAAAACCTATAGGTAATGATAAGGATCTAAGTACAGGACAAAGTCAAGGACCTCTAGAAGCACCTTAGAATGTCAAAGAGTGACCAACTAGTTGTATGAAGGAACCCGGAGGACCAAGCATTGATTAGGAGAAGGGAAATTGGCTGACTGATAGTTGATTAGGTGGTGGTTGTTAATCGGGTACTTACACTCATCATTTTAATAAGCTAGTTTGTTTCATTAGCCAACTTTATTAATTTATCTTCCTTTTAATCATTCAACCATGATACTTTATTTTTTTTTTTTTTCCTTTTAACTCATTTTATTATTGTATGGAATTTCCTTTCTCTTAGTTAGTTAGGGTTTACTTGATGGCCAAGGCCTTTGGTTGTCACAAAATTATCATTTAGATATATTTTATATTGACTATTAGTTAAGATTTCTCATATTTTCTTATTCTTATCAATCACCTTATTGATTATGCAAACCTTAATTTATGGGAGAACTATATATCATATCAACAATTTTAAAAATACCTTTAATTATTAGAATGTTATGATTCATATTGACTTTCTTTTAATCCATCCATTGCTTTCTATAACCATACATAATATTGATCTTAAAAATTAACCCTCAACCCAGTTCATATTGTTAATTTGTTTTACATTATTGTCATTAAACGCAAATGCTCATAAAATATCCCTTTTCATTATGGAACACATTGAAAAACTCTAAAACTATTGTTTGTAATTTTAATGTTGATTGAGATCTAATTTGTCCTGGATTCCATCCCCATCACAGAGGTCTAGTAATAATGAATACATAAGAAACCCCTTTTATTAATTTAACTAAGGTAATTAGGGAAAAAAATTAATAAATATAAAAGAAATAAACATAATTTATTGAGTACATAACAAACAAGCATTTAAAAATATCTTCATATCATTTGAAAGCATAAGTTAGCTTTGTTTAAATGGCTTGAGTTGTAATTAAATGAACCCAATTCACTTTGAAAGACTCAATTGAATTTCACTTTTAAAAGACTTAATTAATTAGTTTTTCTTTATGTAGGAATATACATTTAGTATTATACAATAGTACATGCTTTATTTATTTTCCATGTATCAAGTTAGGAGTTGATAGTAGGTAGAGATCTAACAATATATAAGCTTAGTTGTATTTGTTTTGTAACTAACATCATATATTTTCCTTTCCAAAATAACAAAATACACATTTCTTTTCCTTGTTCTTACGACAAAGCTTCTAATATTGAATTGGTGAGGAGTTTCATTAACATTAGATCACATAATTTACATGGTATCAGAGCGTACAAGGTACGTATCTTGATTTTTGTCAATCACGAGTATAAATTTAGGTGGAAGTGGTATTGTTATTGATCCATTGATCAGTGATCCATTGTTCATTTCTAGATCCAATAGTCCTCATATGTCTATAGGATCAATAATTTTTAGTGGCAATAACTTTCTTGGATCGAATAGATCAATAAAATTAGGTCTTGGTGCAAAATTGAAGGTTAGCTTTATTGATGGAACTATGTCTAGACCGCCTGATCATTCTCCAAATTTGGTGCATTGGTTATAATGTGATCATATGGTCAGGTGCTAGATCATTAATTCAATAGTTAGTGATATTGTGCAAAGTTTTCTTTATGTGCAATCGGCACAGCAGTTGTATAAGGAAGTAACAAAGCAATATGGAGTTTCAAATGGTCCTTTGGTCTTTTAATTACAATACAAGATAACAAATCTTAGACAAAATAATAGTTCCGTTGGCACATGTTATAGTAAATTGAAGAAATACTGGGATGAATTAGCTTAATTACGTATTTATTCGATTTGTATTTATGGTCGTATGAATTTGTGCACTTGTGATGTCTTGGAACGAGTAGCTAAATTTGAGTCTCAAGGAAAATTGATGCAATTCTTGACAGGATTGAATGAAATATTTGATGGAGTAAGAAATCAGATCTTGTCAATGAATTCTATGCCAAGTGTAAACAAAAACTTTTATCTAGTGTAGCTAGTTGAAAAGCAGAGGCAAGTTGCATTTGTTTTTACTTCAAACATTGAAGGAGTAGCATTTAGTATTAAAGGAAAAGGCAATCTAACAGATAGGTGTAAGAATGGGAGTAAAGTTGTATGTAAACATTGTAAAAGTGAAGGTCACACAATGGATTCTTGTTTCTAGATTATAGGATACCCTGAATGGTTCAAAGGCAAGCATGTTGTTAAAGGGAGAGCAATAGCCAATCATACTTAAGTTACTACTAATGCAACTTCTTCGTTGCAAGTTCCTAAGACATGTTCTATATCTTACACTCCTCTTAAATGTTTGACTGACACTTATTCTAATGATGATCAGCAGTTTACAATACAGGATAAGCTTTTACTTTAGAACATGTACAAGGAGATGTACAAGATGATGCGAACCAAAGGATCATAAATTCGTGCAAGTTGTAGTAATGTCAATTGTGTAAGTATTCTTAACTCCATTCCTTGTTTTCATGCTCTTGGTAGTAACATGACATCTTGGATACTAGATACTAGGGCTACAAATCATATGACACCATTCCTTTCTCTTTTACATGATATCATAAATCTATCACATCCAATAAAAGTTTACTTACCTGATGGAAGATCTGTTCGTGTTATTATAACTGGAACAGTATACATGTTACCAAACCTTATATTGTACAATGTTTTTCTAATCCCAGAATTCACGCATAACCTGCTTTCTATCCATAGCCTAGTGCGAGATGAGCAATTAGTAGTTAAGTTTAATGCTAGTGAATGTGTTATACAAGACCAAAGAAGTAACAAGCAAATAGCAGTAGCTAAAGCATTAAATGGACTGTGCATTCTTGATGCAGATGATTTCCAAGCGACAAGTTCACCAAGGACACTTTTATCTGATCAATATATTTTGTCTTCATGTACTCCAACTGATAGTCCTAGTAAGAATAAGTCTTTGTACTTGTTGCATGCTCATTTAGGGCACACATTTATTTCTAAACTTCAGCATTTAGATTTGTGTTCAAGTCTAGACTTCAAACATTTCTCTTGTAATGTATGTCAGGAGGCTAAGTTTCATAGGCTTCCTTTTCTAAGAAGTAATCATACTTCTAAAATTGCTTTTGAATTGCTTCATATTGACATTTGAGGACCATATGCTATTCCTTTTATTTCTAGTGCAAAGTTTGTTCTTACCATTGTCGATGATTACACTAAATCTACTTGGACCTTTCTTTTGAGTTATAAGAGTCAAACACTTTGTTGCAAAATTTTTTATTATACATATCCAATCATTTTTCTCTTGTGCCCAAGAATGTCCGAATAGATAATGGGCTTAAGTTCCTATCCAAGTCATGTCAAAATCTTTTTGCCAGCTTAAGAATATTGCATCAAAGGATTGTTGGGTATACACCACAACAAAATCGAAAGGTTAAAAGAAAACATAGGCACTTATTGGATTCTTCACGTGCCTTAAGATTACATGCTTCTCTTCCAAAGAAATTTTAGGGTAAATGTATTTTTACAGCTATATGCTTAATTACCAAGATGCCTATGGAAAGTTTAGGGTGGAAAAGTCCTCTTGAGATGTTATTTGGAAGTAAACCATCATATGATCATTTGAAAGTGATGGGATGTTTGTGCTATGTTGCAAAACATCCTTGTCCGTGTGATAAATTTGAACCTAGAGGACTCAAATGTGTGTTTTTTGGTTATCCACATGGGTAAAAAGGATATAAAGTTTATGATTTGGTGCACAAATAGATTTTAGTATCTTGGGATGTTATTTTCCATGAAAACATTTTTCCTTTCAAAGATCTTGAGTTCCTTCCTTTACATTCTTCATCTTCCTCTTTAGATCATACACACTCTTTGCTTCAGGATACATTTGATTCGTATCCTATTCTTAGTCAATCAATTTCCCCACCAGTTCCTATTCTTCAATCACAAGATTCTGTTTCTAATACAATTGCTCAGTTTACTTTACATCGTTCTTGTTATATTGATCAAACTTCTAAAGACATTCCTACTATACTGGAAGAATCTGCTACTGTCACTAAAGATAGTGTTGATGAAACTTTAAGAAGATCCACACGTACCAGGACAACTCCTAAGTGGTTAGAGGATTTCGTTTATACAGTACAAAGCAATATTACTCCATCTCCTTGCTCATTTGTGCAAAATCACTACACACGTAAACATTACCTTTCTAAATATCCTTTGTTTGATCTTAATGCCTTTGCTGCCTTTCTTATAGACTTTGTAGCCTCGTTAGCTAAAGTATTTCCTATCTAAGAACCATGTAACTACCTTGAGGCATCTCAACATGAGGAGTGGCAAGATGCTATGCAAAAAGAAATTACTTTACTTGAGAGTAATAATACTTAGGAATTTATGAATTGCCTCAAGGCAAAAAGGCAATAAGATCAAAGTAGGTTTTCAAAATAAAATACATACCTGATGGCACTATAAAGAGATATAAAGTGAGGCTTATTGCTAAGGGTTTTACTCATATGGTAGGGGAAGATTATCATGACACTTTCTCCCCAGATGCTAAGTTGGGCTCAGTTTGCATTCTTTTAGCTGTAGCAACTGCAAACGCATGGCCATTATATTAAATTGATGTTAATAATGCATTCTTACATTGCTATTTAGATTAAGATATCTATATGAAGCCTTCTGAAGGCTATCATAAGGCTTTACCTAATCAAGTATGCCATTTGAAGAGATCGCTTTATGGCTTAAAGCAGGCTTCGCGTCAATGGAACATTTAGCTATCCAAATTTTTTATTTCTCTTAGTTTTTCCCAATTAGTTCATGATAACTCATTATTTACTCATTTTGATTCAACTGGATGTGTTTTTATTCTTTTTTATATTGATGATATGATAATTATTGGATCAAATGCTGCTTTCATTTCTTATCTTAAAGAAAGGTTAGATATACAATTTACAATCAAAGACTTGGGTTAGGCATTATTATTTTTAGGTCTTGAATTGTGTCGTACTTCTGACGGGTTATTGATCAACCAACGGAAATTTATTCTTGATGTGTTACAAGAAGAAGGGTTAACAGGGGCTAAAGCTATTGCATTTCCTCTTCCTACTAAGTTGCAGCTGGATAATGAGTCTAGTACTCTTCTTTTTAATCCAACATACTATAGACGTTTAGTTAGAAAGCTTTTGTATGTCTCCATGACACGGCCTGATGTCACTTTTTCCATACACATGCTTAATCAATTTCTTTCTCAACCAAGACAATCACATCTTTGTGCTTTGTTTCATGTTCTTTGCTATTTGAAAGGTACAATAAATTTGGGGCTCTTTTCTTCAACCAAGAATCAGTTGGAGTTACATGGTTTCTCAGATGTGAATTGGGGTTCCTCCTCTCTTGATCATAAATCAATTCCTGGCTACTGTGTTATGTTGGGCAGTGCCTTAGTTTCTTGGAAAACCAAGAAACAAGCTACAGTATCTACTTCTACTATTGAAGTTGAATACCACAGTTCAGCAATTGCTACTAAAGAGTTATTGTAGCTGTCCTACATTCTTCACGATCTACATATTGCTGTTCATCATCCTATTACTTTGGCATGTCACAACAAATTAGCCCTCTTAATTGCATACAATCCCTACTTATATGGACGCACCAAGCACATTGATATTGACGTTTATTTTCTTCGTTACCATATCTCTTCTAGTTTTTTACATCCTGTGTATATTAACTCTCATCAACAAGTAGCTGACTTGCTCACAAAGTCCTTGAGTGTTATTCCTCATCAAGATCTTTATGTTAAGTTGGGGCTTCAAAAAGCTCTAACATGAGGGGAGGCTGTAGGAATATACATTCAGTATTATACAATTGTACATGCTTTATTTATTTTCCACATGTCAAGTTAAGAGTGGATAGTAGGTAGATATGTGACAGTATATAATCTTAATTGTATCTGTTTTGTAACTAACTTCATATATTTTCCTTTCTAAAACAACAAAATACACATTTCTTTTCCTTGCTCTTGTGACAAAGGTTCTTATATTGAATTGGTGAGGAGTTTCATTGACATAAGATCACAAAATTCACACTCCATCCACTTATTATTTTCAGCTAGTTTAAACAACTTTGGCTCATCTTTACTTTGTTTCTGGTGTCCTTGACCCCTTGGTCCTTGTTTCTAACGTGATAGTCATGATGCTGACCACGGTTGATCAACAATTAAACGAGACCCATGCAGTCGACCAACCCGAGCATGGCCGATCAGGAGTGAACCACCTACATAGGTGGTCTAGCACCATAGGGAATCAATTGTCGCTGTCCTCGAGTTATTTATTTATGTTTTTATGTTTTGGTCTAATTCTTTAGATGACTTTACAATCCTAACATATAATAGAGCAACGTAATTCTGAATTCTAAAATAATTTGTTAAATGCACTATTCTAATTTAAAGTCTTGAATCCTACTGAAAAGTGGATTGAAGAAGGCTCTCTACTGGAAAAATCTCTCATTAAATTCAGTATGTTATTATCATCATATGTTATTATTCTTACAAAACAAATTCGACTATTCCCTGGAATTTTTCAAAAAGGTACAAGACTGAAGATGTAGGATTGTACGAGGAACGTGCCCTAGCCAGGACCTATATCTTTATGAGCTTATTTGGAGCTAAGACAACAATATATCGATAACTATAAGCTATAGCTACCTCATCGAAACCCCATACAATTAAATGATGTACCAAAGTTGTCACTCATAAAGTATTCTTCTTCAGCTCATAATTGCTGAAAATAAAGTGACCAGCTGACATGTACTCCCATTTCCATATGATGGAGATGCACAGATATAAATATTAATAAAGCATAAACGGAAAATTCTAGGACTTTAAAAAAAAAAAGAAAAAAGAAAAAAAAAGGAAACCGTGGGCTATTGACCAAGAACAATTTTGATTGAAAAAAAAATTATTTTACATAGAAAATTTAAATTCCATCCACCAGAATATATCAATTTTGAATCCATTCAAGATCGAGAATAAGCTATTTAATTATCATACGTTTGCAAATCATGTGTCAAAATTTGAGGGTTGCTTCACTTACATAATACTTAAAGTAAGTGAGCCATCAACTTAAATGTAATGTATTTGAGAAGATGCTTGTACATCAATAGTATGAAAAGTTATGTAAATAAGTTAAATTATTTATCTCTCAGTGTATTAATAAACTATCCGAGATATTTCACATAAAGTAGTACATGGAATAACTCCCAACATAGCAATAAAAGTAACATGTGTAGACAAATCAAATCATCAAGTTTCTATTGAAATAAAATCCATATATGGAAAGGGTATGAATTAGGTTGGATTTTCTCTCTCTTTAATTTTGTAGAAAAAAAAAATTATACATAATTGAAAATTTCAATTGCTTCTAGAACCTACTTAATTATTTAAAGTGAACTTATGGGCAAGTTATATGATTCAGCATTGCTATGCCTTTCTCGATGAAATTATGATTATTTTATTTCTTTTTTTCCTTAGTGCTGCCCATTTCCCTTTCCTCGTCGGGTCAATCCTCTTTATGGTTTCATATTGCTTTGAACTTTCTCTTTTCTTATCAGGGCTAAAGGAAGGGACAAACTTTGTACATCTAATAAGGATCCTAGGCTATTTGAAACATGGTGCCACTTGTCCGGCAACAATTGGATCGATGTTTTCATAGTTGGATTCATACGTAAAAGAAGAAAATCTTTGTTTCCACGTTGAATAATGAGCTCTCCATGCATAATTAACGTTTTATGTTTGGTTCATTTAAGTATAGCTATTAATAAAGAGCTGTGATTACTTGAGAAAGGGACTATCCTTTGGAGTAATGCATTCCAGTTTTCTGGTCTATGTAAATGTATATATACGGAATAGTTACTACAAAGAAACGGTTACTATAGCCTTTGATTATGGGGATGTTTCTCTATAATAAAATAACAAGATCTAAAAATAAATAAATAATCACTAAAACAAATTTTAACATACAATTAAACATAGTAATAAACTTAGACATGACACTTAAGAGACAATGAATGTACATAGCATTTAGATTTCATAAGGTTAAATTTGGAAAAACCTCCATTAAGATGCTTGAAATAGCTATTTCCATAAAGAATCTTAGGAATGATTAGTCCTTTCTACCAAACATGTGAGTATCTGAGTTGCTTATATTCCTCTAACCAAACCTCGTATTCTTAAGATGTGTAACATTATTAGCGATTATATTATGATTTTAGATATTAGTTGGATAACTTAACTAGTAGTTGTAATTATTAGAATTAGTTAGTTAAAAAAGATAATAAATAGTTGTAATTAGTAAAATTTGTTAAAAATTAATTATTATAGGAAATATTATAAATAGTATTTATATAAGTTAAATGTTCATCTTCATTTTATTCATAATCAAATTTAAGAACTATTATTTTTAAAGTTTTCTCTCATTCTGCTTCAAATGTTTATGAATTTGTTTTTTACTCAAATTAAAAATGATTATATTTTTCTTATTCATATAAATAAGTTACAAGAGATTTTAACAGATTACCAAGTAACTTTTGAGTTTTTGCAAATGATGGAGCCGAGATATTCCATATGGGACCAATTGGTACAAAGTATGACAGACATCACTACTCGAATAAAACTTTATCTCAATGTGCTGCATGAATGTTCTAGAGATATTATTTAGTTAAATTAAATCGTCCATATTTTCGAATCCAAGAATACTCAAAACGCATATGTATGAACTATGTGATGATTCTTGATGGGGATAAAGATAAGAACAGTGTGACCTTAAAATATACCATTTAGTTCTTTTTTGGTTTTGACAAATGTTGACTCATAGTCATGAGACACTATCCTGGAAATATAAGGTCATACAACTATAGACACATATTTTAAGACAGGCAGAGATTCACATAAGTTGTCAGCACTGTCAAAAGCAAAAGCTCCGGCAAACTGTAGATCCCACCTTTGTCTGCCGAGAATATTGCTGAGGTGGTGTCGTGAGATTGGATTGGAATACAAAGCCAAGATGTCATGTATATAGTTTTTCTAAAAAAGACATGTTGGCTCTTGATTTGTTTACAATAATTAACTTAATAAAGAAACGATTCTAACTAAAATTTACTATCTCTTGTCATTTAGCCAAAAGTTTCGGGTAGGTGGCCAACCAATCCTTACCCGCCTTAGGATGGACACAGAAAACACATGTTTTATCACATTGTGGCACCCGTAAGTGGCTATCCACCACCTCATAAGGAGGACTTGACTTCTTAATTAGTGAAGAAAATAAAAATAAAGACAAGAAATAAAACTTCAATATATTGTAGTTGGACCACGCAACTCAACTACTATAACCCATTGGATTCTTTACAAAACTTCTTTTTTTTTTTTTTCCTGAACACTTTCAAGGATGTAGGCAGTCGTTTATTCTCCTCGGGAAGTCAGACCAACCCTAAGGGGCAGTGGGTCTTGACCTCTTGATGGCTGATGATGGACCACCAAGTTTCACCCATATTCTTTTTTTTTTTTATTTAATTTTTATGGTTTTTCTTCAACTATTTAATTATAGTATTTATTTAAATATATTTAATAATATCATATGATTAAATTAATATTATTGGCCAATCTAAAGATGATGTGTCTCCTTGGATTAACATTGACATATAGTGATAAAATACAAATTATTTGCTTATAAAAAAAATAAAGCGCAAACTATAACTTTATAAGTTTTGATTTTTTAATTTTCCTAATTTTTGGTAAAGTTAATTTACACCTAGAATATTTTTCATAATCAAAACTAATTTTCCAGAAGCAAAAACCTTTTAGACAGAGGCAGACTCCATGCTCAACCCCTCTCAGATGGGCATTTGCTATCCTCAAGGCATTATCCCAGTTGTGTCTCCGTCAATTACAATTAAGCATAGTAAAAAATAATAAATAAGTGCTGAAATTTGTATCATGTACTTAAACAATTAGTTATAATTAATAGAGATACCATTGGGACAACAGTTTAGAAACAAATATCCATCCCCTCTTGGATCCGTTCATACTGACGAACAAGTGATGCGTGTATTAAACGTAAAAGCATATAAACCGAATTTGTTATCCGATGTGCTTCTATAAATTTATATAGCATGCTTCTTTGAATTTATACTGGAAAGGTGATTTGTATTAAGATTTACTTTTTTAGAGAAAACATTTATTGGGTATTATAAATTACGTGTATATTTTTATATATATAATATATAAATATTAATAGAGTTTTCACACGCATGAGAGCAATTGTACAATGACTGGAGCCTGAGTGAAAGGGGAGAAAGAAAAAAGCAATAATAAATGATAAGAAAAGATATTAAATAAACCTATTAAGAATTGCGTTTGAAAAAAATTAAACTATTTATTATACTGTTTAAATGATAAGACTTAAAAAATATTATTAATTCATTTTAAATTTTTAATGAGTTTCTTCAATATCTTTTTTCAAACATGTTCTTAACTACATCTTGCTAAGCCCAAAATCATTAAGCTGCGATTTTATTTTCCTAGAAGTATTTGGATTTGATTTATGAGGATAAAGTGACATTTAGAACGTCATAATCTCGAGAATGACGTGAGAGATGCTCCTCGGTGGCAGAGGCAATAATTGTGAGTTTTGTTATCCTCCAAATAATTGAGGAATTGAGTATAAAAGAGGAAAATCTTATATATAGATATACAGATAGATAAGTCAAGCACGAGTCTTATCTTTGTGGACAAGATGATACGAGCCGATGAATCTTTTTAGAACAAAAGAATATTGTATTATATAAGTATTAATAACATTTTTATATCCATAATAGTAAAGTAGATAATTTATTACAAAAAAACTAATACTCGTATTTTATACATACTATATATATCAAAATTTTATTAATATTTAAAGATTACGTATATATAATAAGTGGCATATAATAATTAATAAATCTTTTTTTGAGTTGAGAGTGCATCGTTATAACTAATTGGGATCCTATTCCAAAGTTGATGAGGTTATAGGCTTTACTTCCACTCTTTTAGCTTTAACTTTCCTAATGTATATTGATTTTTTAATAAAAAAATAATATTTATATTTTTCGACATTCTTATAAGATATTCTCTTATTAATATTATCTTTTAGGAAAGTTAGAAAATGAAAAATATGCCCAACATTTTAAAAGTAAAAGCCTAATAATTTGTAATACTTGTAAGGTAGTATCATCTTAGGGTTTTGTCAATAGAGTGTACTGGGCCCTCAAGATCAAACCAACTAAATTGTGCTACATGCCTTAAGCCTAATTATAAAACAAACGAGGGTAAATAAAATGGTCGAAAGGTTGTCCGATAAGGTTACTCCAATGCCTAAGTTAGAGATATTTACCCAAAAGCATATAATCCAACAAGTGGGAGTTGAAAGAAAAGAAATGGAATGCAAGGAGTGCTCAAGAGTGATCTTACTTTCAAAGGAGGAGAGATCAAATATTTATATGTTAGACCCTTGAACCCTTGTCACCCTATAGTGTACAGTCGTAGTTTTTGGATTTAAGTCAGTGAAATCTTTTGACAACAATGAAGAATGATTGTATTTAGGTTTTACACCTATTTTTTCTTAATAAATGCTTGATGGTGCCATACAATTGAAGTTATGTAGGCTTTCCAAAAGGTAAGTTGTCAAAGGTCACATTGCATTTCATACGATATAAGTGTTGTATGGTCAAGTTTCAAGGAGGGTCTCGTTGGAGAATAGATGGAAGCTTTCATGTTGTCTCGATAGAGTTAGTTTGGAGACAATTGTCAGAGGTTCTTAGGAGGTCGTCGGCCCATAAGTAGTGGGGGGTTGACCTCGGATGTATAGGAACTAACTTAGTTGAGCCCACTCAAACCCTTTAGCTTAAATTGGGTTGCCACTTGATAGTTATTCG
Source organism: Lumnitzera littorea (assembly GCA_024138015.1). NCBI lineage: Eukaryota > Viridiplantae > Streptophyta > Magnoliopsida > Myrtales > Combretaceae > Lumnitzera > Lumnitzera littorea. Next base: position 75,334,273 of record JAMXBB010000007.1, read on the forward strand.
ATTCTATGCCTAAAGTGGTTGGCTAAAGCCTTATTAAGGTTACTATCCCACTGATGAAGCTATTTGGCCATAGGTCTAAGGTAATCAGCCTAAGGCCATTTTGAACCACAGTCTTATAAGTTGAGGCACTTGGCTTTGATCCTTAGGTGGTCAGTTTGTATCCAAGAACTACCATTAATTTTGAAAACCTTCGTGAAACAATCATAGTTTTCATGATCCATGCTATCTATCCTTAAAAAAATATTATATAATATTAAGATAAGTTTTGTAGTTTAATTTATAACTTCTTTTTTTATATAAACTGTCTTTGTTGTTCATCTTCATCAGGTCAAGTCCTTTGTTCTCATTAAAGTTGATATTACAAAAAGCAAGACCATCAACATAAGCCGGGGGGGGCACCTTACTTTTTTGCTTCTTTTAATAAATCATGTTAAGGCTTGCTTCTCCTCTTCCTTCTTTTGTTTTTTTCTTTTTTTGTTCCTATTGTCTTTTAAGCATGTATACTGTAAGGTGTGCAAACAATTATACAAAAGAAGCTCTTTAGTCATCCTTTACAAGACCTTGCATAAGTTGCTTTTAGGAGAGGTAAGTAGGGTCTTAGTGTTTGATATAGGAAAACAATAAGGCATTTGCTTTTCCTTCTTCGCATGATTCTTGAGATTATAATAAAATTTACTTTTCTATACAATATAGCAGGAGTTTACCATGGAAAAATAAACAATAATGATTAATTGAGAAACTGGGGAAAGAAAGTGCAACAAGATTATTACTTAGAAAAAAAACCTTGATAAAGGACCCACAAAATCCATAAGGTAAAATATAGTAAAATCTCTCATAAGAGTAGGAGAACAAAATCAAGTTACACTACTTAATCTTTGTCAAAAAGCAAAAATCACCCTCACAAAGCATATATCTCTCATGCATCTATGGAAGATTCTTATGGAGATTATTCCTGTCTTGCAATTCACCCTCTCGTATATGACAATTGTCTAAAGACATGATGTGTTCCAATGATTTCAACATGTCTTGCTATTATTCTCAAGCCTTTATACTGCTTGCATTTCAATTATATTGATTATTCTTGTTACATACACACTATTTGAAGAAGGGAAGGGGAAGAAAAAGAATAGAAGGAGATGGAATTAGGGGTAATTTTTAATTGTTTGGTCAGATGAAAATTGAGAAGGAAAGGGATTGATGAGAAAACAAATATGAGATTCCACCAAAATCATTCCCTCCCAACATGGAGCTAATATAGAGGAATTTTGAATAAATGAAGAAATTTTTTATTTTATATGATAGACTAAACTAGCATTTGCTATGAGTAATCTCGTAATCTATAACTATATCACTTTCTTGTTCTTATTAACAATAAGGTTTCCTATTTTTTCTCTCCTCCAAACAAAAATGTACTAAAGAATCCTTCGTACCTTTTTGCTTTCCCCCTAATTCCTTCCATCTTCTCAAGTAATATTAGACTCCACTTTAAGGGTAGATTTGGGTAACATTCTCATACATTAACCTTAGAAATAGTTGTTTGGAAAGAAAAAAAGGGGGGAAAAAAATGAGAAATAATTGAGTTATAAAAGTTTTTGGGGATTCATGGTGAAAATAGTAATCCTACAAATACTTAATCCTATACATACTTTAGATCTCAAATGAAATAGTTTTGCATGTGGCTTGTACCTAATTCAGTCATCAACAAAATTAGCCTCAACACTACTACTAATAATTATCCCATTTCTTCTCTGAATCCATAAATATTATAAGAAGAAGGAGGAGGAGGAGGAGGAGGAGATAACTTGTCTTGCAATTAGCTATTTAATATTGTTTAAAATTAGTAAAAAAGAAATAAAACAATTAGAATGGAACAATTTGCATCACAACTCTAAGACTATTAATGACTTGTGGTTGACCCCTTCCCTCTATAATTCTTAATAATTTGCAAAAGTTAAGATTTTCAACTGCAAAAGAAGAATTATTATAGTAGTAAAAGCATTCACAACATGCCAACTCTTAGAAGAATAATTAGGTACACTTCCACCTATTTTTAGCAACATTCTTCATCATGAATGTAACACATAAAAAAGCTGTCCAACGTACAATCTTATATATGAATCTCATTTATTTTGTCGCATACTCCTAGTAGTGGATGTCATTTAAAATGAGTGCAATAAGAGTTTATCTACCTTTTATTCCAATTCTTAAGAGTTTTAAGGATATAGAAGCATATTTTTTTTTATGGTTATATGTCCATATATGAATAAAAGTTATAAGGATTGTAGTTTCATTTTACTGAATTATCTATAAATCACTTGTATTGTCATGCTTGTCTTATTTATATTAATAAAAAGAAATGAGTACTCCAATTTCTAGATAATTCTATATCTAAAGTCCATTGGACTATTTTGGTTTCTTACATTTATAAATAACCATTTTATTTCAAATTTTATTAAATTAACCTTAAAAGTGTATTAAACACAAAAGATGCACTTTTAGGGGATCAAATTCATTTAGTATTTGTAGAGATTCTCAAAGGTCTCACGTAAGTCCTGGATATGGACTCTTGTTTCTCTGCTCTTCATAATCACATTGTTAACGTACAATTCAACGTTTCACCAAAGCTAAGGCGTAAAGATCGTTGTTACTAACCTTTAGCATGTTGCCTTGACATTCTTGAGGCCGAAGGACATGATTTTGTAGCAATATGCATCAAAGTCGGCGACAAATGAGGTGTGGACCTCATCTTCTCTAGCCATGTAGATTTGATTGTAACCTAAGTAGGTGTTCATGAAGTTGAGCATGACATAGCCTAACATCGAGTTAATGAGCTAATCGATGCGAGGTAGAAGGAAGTAGTCATTTGAGCAAGCCTTATTGAGGTCGGTGTAACCTACACACATTCACTATTTCTTGTTAGACTTCTTCATAAGCACAGTATTTGCCAACTATGTGAGGTATCGTTCCTCTCTAATGAAGCCAACTCAAAGCAGCTTCTACACCTCTACTCGATTGCAACATGTTGTTCGGGTGTGAAATGCCATTTCTTTTGATTGACAGGTCATATCTTGGGGTCTACATGGAGGTAGTGCACTACTTCGGGGATATAGATTATCCCTGGCGTATCTTCAAGGAAGGATGGGAATACGTTAGTGTTGGCATAGAGGAAATCAACGAGTTTTTCCTTTTCAATCTTAGGTAAGAATGTCCTCGCTCGTGCTATCAACCCATGAGTGCTCTCAAGCACTATCTCTTCGGTTTCCTTAACTGGCTATCCCCAAGAGTTTGGTTTCTCTTTTGAGCTTGACTTAATATGCATCACATTATTCGTGTCTGTACCTTTAAGTAGAGGGACCTAGACAATTTCTGGTCTTCCCATACCTAGTCGACTTCGGTCGGTGTAGGGAACTTTGCCTTGAAGCACCTTTTGGCTTATCAACATGCTGAACTTAGTAATGCCGGGCCATCCTAGTATAAAACTGTAGGATGATGAGTGGTAGATGACCTCAAAGTCGATCGACTGTGTGGCAATGTACATGTCATCGCCTAATTGGATTGTGAAGGTGGTAATGAGACCCTTGGCTGGCATATGTTTGCGACCTCCGAGGCTTATCAAGCTATTTTTGTATAGTTATAGGGGCTTGTCAAGTTAGTCTTTCATCTACTTGTACACATTATAGAAGAGGATGTTTGCTGAGCTCCCATTATCAACGAATGTCTTCGGGACATTGAAGCACTTGATCTTCGCGTTTATGACCAAGGCATTACTATTCGGGTACTCAATGCCCTCCTTGTCTTCTGTAGAGAAACTAACAGTGGTGTCAATCTTGGAAATTTTCCCTCGGATGAGGTAGACTTCATGTTTAATTGATGAAGATGGAGTCGTTCCTACAATGCTAAGGCCCTTAAAGATGGTATTAACTTAGCCCCTCTCGCTCTAATGTTGCTACTCGTCAAGGGGGTCTTCTCTTAGTTACTATTACTATTGCTATTATTGTTATGGCAGCTCAATCTGACGATGTTGGATAGGTCGTTGGACTTGATTCCTTTCATCAGTTATTAGGTGGTTGATGCAGCCTTTTTGAACAAGGCCTTTGACTACATTCCTTAAGTGGCGACATTTGTTAGTGTTATGCCTACACAATTCGTGATAATTATGGTATTTGGCAGATCTTGCAGCCTTTGGTGTTTCCTTTAATTGAGGGGGTCAAGGAAGTTATCCCCAAACCTTGTAAAGCACTTCACTGATGGGGCAGTTCAAAGGGGTATAGTTCACATAATCAACGAACTTCTGTTTTTACCTCTCCTAGTGCTCTCTTGAGGAGGATGCTAGCTTAGTGTCTCTTGGAGCACTTAGAGATAGTTCCTTAAGCACTTTACTCTTGTTAGAGCACTCACCCTATGTATGCATCTATCCGGGATTATTGTTCGACCGATCGTGTAAGTCCTCAGAAGGATGGTGATAGGCATCAACTTGCTCACATGGAGGCATAGGGTTCGCGATTGGTGTTCTACTTTACTTACTTAGTTATGTGGATGAGCTGACAATCACCTCCTCTTAGTGTGCTTTTCTTGTACTTTTCTCAAGGAAGCTACTTCTTTGTGAAGGGTAGCGTTGGACTCTTGGGTCTTTCTATTTTCTTCTAGTACCTGGTGAATCATCACCTTGAGTTGTTGCATTTTGTAGGCTTAGGTGCTTAAAGTGGAAGAGGTAAGTGAACGTCATGGTTATAGCAGTGGTGGTGACCTGTCACCATTGCTTGGTGGGATGCTTAAGGGTAAGTATTCCTACTTTTTGACATCTTCGATAAATTGGCCAATAAAGTTGGATGCCAAAATCTTGATTAGGGAATCAACTAGGTTAATTAGATATGGCTTGTCTTTAATATTATCCATACTCCTTGCTTACAATCACCTGTAAGAAGCCCCTTATTGGTTTATCCATAAGAGCTTTTCAATGCTTAAGTTAGCTAGAAGAGATAAATAGGAATAAGTAGGTGAGTGTATGCTAAGGGGTTTAAATGTTCTTAGAGAAGTCTTGTGGATGTTCAATATTAGTATGAGTATGTAGAGAGTTCAGGGAACGAGAGAGGATCCTATACCATGGGCTCCTTACATTATTTATAATACAAGGAGATTACCTACTAGGAACACATATCGAACTAGGGTTTGATGTTACTTCTCACTTGCAAGGGACATGCACTACAGGAGGGACAAAATAGCTCTACAGGTTGGTTGGTCATGAACATGCTACCAATTAGATCTAAACCCTGAGACATTGATGTGTCCAAGGCTATTGGGTATGCTAGATATATCATGGGTATCAAGAGGCAATTAATGAGGACATAGGAAGTAAAAAAGGACAGAAGTGCTCCCAAGGAAGGATGCTTCTTGGGCTCCAAGTGATGCACTAGTCTCTTGCGGCTTGCCTACAAAGAGGAGGCAATCTTAACTAGCTAGATGTGCTCCTAAGGGTCGAAGAGACCTTAAGGGGCTCGGGATGGCCGAGTAGGTAACGGACTAACCGATGAGTGTCCTTTGCAAAGACAGAGTGCTCAATATCGTCAGGGGTACTCAAGTTCCTGAGCAAGTGACTCAAGGTTAGACAAAGCTTGTCTGAAGGGTTGGTCATGTGCTCAGAGGAGTTGCTTGGGGAACCCAAGTAGCTCGTAGGCTCTAGTCTTTACTTAGATTGAGCCTTAGGAGCTAGGCCCAAAATGGCTTATTAACATATAGGAAAAAATTAAATACATCAATTTTTTTCCCTTCATTGAATCCTTTTTGTCTACTTACTTTCCTCACTAATTCCTTTCCATCTTCTTAAGTATAATATTAAACTCCACTTTCAATGGTAGATTTAAGGTAAAACTTGCATATATTGACCTTAAAAATAGATGTTCGGAGAAAAGAAAAAAACTTAGAAGTAGTTGAGTTGTCAAAGTTCTTGAGGATTCAAAGGAAAAGACAACAATCCTATGAGCTCTTTGTGATACGAATTGTTGGGAAGGGGTAACATACTACTACCAATATCATGCAAGCCAAAGCGTAGGTCTAAACAGCGAGATGGTCTGAAAGACAAATGGTAGTCGAAGATTGAGTAAGGGTCTTCATGCACCGACGATGGATATGCTGTACTAACGCCTCACACAAGCTCAAGTCGTACTTGATATTATGCACAAGTGTGACCGAAGGGCACTCACTACTAATCTACACTCATAATGGACTAGATGAAAGTAAATGAGAATAAGCAAGGGATACTTAGCTCATGAGGAAAAGTATGTCTAAATTCGATGATCATTAATGTTACGGCTGTTACATGTTACAAATATTTATATGGCTCAATTAGGGCAAGTTTTAAGCTAATATAAATTATAAAAAAGATTCTTACTAGAAAAGGAAAAGTGTGCAATTTACAAGGGTAAATCTATAATCAAATGGAAAGGGAATATTCTTATAAAGACAATGTAGATATCACAAAAATAAGGTACATGTCAACTGCTTATTCTATAGTCTTGATGATATTATTTTGCTAGGTAGAGTTGATTTGAGCAAAGTAGGTCAGGTCAAATGCTTGGTAGTCCAGCAGTTCGACTGTTCATGGCTTAGGAAGGGTTGGTCAAGTAGATGGCCATTCTTTGAATCAACCTCGGTTGATCAACTTAGAAGTAGGGCAACTCAACTTAGGAGATATGTCAACTTGATAGCAAGCGAGTTTAATGCTTAGCCATTGACTAGTATGTCATAAAGAGGTTGGCTTAGCAACAATTCAAGTACCTCCAAGGTTTCTTTAATGAGATGGAGAGCAGAGTATCTCGGTAAGTTAGGGTAGAGAATGTATTATGCTTCAAAGTTCAGCTCCCCTTAGACTGCTCAACAAACCATATGAGCAAGTCCACAAGCTCAAGAGCGAGTGATTGGTCCATGATCCCTATCATTCCCAATAAGATGTTTGAGATTTGGGATCAAATATGACTCAACTTCTTGTTGCTTGTCTTCGAGAACATACAGATGAAGGTCGGCAATGTTAAAAGAGTTTGAGACTCCATAATCTTTGGGTAATTCAACCCTGTAAGCATTAAGATTGATTAAGATTGATCTTTTCAAGCACCTTAAACGATCTATCAACTCTAAGAGATAACTTACTATTCCACAAACTTAGGAATCAATCTTTATTGAGGTAGATCCAAACTAAATCACCAAGCTAAAATTATTTGCCCTTTCGTCCTTTGCCTCACCTCTCAAGCTTAGTGGCAACTCAACTTAGTTGCTCTACGACTTTCAGGTGTATTGTCTTGATGGCCTTTGACACATTAATAGCGGACCAGTCTTGTTACTAACTTGGTAGTGGCATTTGATCCAGTGGAAGCTTGGGGTTAAATCCATATGTGACTTCAAATGCAATTTGCCTGTAATGCTATGCGTAGTTCTATTGTAAACAAACTCAATTATAGGTAAGCACACAACCCAATTTGTAAGGTTCTATCCAATAGCAACTCTGAGTAGGGCTCCCAATATTCTATTAACAACCTAGGTTTGTCCATTGGTTTGAAGGTGGTAGGTCATGCTAAATAACAACTTGGTTCTCAGTCGCTTTCATAAGGTTCTCCAGAAGTTGCTCATGAATTTTGAATCTTGATCAGATACAATTACTATAGGCACTTTGTAGAGTTTGACGACCTCCTATAAGAAAATAAAAGAGATAGCCGATGCATCATTAGTTTTAGAATAGGGCACGAAGTGTGCCATCATGCTAAATCGATCTACGACCACCATGATGAAGTCCTTCCTTCGAGATGTCCTAGGCAATCTTAACAAATCATGTTTGGTCGGGATTGACAAAGGTAAATATTGCCTTTGCTCGGCTCAACTCTTAGCCCTTTTGTAGGTAGCACATCTTTCTAGTACAACTTGGACATCTCTCATCATTGTTAGCCAAAAGAATCTAGAGGCCAGTACCTCATGTGTTCAATGCTTGCCAAAATGCCTAGATAATCCTCCACTATGCACCTCGCACACCAACAATTCTATCATAGAACAAGTCAAGATACATAGCCTTCTCTTCCAAAATGAGTATCAGTCTTCCTTATTATAGTCATCAAGTGTTCGACCATCTTCACATCTGGCATAGATCAAGCTAAAGTGCGAATCCTCAACATATAAATCCTTAACCATAGAAAATCCAAGTAACTTGGTCTATAGCTTGGTCAAGAGGGAATGCCATCTTGATAGGGCATAGGCCACTACATTGTTCTTGCTGTTCTTATACTTAACAACATAGGAAAATCCCTCCATAGACTCAACCCACTTGGCTTGTCTTCAAGATAACTTAAGTTGGCTCTTTAGATATCTCAAAGATTTATGACAATGTATATCACAAATTTTTTGGGTAACAAATAACGTTACTAGATAGTTAGAGCCTAGATTAAGGAGTAGAACTCCTTATCATATATAAAGTAGTTGAGCATGGCTCCACTAAACTTCTCATTGAAATGGGCAATAGGTCGGCCCTCCTACATCAGTACGGTTCCTTTGCCTAGTCCGGATGCGTCATAATCCACTTCAAATACTTTATCAAAGCTTGATAGAGCTAAGACAAAGATGTTAGTAGGCTTCTCCTTCACCTCTTGAAAACTCCTCTATTCCTTCTCTACCCATCCAAACTCAACATTTTTCTTTAACAGGTCAATGAATAGGGCCACAATAGTATTGAAATTTCTTATAAATTGATAGTGGAATGATGCTAAGCCATGCAAACTTTGCACGTCGATAAAGTAAGTTAGCATAAGCCAATCAATAATTGCCTTCACCTTCTCATTATCAACTCATATACCACCACCATTCACAACAAATCCTAAAATGATCACTTCATGTTAGTAGAAGCCACATTTCTTTAGGTTAGCATAAAGCTTCTTGGCTTAGAGTGCTTACAGTGAGTCTCTAAGTCAAGGTTGTAGACTAAAATGTCATTAAAATATACAATAATAAATTTTCCTATCAATTTTTAAAGCACAAGGTTCATCAATCTCATGAATGTGCTTAGCGCTTTCAATAACCCAAAGGGCATCATAAGCCATTCATATAATCCATTATAGGTCTTGAACGCGGTCTTCCATTCATCTCCCTCTCGTATTTAGATCTTATGGTATCTAGATTTGAGATCAGTCTTGGAGAATATTCTTGCTCCATTTAATTCATCAAGCATGCCATCAAGCCTTGATATAGGATACATGTACTTGATGGTAATATGGTTTATTACTCGGCTATCCACACATATCCTCCATGTCCCATTCTTTTTTAGTATAAGCAGAGCTGGCATGATACATGACCTTAATAACTCTCATACATACCCTCTCTTTAGCAGTCTATCTACCTATCTCTAAAGCTTAGTAGCTTAATTTGGATTCAATCTATAGGTAACCTTGTTCAGCAGTGTAGCTCCTAGTTGTAAGTTTATTGCATGTTCAATGCTTCGAATTAGAGGTAGACCTTCTAGCATTTAACTTGGGAACATGTTAGCAACCTCATTCAACAAGGTTTTCACTTTGGCAAGGAGCAATTCCTCATCTAATCCTCTCATGTCAAGTAACTTTTAACCAACAAATAGGTCAGCTCTTTAAGCTTCATCTCTCTCTTCAGCTCGGTTCAGCTTATTACCAAAGCTTCCTTCTTCAGAACTTGGCTTAATTGAATATGTATGCTTTTAACTTGCTCGATAGTCATAAAGCTTAACTTCGCCTTTCTACCCTCGTGCTCTAAGGAACTTATGTTCTTCTTCCTATTGTAAATCATATTTTGATCAAACATCCATGGTCATCTAAGAAGAATATGAGATGCACTCGTAGGTAACACATCATAGAGTACTTCATCTTAATAGTCTCAAATATAAATTGGCACGACTACTTGTTTATTTACTTGGAAGGCTCATTTGCCTCTAAGCCAATGCAATTTGTAAGGCTTGGGGTAGGGTAAGGCTGGTAACTTCAATTGCTAAACCATGAAAGCGGATGCTACATTGGTATAGCTGTCACTGTCTTCAATCAATGCACATAATGATCCATTTACCTTACAGCCAATGTGGAACAAATTCTTTTGTTGCTCCTCTTCTAGAGTTGGGCTCATACTCATCACTTGCCTCAATACCATAGCTGCAGGCATGAAATTCCTTTCTTAATTATAAATAATCTCCTCCACCTCAAATAGCTTGCTTTATCCAATCCTTTTCAGTTCTTCTACTTCCTCATTGATACTATCAACCTCAATGGTTTGCATTTCTCCTTGGATCACCATAGTTCTTCTGTTTAGACATTAAGCGGCCATGTGTCCAAACCCTTGATACTTGAAACACTTGATCTCGCTTATCTTTCTTCCTAAGCTCTAGCCTTTCTCAAACTTCCTTGAGATCTCTTTCTCTTTTACTCAAGTAGTTTAATGAAGTCGAACCTTAGAAACTTTACTTGGTTTTGATCGCATAAGTTTGCTTAGAACAGGTTGGCTAGCAGTCGATTAACTAACAAGAGCTCAAATCTTCCAGCTCGATGCCTCTCAATTCTTTGGGCAACTCAAATTGCCTCATCAAGTGTACCGATTTCCATAGTCTTTAGAATATGTCTAATCTCATACTTTAATCCACTAATGAATGGAGATACAATTCAGTCCTCAGGTTTGATTACTTCACAACGGATCATCAACATTTGAAATTCCTTCACATATGATTCAATACTTGATCCTTCTAGCCTCAACTCCTATAACCTCTTAAATGCATCCTATAGATAGTAGCTCAGAACAAATCTTCTTCTCATGACTCTCTTTATTTCATCCCAACCCCTTATCTCACGTTTTCCTTCTCTTCTATGGGTAACTTATAGATTCTTCCACCATAGAGCTACATAGCTAGTAAATTCCAATACAGCAATTCTAACTTTGGCATTCTTAAGCACCTCATGACACTCAAACTACTTTTCAATCTTATCTACACTATTCTAAAAAACACTAAAGATATGCATTCTCAATCCTTCTACTCTAGGAGCTCAAACATTCCTCTCCTTGGGTTGATAATACTCTTCCTCCTCATCACCTACTTCTTCATCCTCTTCTTTGATCTCATCTAATGCTAGTCTTTATCAAGTAACTCTATCTACTCCTTCAGCTCAGGGTAATCAAACTGGGGCATTAGCTCAACTATATCAACCATTGCTTCTTTCGAGCAGCTCATTGACTCGACCTTTATAAGGGTCATTTCGAGCTCATTATCTGTCTTCGTTTATGGCATTCACCAAGCTAATCACCAAGTCAATAAGCCCATCCACTCGTTCATCTACAAATTAGGGCGTAAAACTTTCTTATTGACCTTAGCCATTACAAGCACCAATCTTTTGGTTAGCTAGGGTTCCTTAAACACTAAAGTCAGACATTACTATCTAATAGGAATTAGCCCTCTAGATCGATCACATGAAATTGAGCTAAAGGACTCTAAGGACTCACTCAGAAAATACTAGCTCGAGACCTTATCCAAGATAGAGATTCCTATACCGACCTGATCTTTTGCTAAGCTAACTGCCAGACCTTCACGTATACTAAACTTGCTCCTACCAAGCAGCTGTACTATGACAAGATGTTCGAGAAGATAGCCCCAAGACCATCCAAGCCGATCTCTCTAGCCAACCATAAACATCTAACCCTAACTTAAGCCAATTGTCCTACAACAAAATTGACCGGACCTTGACTTGTTCTGCAAGTTGTTCTTTTCTCATCCACTTTGTAACTTATCTCTAATGTCCAGCCACCGAGTGATATGAGTGTTTTAGCATAACAATATAAAAGGATTCTTACTTTTTCAGTACAAAATATTCTTTGTCTCTTTTACCCTTTTAAGTATATATTATCTAACCTAATCGTAAGAATATCTTTTTTGTCCTTTCATACATATAAGGTAACCCTAGTTGATAGGTATATAAACCTCCACTTAATTGTATGCAGACATCAATGAACAAGATCAGAATTTTAGTTAAGTTTCCTTTAAGCAATCCTAGTGCTCTCATTGCTCTTTTACTCTTATCTATTCCTTATAGCAAGGAATAATGGGGAGTGACCTTCTAATTCGAACCAGTGAGTCATATCCTGTAAATTGTAAGTCAAGTAAGATCGATTGGTGTGTCATATCTAGTTAATAGCTACCCAGACTTTGCTAGCTTTCTTTCATTTCTTTTTGGTTTGCATCATTGTGGTGTTTCTTCGTATGTTCAACCCTGGAGACACATCAGCTTTGCTAGTATCAGAGCACGGTTCTGAGAGGGAGTATGTGAAGTTACAATGAAGTTTTGGTTCATTTTGCTATTAGTAGTTGATGTACTCCTTCTGTAGCTACTGCAGTATTCATGTAGAGTAAGTTTGGTGTGTGAACTATGTAGTGAAGATTTGTGTGTTGATAATTGTGGTTTCATTAGCACTATACTCTTACTCTATTTTTCACTCTGAAAACAAACCAAGTCATTTTCTATCCTACTCAAGTAGTTATTGGGTATTAGGGTTGTTAGTATATTAGTTGAAGTTTTAAGAAATACGATAGCATTGTTTTCTTGTATATTATGTTGTTAATTTGTTTAAGGGATATTGTATCATATTAGATTCAAGTGTTTAGGGCATTATCGGTTATTAGAGTAGTAGTACTCAACTTGATCGTAGTCATAATGGTAATAACACCCTAAGGTCGGTTGATGACAAGCTTGATAGACTCACTAACCTTGTTGAGAGTCTAGTTACAACAATGCAAGTTAATAGGAAACAATACTAGGGTATGCCGCTGCAAAGTCCACTTAAAAATGTTCAAGAGAGAGGTTCTGGCCAAGGTGGCCAAGCTAATCCCCCGATTCAACCACAGTAAGTTGAAGGAGTTGTAGACCAAGCTACTAGACGAAGACTGGATTTAAAGGAAATTGAGAAGGATGAGGAGGAGGTTGATGCTGAGGAGTATGGAGAGGAGGAAGAAGAAGATGATTATTACCAAGCACAAGGACAAAGACGCTGAGCTCTTCGAGGACTAGATAACATTAAGATCCAAATCTTACCTTTCAATGAAAGTGGAGATGCCAATAAATACTTGGAGTATGAAGAAAAGGTATTTGACTATTTTGGGTATATAGATGCTGTCAAGGTTTAACTTGTTGCCCTTGAGTTCTTTGGGTATGCCACTATGTTGGGGAAAAATCTAAATGTAGCTAGAGCAAGGGATGAGAGACAAAGTGTAAGGACCTGGGATGAGATGAAGAGGTTGTTAAGAGGTAAATTCATACTCAAGACCTACTTGCAAGACACATTTGCAAAATTACAGGAACTTCGCTAAGGAGGTTGATCTGTTGATGACTATGTGAGAGAGTTCCAGATGCTTATGATTTGAGCTAACATGGAAGAACCAAAAGCTTGTACAGTATTGAGGTTCATTTATGGACTTAGGTTTGAGATTCGCAACATTATGGAAGTGCAAAGGTTTTATACCTTAGAAGAGGCAATTAAGATAGTGTAAAGAGTCCAAAAGTAGAGGAGAAGTACTCTAAGCCAACCTGGGCCAATGTTCTCTCGAACCCCTATTCCATGCCAACCTGTTCAAGCTAAGTCAAGGAGACCATATCGAGCTAAGGAAAGGAATGACCAACCTAATGATAACCGAGCAAGTCAGTAGGGCTGAGTAAGATAGTCAAGCCAAACTGAGGCTAAGTCGACCCCGAGGACATATGAGAGAGGACAGACCAACGGATGAAAGACTAGTGAAGTGAAGTGCTTTAAATGCATAGGCTTTAGATACATGGCTACTAAGTGTTCAAACCAATGTATCATGGTGCTCCAAGGAGATATTATAGATAGCACCAACAAAAGTGAGCTTAAGGAGGAAAAGGATGTTGGAAAAGTCGAAGCCAAAGAGGAAGAGGAGACCTGTATCTATGTCGACTAAGGAGAAATGATGAACCTAGTCCTAAGACGAGTATTGAGTTCCCTATTGAACTCTAAAGAAGATCAGAGAGAGAATTTATTCCATATAAAGTATAGCATCAAGGGACAATTATGCATCATTATAGTAGACAGAGGAAGTTGTACCAACATAATTGCATAATCCTTCATGCAAAGTTTATGTTTGCCGACCTCTAAGCATCCCCGACCTTATAAGCTGCATTGGCTTCACGATAAGGGTGCTTTGCACATAACTGAGCAAGTAACTATGCCATTCAATGTTACGAAAGTGTACAGAGATAAAGTAGTTTGCGATGTCATCCCCATGAGAGTTTCACATCTACTACTTGGATGACCTTAGTTGCTTGACCAACGTATTACTCACAATGGATATAAGAACACCTATGCCTTTTTAAGGATGGAAAGAAAATTGTGTTACAACCCATGATCTCATCCCAAGTAAATAAGATCTATAATCAGCTCACTGGAGCCAGTAAGAAAAAGACCTTAGTAATGAGCTAAAGAGAGCTTTGAGCTACTGAAAAGGTCAATTAGCCTATGTTCCTGTTGGTTAAAAGATTGTTTGAGATGAGAGATTTAAAGGTTGTTCCTAAAGAGATTTGAAGTCTACTAAATGAGTTTTCTGATTTGTTTCCCGAAGAATTGCCAAAAGAACTACCTCTAGTTTGAGGTATAAAGCACTGAATTAATCCACAGCCAGGTACTACCCTACTAAATCAGCTTGCATACAAAATGAACCCTAAGTAGACTACTGAGCTGAAAAAACAAATAGATGAACTCATAAAATGAGGATACATGAGAGAGAGCATGAGCCCTTGTGCTGTACAAATTGTACTAGTCCCCAAGAAGGATAGATCATAACGTATGTGCACTAACAACTGAGTAATCAACCGAATTACTATTAAGTATAGATATCTAATACCGAGGCTCAATGACATCTTAGATTAGCTTCATGGTGTAAAAATATTTTCAAAAATTGATCTGTGAAGTAGCTACCACTAAATTTACATAAGACCAGGTGATGAGTGGAAAACTTCCTTCAAGACTAAGCATGGTCTCTACGAATGGTTAGTTATGCTGTTCAGACATACTAATGTACCGAGTACATTCATAAGATTAATAAACCATGTGATGCGCCCTCTAAGTGGTAGATGTGTAGTCGTGTACTTTAATGATATATTGGTATACAGTGCCAACCTGAGTAATCATGTTCAAAATCTCTGAGCAGTATTTGACATTTTGTGATCCGAACAGTTATATCAGAATCTAAAGAAATGTTCTTTCTACTAAGATGAAGTGATTTTTCTTAAGTTTGTAGTATCAAGGGAAGGAATTTGAGCAAATGAGGAGAAGATCTGAGCTATCTTAGAATGGCAAACACCAAAAACTGTAATTAAAGTTTGAAGCTTTCATGAACTAGCTTCTTTCTATAGGCAATTCATTAAAACTTTAGTACAATAGTCGCCCCCTTTACCAAGCTGACAAAAAAGAGTGATGGGCTCAGATGGAACAACCAAGCTCAACAGAGTTTCAAGGAGATCAAGGAGAAGCACACCACCGCCTCTATCTTATCACTACCATACTTTGATAAGCCATTTAAATTGGAATGTAATGTATCAGGCATTGGAATTGATACCGTCCTGATGTAAGAACGATAACCCGTCGCCTACCATAATGAGAAGCTTAGTGGTGTTGCCTTAAACTATTCTGTGTACAAGAAAGAGTTATACTCTCTTTACTAAGCCCTTACTATTTGGCAACATTATTTATTGTCACGAGAGTTTGTTATTTATATAGACCACGAGTCTCTAAAGCATATTGGGAGTTAGAACAAACTCTTAAAATGACAAGCCAAATGGTTGGAGTTTATAGAAGGGTTCTTGTACATCATCTAGTACAAGATGGGACGTGTAAATGTGGTCACCAATGCTCTATCACAACAGTAAACCTTATTGACCACTTTATAAATAAAATTATTGGGATTCTCACTCATTACTAAGCAATACGCTTATGATCCTTATTTCAACCCTATCGTAAAGCAATATAAGGATAGAATTACTGTAAGGGGATATTATCTTAATGAAGGCTATCTGTTCAATGACCGAAGTATGTATATACCATACTGTTCTATACGTGAGCTGTTGGTCAAGGAAGCTCATAATAGAAGATTATTTGGTCACTTTTGAGAGACGAAGACAACCAATCTATTGAAAGAAAACTTTTGCTAACCCGGTTTGACTAAGGATGTCCATAAAGTAGTTGGTAGTTGTAAAGTGTACAAGCGAGCTAAGGCGAAGAGAGAGCCCCATAGAGAATACATACCACTGCCAATGCCAACCTTACCTTGAGCTAACCTCAACATTAACTTTATCTTAGGGTTACCTTGGACATCTAAAGGAAAAGATTTTATATTTGTTATAGCGGACCGCTTTAGCAAAATGGCACACTTCATTCCATACCATCAAACTAACAATGCTTTATATATTGCTAATCTATTTTTGCAAAAAGTTGTCCGATTACATGGAGTGCTAAAGACTATCATTTTAGATCGAGACATAATATTCTTGAGCTATTTTTGGAAGACTCTTTAGAGAAGACTTGGAACTAAACTTGTGTTTAGCTCCGGTAGCCACCCTCAAACTGATGGCCAGAATGAAGTGGTGAACAAAACACTAGGCAACTTACTCAGGGCTGTTGTAGGAAAGAACTTGAGGGACTGGGATTTGTGTCTACCAATTGTGGAATTCGCATACAACCGAACTATCTACAACACTATTGGGAATACCCCATTCAAGGTCGTCTATGGGCTTAATCCTACTATTCCCCTGGATATGATCAATACCCCAACAGTTGCTGAAGAGAGTCAATCCAAAGCTGACCAAGCCTAAGAATTGCAAGCACTACACTAGTCTACAACTAAGAAGATCACCAAGTTCAATAAAAAACAACGTAAGATTGGTTAGAGCCAAACAAAGTAAGGTATGGTCAAGATGAGCCCTTAAGGAGTTTGTCTACCATTCTCTTGTAAACTGCGCCTCATCCTTGGTAGGTCATTCAGATAGAATCTTTCTAGCGAGTGATTGAAGGCCTAAGAGGCGCATACGAGTGAGAGGGCTAGTGGTCAGCAGTCTATCAGTTCCTCGAGATTAGTAAAGATTTGCCCTCAAATCTTGGCTCTCTTCTTCATTAAGTACAAAGGGTATTAGGTTAACAACATTAAAAGTTGCAGATATACCATATCCATTGGGCAATTCAAGTTCATATGTATTGTCATTAATGCACTTAAGGATCTTAAAAGGTCCATTTGACCTGGGGGAAAGCTTGTTTATCCTCTTCCCAAGAAAATGCTCCTTGTTAAGGTGGACCTAAACAAGTTCTCCAGGACTATAAACCATTAGTATCCTTTGTTGACTTCCTTGCTCCTTCTGTCAGGCCACAATCTGTACCAATTGTTCTACAACCTTTTGTTTAACTTTTGGAATTCTTCAATGCATTGCAGGCCATATTAACTTTCCCAAAGATTAGTCAAGCCAATAGCCATATCTAGGGGTAAGTTCGGATTAACTCCATAGACAACCTTAAAAGGTGACTTTCCTATTGAGTTATGAGCTAAACGGTTGTAAGCGAACTCAATGATAGGTAAGCATAGATCCCAATCGTGCAAGTTCTTCTCAGTAGCTGCTCATAACTTTAGTCTGGCCATCTATCTAAGGTTGGCAAGAAGTACTGTACATGAGCTAAATGCCAAGCTTCTTTTGTAGGGTTTTCTGAAAGAAGATAGTAAACTTTGAGTCATGGTCAAACACAATACTTCTAGATACTCCATGCAGCCACATGATCTCCTGTAAAAAAAGGTTAGCAACAAATAAAGCATCATTGGTCTGATGGCAAGGAATGAAGTAGCTCATCTTGTTGAACCGATCAACCACCACCATAATAAAGTCATATCTTCTCGGAGTTCAAGGTAAGTAAGGATAAAATCCATGCTTAAGTTGGTCTATGGGCGCTTAAGTATGGGTAAGGGTATGTATTCTCCATACAGATCTTTTCTCCCTTTCACATACTTGCACAACTCGCAACGTTCAAGAATTCATAGCACATCCTTTATCATCCCAAGCCAATAGAAATGTTCTCTTAATATTTTAGTCGTCCTCTTTTCCCTAAAATGTCCGATCAAGCCTCTATCATGAGCTTCTCAGGTGAATAGTCCTTTATCCGAACCACTCAGTACATAAACCTGCTTACCCTTCATAAAAAACTATTGGCTCAAGTAGAACCTATCTACAACTCCCCCATCATTGTACTTGGCTTCTAAGGGCCTAAAATACGGATTATGCTCATACTAATCGGGCAGGGTACCAAATCTAAGTACCTTAGCTTGCATTGTTGTAATGATGGTATGACGTATCGGCTATAGTACTTATGCTCCCCTTCTTATATAGGATGACAAAGCAGAAAGACTCCAAGAATTCGACCCATTTGGCATGACGCCGAGAAATTTTTTGTTACCTTTGGAGGTGTCTGAGAGACTCATGATCTAAGTAGATGATGAATTCTTTCGATAACAAGTAATGCTGCCAGTTCTGCAATTTTTGGACAAGGGCATAGAACTCCTTATCATATGCTGAGTAATTCAAGGCAACTCCTCTGAGTTTCTTGCTGAAATAGGCAATGAGTCGACACTCTTGCATAAGGACAACACCAATGCCAACTCCAAACGCATCACATTCTACATTAAAAACCTTTTTGAAATCCGATAGAATGAGTACTAGGGCTAATGTCAATTTGGACTTTATATCTTCAAAACTCTTTTGAGCTTTCTGTGACCACTTAAACTCAGAGTTCTTCCTGGTTAGTTCAGTTAATGGTGCCATTATGGTACTAAAGATCCAAATAAGTCTCCTATAGAACAAAGCTAAATCATGGAAGCTCCTGACTTCAGCAACATTAGTTGGTGTAGGCCATTCAAGAATAGCTCTGACTTTCTCGACATCAACTTAGACTCCTCCCTCTGAAACAACATACTTGAGGAATACGACCTCGCTCTAGCAGAACACACATTTCTTCAAGTTGCCAAATAATCTTTCGGCATGAAGAATGTCGAATACTGATCTTAAATGCCCAGCATGGGAGACAAGGTCAGCACTGTAGACCAAAATGTCAACAAAATAAACAAGAACACATTTGCCAATCAATGTCTTCAGGACATCATTCATGAGCTGTATAAACATGCTCAGCACATTCGTCAAACCAAAGCATCACTAACCACTTGAACAGACCATCCCTCATCTTGAAAGCCATTTTCTATTCATCTCTAGGCCTCATTCATATCTGTTGATAACTACTTTTCAGTTCAATCTATGAAAAGATGCGAGCACCATGAAACTCGTCAAGCATATCATCAAGTCGCGGGATCAGGTATCGATATTTAATGGTAATTTTATTGATGGCTAGGCTATCGATGCACATTCTCCATGATATATCCTTCTTTGGCACAAGTATGGCTCACATGGTACAGGGGCTTATACTTTCACGGACATATCTACAATCCACCAACTCATCCACCTGTTTCTTTAGCTCAGTTGCCTACTCAGGATTAAGCCTATAGGCAGGTTGGTTCGACAATACAGCTCTAAGCTAAAGGTCAATGCAATGTTCAAGGCCTCTTAAAGGTGGTAAGCCTTTTAACATCTCAACAAGAAATAGGTCAGCATACTCCAGTAACAGTGTTTGTACTTCGATAGGTAAGCTCTCGGCTTCTCTTAACTCTAAAAGTTTCTTGACTAAAAGGAGCACACACTCCTCAGCCTTAACTTTATGGGCAAATTGAGCTTGGAAAATCATTACGGACTTCTACTATAGTGATTTGGCAATCTTCTCTTGTGCCTCCTACACTTCCTTAGGACTCATAGGGGTCAGTATAACCTTCTTCCCATCTTTCTAGAACATGTAGGTGTTCCTATACCCATCATGTAATACCCTCAAGTTAAACAACTAGCGTTGGCCGAGTAAGATGTGTAAAGTGCACATAAGAAGGATATTGTACAGCACCTCATCCTTATACCTATCACCAATGATAATCGGTACTCTAACCTGTTTGGCAATGAGTAAACCCCCCTTCTCATTCAGCCAATGAATCTTATACGGTTTAAGGTACGGAAGGGTCGGTAACTCCATGGCCTTAACTATTCCTTATGCAATAACATTGGTACAGCTTCCTCCGTCAATGATCAAGGCGCATAGCTTACTATTGACTCGGTAATTCGTATGGAAGAGATTCTCCCTTTACACATTCTCATCGGCTACAAAAGCACCAAGAGAATGTCAGACGACAAAATAGGACTCGGCTCTTACTTCGAGAGGTATTAAGATATAAGGATCCTATTGAAACTCTTCTAGCAACTAACCAACTTCCACTTCCTCATCTCCTTCACTAGCACTCTCTACTTCAAATTAAGGTGTGTCTCCCTTGATGGTCATGACACGTCGACTCGAACATTGACTAGTTACATATCTATAACCAAAGCATTTAAAGCGTTTGATCTCTTGGGTCTTCCTTCCTAAGCTCTAGCCTTAGTCTCTTCGAACCTCAAGGCCCTTAGCCTTACCCTTACCTCGGCCCTCTTCTGGTCAACTCGATACTTGCCCTCAGTAATCTACCTTGGAATTGTTTAGTACTCGGCCATAATCTAATCGACTCAACATGTTACTTCAACTCAACAATCCTAGTCGGCTGATCTGGCTCCGCCTTTGCCTCTCAACCCTTTGTACCACTCAAATGGCCTCATCTAAACTCCCAAGCCTCTATAACTCCACAATATGACCAATCTTAGTCCTAAGCCTAGAAATGAATCGAGCTATAGTTTGTGTTTCGAGTTCGTCGACATCACATTAGATCATCAGCAATTAGAATTCCCATACATACTCATCTACTGACTTACTGCCTTGTTTCAAATCCTAGAGTCATTGGAAAGTGTCTTGTTCATAGAATTCTAACTTGAAACTATTTCTCATAACTCTCTTCATTTCATTCTATGTCCAAATCTCATGTTGTGCTTTTTGGCATGCATTCTGCAACTTTTTCCACTACATTACTACATGTCCATAAAATTCTAGCAGAGCTACCTTAATACAAATAGTATCCTCATAGTCATAGAAGTCAAATACCTTTTCAATCTTTTCCTTCCAGTTTAAATAGTCATAAGTACTACCAGACCCATTAAAGCTTGGAATCTACACTTTGAGATACTTAGCTCCTCAGGGCTCCCTCAGGTCACACTCCTCAGCAAAATCGTATTGTTCATCGTCATCATACTTCTCAATGTCATATAACTTAAGTCTCCTTCTCATAATTATGTCGGTACGTTGGGGTGGTGTTTGGTTTACACAAAGTGGTTCTAGGGCTTGTTGCTCAACTAATTGTCTTCTCGGCCTATCTCTCATTTCTCAGTCCTATTCAACAACAACTATCTCTCAAGGCCCATTCTCTATGACCCTTTGTACTAAAACAGTTAGGTTGGCCACAATGGCAATAAGGTCTTGTATCTATTCATCAATAGTATGTGGTGTTTGTTAGGTAACGTGACTACAACCATAAGCATCACTCTCGGCATCATTAATCTCTCATTCAACATTAGGATTCAACATTATTGTTATAAAAAGTTCAAGAAATACTCCACTTGAAATTTTTCACATACACTATAGAAAATTACCGAACAACAATGATTGGGAACTTACTCTATTCTTCTAATGTAAAATAAAGTATGACAAAACAATATGCTAGCAATAACCAGTCTATATAGCTTTTGGTCACAATCTCAAGCTTTGATACTAAAATTATATGATGTGCCTAAGAGCTCTGTTATCACTAAGACTTACCATAGAAGATGAGAACCACATGGGTCTTTCGAAATGTCGAAGAAAATTAAATGGCTAAGTCAGCGAACTGAATGTAGTAGCTAACGTGAAGTTACTCAAAAGATATAACTCACCTACGAATATGATACGACTTAGCACTTCACTTGATGTGAAGCATAAGCTAATGCTAAGGTTTACCCGCCACTAATCTTGAGCTACTTAGCAAGATTAGATAAAAGTGTCTAAAAATGAAATTGTAGAGGAATATCTCGTAAGAACAAGTATATTCAATGTCTAAAGGAATGTCTGATGTTTCGATTACAAAGAGAAGGAACTATTTATAATAAGTCTCTAGGGCAACAATATAAATAAGGAAAATGATAAAAAGGCACACATGAAAAAGAGATTCTTAGTACATACAAAAAAGGATAAATAAGACAAATGACAAAAAGGAAAATAGTACAGTGTTAGGTGAAGAGGACAAGTAGCAGCGAAACATTGGTTCCATACAAGCAATGAATGTTAAAGGTCACTATGTAATAGTAGAGAAAACAAGCTGAAGAGCTGGAACTAGTCTGGAGCAGTCTCAGCATGGTACTAGTTAGCCTCGACACTCTGCATCTTGACACAAAGGGGTCCTGGTGATTGGCGTAGTGTTGTATAGGTAAAGTCTTTGACCCCGACACTCAGCAAATCAAGTCCAGTAGTCGGAGCCAAACAGAGCAAAGGTATGGCCGAGATGAGCCCTTAAGGAGTTTATCCACCATTCTCTTATAAATTGTACCTCATCCTCGGTAAGCCGTTTAGAGAGAATCCTTCTGGTGAGTGATTAAAGGCCTCAAAGGCATATGTAGGTAAAAGGGCCAATGGTCAGTAGTCCGTTAGTTGAGCTGACGGCCAGTAGTCAACAATCTAGACCCTTACATATACCAGACTTACTCTTACCAAGTAGTTGTGTTATGACAAGATATCCGAGAAGAGAGCCCCAAGACTATCCAAGCCAATCTCCCTAGCTGATCACAAACATCATACCTTAACTCAAGCTGACTATCCTACAATAGAATTGACTTGACCCCAACTTGATCTAAATCAAGCTGGCCCTTGACTACAAGTTGTTCTTTTCTCGTCCACTTTGTACCATATCTCTAATGTCCAACCACTAAGTGACACGTATCTTCTAGCACAATATTCTATAAGGATTCTTACATTTTCTATACAAAATATTATTTGTCTTTTTTACCCTTTCTAGTATATATTATGTAACCCAATTGTAAGAATATCTTTTTTGTCTCTTCATACATGTAAGATAACCCTAACGAACAAGTATATGAACATCCACTTTATTGTACGCAAACATTAACGAACAAGATTAGAATTTTCTTTAAGTTTTCCTTGAGCAACCCTAGTGTTCTCATTGCTCTTTTACTCTTATCTATTGCTTCTAGTAAGGAGTAATGGCTAGTGACCATCCAATTCAAACCTGTAAGTTGTATCCGGCAGATTGTAGGCTAGGTAAGATCGATTGGTGTGTCATATCCAGTTGATAGCTACCTAAACTTTGCTAGCTTTTTTTTGTTTCTCTTCAGTTCGATTTGTTGTGGTATTTCTCCAAGTGTCCGACCTTAAAGATGCATCATTGTCTATCACAATAAATTAACAGCTAAAACACAACTCAAAATTCTTTCCATGAATAACAACAATAAAACAACATTAAACACACAAATAACTATTACAACCAACATACGCTAAACCAATCAAACACTTACACTCTATTTTGCGAACAAGAAATAGGGGAAAACAGAGCACTAAATTTCTTTAGCATTAAACACTTCTCAAACTCTCATGACAATGACAGACAGTTTCTAAAACACACTTACAGTAGTAGTAAGTCCCTCAGAGCACAAAGTAACAAAAACTTGCTCAAATGTAGCCAAGCTTTGATACTAAGATAATACGGATCACCGGAAAGGGATGATACATGCCTACCGATATCCCGTAAGCCAAAAGGGTGGGTCCGAACAACAAGATGATCCTAAAGATAAATGGTCATCGAAGATTAAACAAGGGTCCTCATGTACTAACGGTGGATATAACGCACCAACGCCTCACACGAGCTCAAGGCACACTTAATATTATGGATAAGTGTGGCTAAAGGGGCACTCGCCACTAATCCACACTCACAATGGACTAGATAAGAGTGAATAAGAATAATCAAGGGATACTTAGTTTACAAGGGAAAATATGTTTGAAATTCAATGATCATTGATGTTATAGCTATTACATATTACAAATATTTATATGGCCCAATTAGGGCAAGTCATAGGTTGATGTTAATTAGAAAAAAGATTCTTACTAGAAAAAGAAAAGTGTGCAATTTACAAGGGTAAATTCGTAATCAAATGGAAAGGGAATATTCTTGTAAGGACAATACGGATGTTAAAAAAATAAGGTACGTGTCAACTGCTTATTTTGTGTTCATGATGATATTACTTTCCTAGGTAAAGTTGATCCAAGTAAAGCAGGTCAACTCAAATGCTTAGTAATCCGACAATTTAGCTGTTCATGGCTTAGGAATAATTGGTTTGGTAGATGGCCATTCTTCAGATTAACCTCGACTGATCAACTTGGAAGTGGGGTAGCTTAGCCTCAGAGATGTGTCAACTCAGCAATAGGCAGGTTCAATGCTTAGCCTTAGACTAATGTGTCATAAAGAGGTTGGCTTGACAACAGGTCAATCACCTTGGGCTTCAATGAGATGGAGAGTAAAGTACTTCGATAGGTTAGGGTAGAAAATACATTGTTCTTCAAAGTTCAACTCTCCTTAGATTGCTCAACGAACCATATAGGTGAGTTCTCAAGCTCGAGAGTGAGTGATTGATCCATAATCCCTATCACCTTTAGGCCTCAACGAAATCATTGTGCATGTGGCTTGTACCTAATTCAACCATCATCTAAATTAGCCTCAATCTTGCTGCTAATAATTATCCCATCTCTTCCCCAAATCCATAAAATATTATAAGGGAAAAGAAGAAGAAGAAAAACAACAACAACAACAACTACAACTTTTCTTGCAATTAACTATTTAATATCATTTAAAATTAAGAAAAAATAAAGGAATTACTAAGGACTAATTTGCATCGCAACTCTAAAACTATTAATTACTTGTGGTTGACCCCTTACCCTCCATAATTCTCAATAATTTGCAAAAGTTAAAAGACTTTTATCCACAAAAGAAGAATTATTTTAGCGGTAAAAACATTCATAACATGTCAATTCTTGGACAAATAAATATGTACACTTTTAATGTACCTATTTTTAGCAACATGCTTTGTTTGGGATGTAACACATAAGAAAGTGATCCAATATATATATAATACCATTTCTTTTGTGACATATTCCCAGTGAAAGTGTTACTGAAACTAGGTGTAGTAAAAGTATATCCGCCTCCTATTCCAATTCTTAGGAGTTTTAGGTATGTAGAAGCATATTTTTTTAACAGCTATATGTCCATATATGAATAGAAGTTTTAAGGATTATAATTGCATTGTGCTAAATTATTTATAAATCAATTGCCTATTTATATTAATCAATAGAAATGACTATTCCAATTGCTAGATAATTTTATATTTAAAGCCAATTGGGCTATTTTGGTTTCTTACATTACATTTATTAGTAACTATTTTATTTCAAATTTGATCAAATTGAACCTGAAAATGTATTAAACAAAAAAGAGGATGTGTCAATAACTTTATTTCCGCCCGAAAATTATCGCATCCTTACCAAACCTTTTGTTGATATTATTAATTTTACGCATACATACAGCAGGTGCAGGGTATAATAGTTTTTCCATTCGTAAATGGATTTCATGATATCATATATATATATATATATATATATGTATGTATGTATGTATGATATATGTGCGTGTGTGTACAATAAACTCCTCTAATGCAAGCAAATGGACGCATAACGACGTCCACAAATCGGGGAATGCTGATCCAAATGTCTAGCCGGCACTGGACCAATTACATCAAAATTAATGTTGAGCACCCCTTATACTTAGCGAATAGAAAGCAATTTCAAAATTGAAAAGGACTCGAGGGGGAAAAAAAAAGGCTAAAAGAACTGGATCAGTTAATAAGGCTATGCAACTTGATTTTGGATGCCCTTAAATTTGTAGGGTTTGCATTGATGTAGGGCGTGGAAATTTAGCCCTGCGCCGAGCCACTAATTTCCATTGCCTCACCTAACTTCATGATCATTTTTTGACCCTCCATAAAGAGAGCTCAAATTATTTATAGATATTTAGAATTATAAATTGTTGGTGGTCCAAGACTAGGACGCAAATATCACATACAAGAGCTCATGTATGTTTCAAGTCATTTTCCTTGTTCTATAGGTCTCTATTTATTGGTTTATATACTTGGTAATGCTCTATGCCATCATTATTTGTTTCCGAAACCATAATAAATACGTTCGATAACAAAATGCCCTACAAATGAGAATTCACATTTATTGCACATGTTTTATTGTAGAAAGTGTTATACAGATTTCCAAGTATATAAGTCTAGTTTAAAATTTTAAACTTGGAAATAAAAGAAATTAACTAAAGTCTAAAACTCTTTTATAGTTTAAAATTTTTCCAAAGACATTTGGACTGCTATGAGTAGTAATGTGAAAGAGGTTGAGCCGAATAGGAGATAAAAAGTGTTGTTGGTGAATTTTGGGAGTTGGAAATATCCTGCAAAGATAAGAAAAATACTTGGTACCAAGGCTAGTTCAGTACGATTACTTTGACACTTAAGTTAGTAAGTAGGATTGGGAAAGGTAAAGTGAAGAGGTTAAGAGTTATCAAATCCTCTTAAAGAGTTTCTTTTTTCCGTAATTATAAGAGATTGTTATGTTTGAAGGAGCAGTTATTAGAATAACTGTTCAGATACGTAGAAGCTTGTTGATTAGGCAATTATGTAATATAATCGTGCTTGTGATAACTGTTTACGCCATGAATTTGAATTCAAATCAAGAGCAAATCTAAATAACTGTTGAAACATGTGAAAGCTTATTGATTAGACACCTTCCTTGAAATATAGGGAGGGAAAGTAAGGAGTTATATAATATAACCAAGCTTGTGATAACTATTCGCACCATGAACTTAAATTCAAATCAGGAGTAGATGTGTTACTCAGCGAGGAGCCAAGAATATAGATTTCCCGACCTATCAACAGCCGAATGGATGAGTAAGATGAATGGACGAGTAAGATGAATGGACAAAAATTGACTATCAACAAAAAGATCAAACATCTACTTCTTTGAACAAATTTTAGAAGTGATTTGAACATACTGATACTGAGATGATAATAAGTCTCCACTAGACAACCTTTTTGAATGATTTTTAAGTCATTCAAACAAGTCATAGAATCTATACAATTTAATAGGACGCATGCTTACAATTGTTCATGCCCAATAGTTGAACTAGTGTGATGCTCCAAATTGATGAGTTGTGTTCTTTCAAAATTGATGGTCTAGAAGTATTGGCAACTAATCCAAGCTCTATCTAATGATCAAAATTGAAATGATTTTCGTAATGATAACTTTTGGAACATTTATCACTTATGATAATTGATGAAATTGTGAAAATGACAAATATTTTAGCACAAATTTAGCAAGCTTTCAATAGCACTCTTCTCTCTCAAATGTTCTATGAATTTTGTATGATAATTAACAACAAATAATTGCTAAGCTACTATTGTTCTTAATGATTACTTAGCTATATTCTAGAAGAGTTACATATCCTTAAAAAACTTGGTATAAGATTCATTGAGCACTTAAAGAACAGCATTTACGTATCTATAAGTGTCCTATTTCTTTCTCTGCATTTGAAATTATTCAACAATAATTTGATATTAAGCCTCTAAGTTCCTTTGTTTTAATACATATTTCTAAAAAAATACTCCAACAATCTTTAAGTGCTTTACGTCCCATATTCTCCTTACATGAATTGCAGGAAATTATGATACTAGTTTATAAAGTTATAGTTATGAACATCTTGTTAACAGAAGCTTGAAACTTTTGAAACAAATGGTTAAAATGAACCTATTAATGAAACACGACAAGATGAAATTTTTAGCTTAGGGCATTATAAGTTCTTATGTGTTTCTCATTATAAGTGGAACACGATAAGATGCATATGGAGGATGCAAAACTACAAGTGAAAATCGATTTTTGGATTTGATTTTGGAGGTTAATTATTAGAATCGACTTATCAACTACTAGATTGAAATTTTTGTGTCTATACCATGTAAATGGGCACCGCTCTATGTGATTGTTCCTTTGGATGTATGGAATTGCATTTAACCATGCTATTTCTCATATTTTCTAAGGTTTAAAATAAATTGTAATGGAGATATTATATCTTATGATGTGACTTTTGTATTAGAAGCATGAATAAATTATAGCACATTCTATATTTTAGGCAACTATGTAGAACACTATAAATAAAATAAAGGGGAAAATGCAAATAACCCCTCTGCACTATGGTTTAGGTCTGGATTGATCTCCCAAACTTTCTAATATTACAAATCACCTTCCTAAAACTTTAATTAATTGGCAAATTACCCTCGTAGGCTAAAAATTTCCCCCTTAGATTTGACTGTAGTAAGGAACACCCCTTAATTTATCAAATTGTATCTTAAGATCCTCTAAACTTTGATCATAGTGTAATTTTTTTAAACTAAAAAAAGAAGATATCATTTATTTTGCCAACTTATCCAAGTTTAGGGGGAGGAGAGAAGGTGATTCGTAATATTTGAAAGTTTAGGGGGTAAATCTGCACTTAGATTAAAGTTTAAAGGTTATTTGTAATTTCCCTTAAAATAAAATAAGGAAGGGGATTGAGAGGTTGTGTTAAGATGTTTGCTTTTCCTTTATTATTCATTTTCCTTTTGTGGAAATATAATGTCTCTTCAAATCATATAATATGCATAACTTCAATCACGGCTATCTAAATAGAGATGCAACCGAGGTAAGTTCTAAACGGGTTTTGTAAAACTTAAACCCGTCTCCATAGGTCTGGCATTTCCCAGGACCTTGCAATAACCCTATGGGTTTTATCCTTATTCCCAAAACCTACCCCTATAAGGTTTTTGACCCTATAGGGTAGGTTTTTATAAGGTTCAATGACCTTATAAGATGGATTTTTACAAGGGTTCAAATCATAAGATGGGATGGAGTTTATACAATGTACATAGAAATGAAATTGGAAAATCAAATATTTGCACAGTGTAGACTTGTTTAGGGTATGTATGTTGCATAGGAGTTTATAAAT
The DNA here is from genome assembly GCA_024138015.1 of Lumnitzera littorea. Classification (NCBI taxonomy): domain Eukaryota; kingdom Viridiplantae; phylum Streptophyta; class Magnoliopsida; order Myrtales; family Combretaceae; genus Lumnitzera; species Lumnitzera littorea. The sequence continues at coordinate 75,363,416 of JAMXBB010000007.1, forward strand.
ATATTATTTTTTATCGAATCGGATTTTTCATCAAGTTTTTTTGTAATCTCAAAATCCAAATCTAAACCTTATAGGGTTTTAAATCATGTCTTAAAATCCAACCATACTTTATAGGGTTTTTATTGAATTTGACGAGTCAAGTACCTTATAATGATTCGTCTGACTAGATCCTTATATCTAAATTTATGTGTTAATAAACATTGCCTAGAATGATAAAAGACAATAGGTAATAAAGTAAGAATATAAAATAGACATAAAAAACATTATCCATTGGCCCACTACAGACAACGTTTGTGTCTTGTGGTAAAATTTAAAATATGTTACTAAGGAAAACAAAAGTTGTGTTATATTCAAGGCTTTAGGATTTTTTTATGGTCTGTCCATGTTTTTGATGATACTGATCCAACTCTCCATCTCACCATTCATTTTACATCCATTAAATCCAAACCATTTAAAATACAATTACTTTAATAATTCAAAACCAATTGGTACAAAATGAAGGATAAGATAGAGGGCTTAACCAATCCGATCAAAAATACAGACAAGCCATAGAAAAATCCAAAAATCTAATAGCATTCTTAATAGCTAGTCATCATATCTCTACAAATAGGGTATATGTTAGAAATCTTTCTCTATATTCCATATGCCTTGCACTAATTATTAAAATAAATCTAATAACTAGTAACGATGTAGCCATGATGCATGCATTCAAGTTAAATAATTGTGTTTAGTCATCAACAATAACAAATATAAAAGTAAATATCAAATCACTTAAAATATATAGATAAAAATATTATTTGCTCAGTATTTTAGAGTTGAAGCATTATAAAAATAAGAATTCTTAAGAAGGAAATATAAATTAGAAAAGAAAAGCAGAATCAATTATGAGTTTCAATTAAATAGATAGATGCAACAACTTTAATTAAACATTAGTAATGAACTTGCTATAGTTTTTAATAGTAAGAAAAAATAGATGAATAAAATATTAAATGATCATAAAAATTTCTTGTAATGTATAATTTATTTAAAAAATACTCAATTATGATAAACAAGTAACAAAATCCTATTTTAAAATTGAAACATGAATGTGAGAAACGAATTTAATATATATCAAAGTAAGGCATGATAAAATTATGTAAAAGACTATATTTTAACCTTTATTGAGATTCTTAGATTGGATGAAAAAATTAATTTTTTTAAATGTCTTTCTTAACAAGAATTCATTTCGTATCTACAACTCAATTAATTAAAGTGTTATTGTTTACATGCTAATGACAAAAGAGGATTTAAAAACTAAATTGTGTTGAAAATTCTTCAACAAAATGTAGCTTCTTAAGGGAAAAAATAGTATCTTGGTCAAAGGTCAGCAAATGTTATATGTGCAAAATATTAATAAATTTTTAGCTTTCAAAAATGCAATTTAATAAATCAATGTTCTTAAGTTTAGTTTCAATATTAAAATAAAAGTGTAAAAGTTGAAATTCAATCTCGTAATTGATGTAAATAATTTCAAATACAAACAAAGGTTGTTTAATAGGATAATTGTATGTTGATGCATAATGATTGCATTAAAGAAACTAAGGAAAAATGGATGATGCAAAAGTCTTAAAAAATTAATAAATTGGTGCAAATGATAACACATCATTCAAGTAAGTGATTACTAATATATATTAGAAATCATCTCCATTCTCTATCATCTTACTTAACTATAAAATGCAAAAATTTTCCATATAATGTGAACTTCACTTTGGTTGCTAGAGTTTGAAAAAAAAGAAAAAACTTTTAATCAAAGAGAACATTACATTGAATCTTATCCCTCAATAAAGGTATTTATTTCAATTCAATTATCTTTTTATCTCTATAACTAAATTTATTTCATTTTGGTTTAAGAATAAAATTTATATGACATTTCATTTTACTGTACAAACTTCATGGCAAATTTCTATGATATTTTTTTATTGTACATTATCATTAAAGTGAATAATTAACTTCAAATACCAAATAATATGTTTATCTTCATTTGGCACATAAATGGAGCATAATTTGTTGGAAATTTTTCCAATAGTTTGATGAGATATATCAATTGGACTAATTTATTTATTTGATCCATTTATGTGTTAAGCACATTCACATCTTATTTAAAGATGTAGTTAGACGGCTTAATATAGGCCTTGAGCCAAATAGTTAGCCCATAATGGAACGGTTTATTGGATTATTATAAATAAACTAGGTCCATCTCCCCTCCATATCTTTAACAAGAAAATCTAATTAGCTAATCCCATTGAAAGCAGTCAGTTGTGAAGAAGTAAGAGAGGAAGATCTAATCATATACATACACATAAATCAATCTAAGTACGTATAACAAAGTTATATTTATTTTAGTTAAGGTCTTCTAAATTCATTTATAAAATCTAGAAAAATTCTTATATGTTGTATCAAAGCCAACATAAATGGATTTTAAACCCTAATTATTTTGATTTTGCATGCTTCCACTTAATAAATTACTTATGGATCATTTCAATTGTGTGATTATGTAATTATGTGTGTCTATCAATGTTTCTTCTTTTCCCATAAATTTTATTTAAAATTCTCAATATTTCAATACTATTGGTTCTTATTCAATAACCAACTAGTAATTAAATATAAAGAAAAAAGAATCGATAACAACTTAATTGACACTAGACCTAATTATTTATAAGAAGAAAATTTAAATTCACTTTCAAGTTATTAGCTTATATTAATCACCAACAATTTTAGATAAGATTCATTATAAATTAATATTGAAGGAAATTTGTGCTTCTAAACAAAGGTGATGCCTTTCGATTAATATTGCTTGTTAGTGTGCAAGGAGTTCACTGATAGAATAATATTTGTCCATCTTTGTTGAATATTTCATTACCGAATTGATATAGAAGGGAATTTATATATTTTGTGTTTCTCTTATTAGTGAGTTTAGATACTTTATTATTTTATTGGCCCATAATTTAATGTGATACTAATTATTAAGAAAATAGCAATGATTGTAATTACTAGTGATTTTTTTTTTTTTTTTGTTGATGTGATGATAAGCAACTCCATTTCTTTTGTTGTTGGCTTCGATATTGAAATTAAATTTTTTGAAAGTGGGTTTATCAATTTTCAAAATTGCTTGTTGGAATTCTGTTGCTTTATGTAAATAAGATACTTGAATCATCAATCCATCATGCTTGTAATATTTTTAAAAGATATATATATTTTTTATTTATGGTAGTTTTGATAAGAAAGTGGTGTTTTTATTATTATACATATCTTTGCATGATATTGTGACAAGTTTTGTTTCAAAGTGCATATCTTTATCTAAATAGGGTTAAGTCTTATTTATAATTATAGATCAATCTTTTTTTTTCATCCTATTAGATACAATATACCTTTTGATAAAGAAAAAGAAAAGAAAAAAAATTGAAGTTTTCCATTGTTAAGTTTAGAAGTTAAATTAAAAAGATTGAATCTTGTTTAATCAATAAAAAATTGATCTTTTGATTATGATGGATAGAGTTTTTATTTGAGAGAATACTCATATTGAGTTTACATACATATAAAACTAGAGAAATTTGCATGTTTACCATTAAAATTATAAAAAAATTACATAATTACAAATTGTATAGAAAATATTAACAAAATATCAATTTATATCGCATCTTGGAGATGTAATATTAGTATTTATATATATGTTGTATCTTAAAGATGCAGCATTCCTACAAGTGTATTTACTCCTAATGTTGTATCTTCAAGATGCAATATTACTTTTAGTATACTGTTGCTATGTTACATCTTAGAAATACTATAGATGCGATATTAGCACTGGTATTTTGATAATATTTTTTGTACAATTTATAATTATATAATTTTTTTTAAATATCAGTAGACATGTATTTCACCATATAAAACTATATGTACAACTTGAACATAAAATAAGATCTTTATATATCATTTGGTATACTTTAAAATTTAATCATTTGATATGTTCTACATTATGAGCAAAAAAAAAAGAAAGGATAAAAAAAAAAGGATATGTCTCATTATTTTCTTGATACATTAAACTCTCATTAAAATTGTTTTATTATATCTTACATAGAAAAACTAAAACCTGTTAGGTCAAATTTTCTTTGGTGAATGTGACTATATGACATAATGAAGACTAAAGCTAAATTTATTTAGGTTTGTTCCTTTTTTTTTTTTTTGTCAACTTTCATAACAATATCGGTTTATATATCAATATTCATTAGTTATTACTTATTGATATGGATCTTTATTTCCTTTTTGGTTTAATGACTGATTAGTTTCTATATAAACTTTTTTTTGGTAAAAAGGATCGTTCAAGTAACATTCATAAAAAACATCAAAGTCTACCCATCAAAAAACAATTAACAATAGACGAAAGCAAGAAAAGCTAAGGCAATTAGTTGGGTTCCTAAACTATCGACAAACACTTGAACAAAACATCCATCATAGTTTGGAATATTTGATAAAAAAGCTGGGACATCAAGACCAAACTCTAAGCTCAATGCCTTCAGGCCTTCTTTTGCCAAGGCATCAACAATCTTATTTTGTTTACGGTTTACTTTGCAAAAAATTAAGTCTCAAAGTAAGGTAACAATTGAAAACATTCGGATAACGCTAGGTGACATATGTCCATATCTACATGTTATTTCATACTCCAATCTATAGCCATTTGTGAGTTAGATTCAACCACAAAATTTTAGTACCCACACAACTTGGCTCGATCCATCCCTTCAAACAAAGCACATAGCTCTGCCTATAAGGGAGAACAGTTAGAGATCTTCCACAATGGTCCTCCAAGAGCTTGACTCTCATGATTCTGAGCTATGACTCCAATGGATCCCAAAAGCCCCTTCTCTTTGATCGCTCCATCACAATTGATCTTTACTAACTTCCTCATAGGTCTGTTCTACTTCACCTCTCTTATGACTCAATTTGCTAACTTATTGCCCTTGTGTGTTATCCACCATTCGTACACTTCTACTCTAACCTATTGGCTTCAGTGTTCTTAGGTGGGATTGTTACTCTGAAACACATATTGATTTAGTTTATATACCAATAGCAATAAAATTGTCTTTGTTACTAGTATGGATTGAATAAAATTTACCAATTTTGATTTGTTTTATGATTTTGTAAATATTATATTTTACGTATAAATCTTAAATTATGTTAAGAATGCAATTAAATTTGAGGGTATATATGTGTGTATAGCACCGTATGGTTATATTTTAAGTGTACAAATGTGATTAAATGCATTATGGTAATATAGGCAAAATTCATTCTATAGATAACTTTATAAGTTGATGTGGATAGTTGCTACCAAGGTAATCTATTCATTTAAACTTATATAATTGTCTCATGATTAGTATTATGGCTTTTATCTTCAAATTATTATATATATTTACCTTCTTAAAAGGAATATTTATATATTTTAATTTCAAAATAAAGTGGAGTGTTACGTAGAGATATACAAGCCTAAAAAATTTACCTCTTAAAGGAGGAATTTATAAAAGTTTGTATATTCTTATTGGTTCGCTTCAGGTAAAGAGGTCCTAATGCATGTTATATTCTTACTCAAATGGGGGTTTATAAGTTATATATTGGACTCTTGAGTAATTAAAATCTTTTGAGTTTTCTTTAAAAAATTAGCTAATTGCCTAATTTAATGACTTATTACATTCTCATTGTGATTTACATTTAATTTTTGCATGAATGATAAATATTGCTACCATTAAGATTTTGATTACTAATTGCAAGAAGTGGAAATTAAACATTAATTTTACTTTGGTATTCGGAATATTGACCTAGTCTTACATGAAAATAAGCTAGCTAAATCCACTACTAAGAGTTTTATTGAATAAAAGGAGTCATATCTAAATGGGAAAGATCCAATTGATTGAATCTTATTGTCATGAAATGGTTTATATCAAAGCACCTGATTGGTGGTTAACTAAGACTAATAATGCCAATAAGATCTTTTATACCTATGGATAATATGTCCCAAACCTCTAATAATGTTGAGGTAGGAGTAAACTAATGAGTATGAAATATAAAAAGGTGGGAGAGGTTAGATTACATCCTCAACATGGTCTATGTTTAATCAAGACTTAAAAACTTTGAAATTTTCCCTCCTAATAAGTTTATTGTTAGCGATACCTTTATTTGTTTATTATTTTTTTCTTTTACCACCTTAATTTGACTAAATCAAAACTACTTTTTAATTCAACTTGGTGCATTAATAACCTTGCTTCTAATTGTGTTATTAAGGAAAAAAAAAATAACCAAAAGAAAAAAAAAAAAGGGTGAGGGTGCCTTCACTATTTCCCTATCTAAACCAAATTTACATAAGTGATAAAATAGCCAAGGAAAATATTCTCATCATACTCCTAAGAAAGTTTAAGAATCTAATAGAAAAAACAACGGTTGGACTACTAATGTAAGAGGTCCTAAAGCTACTTAAGAAAGATATTCAGTATTTTTTTTGCAATAAAAGGGTCATAAGAGAAATAAATATATTATATTTAGATCTTGGTTAAAAAAGAAGAATCAAGAAAACTAGGTTGATAAAGAAAAGGAAATCAAGCAAATACGAAATGAAATTATGAGTAAGAGATTATTTTGAAGTTGATATTGACTTTGTAGGAACTATTTATTAAATTTTTGAGATTAGTTTTAGCTTGTTTTAGAAAATAATTTTTATGTAACAACTTCTAGACAAAATTTAATTTATAATTCCTATTAGACAAAACAAATATTCTTTTGGTTTTGGAAAAAGTTAATTTTCTTTAAAATTCTCAAATTATTGGTAATGCTATTTTGAACGATGGATTATAGATTATATGTCTAGTTAATAATAATGAATATACCTCTTAGACTGTCAATAACGTTATTTCTAAAAGACCTTTAATTAAAGAAAAACTTCAATACTATGACATAAACGGTTAGCCCATATATTTATGAAAGAGTTAAAAGATTAATTACAATAGTAATTCTTCATTCCTTTGATTTTAGTGATAGGGAAACTTATGTTGATTGCATTAAAAATAAGGTGTAATCATGGTTTAAAACTTTTAGAGATGTTTACATTCTATTAGTGATATATTTCTTTGATAAATAAAAATTCAATACTCTCGAAAATTTACTAAAAAGAAATTAAAGTTGAAGTTAAAAATTAAGAAAAGTCATCAAAATTATAAGCTTAAAATCATAACATGGTGATATGGGGCAGTAAATTGGTCCCTTTGCCAAATATTTACAAGAATATTGGATTGTTGCCCAATAGACTATACTTAGGAGTCCCAAACAAAATGATATGGCTAATAGATGTAACCGCATCCTTAAAGATATGATGAAGGGTTTGATGATTTATTCTAATTTACCCACTTTTCTTTGGGGTTTAGTTGTTAAATATAGACCTTTTGAATATAAACCAACAAAAAACTTAGTTTGGATCACTTTCATGTTTGGTTGTTCAGCTATACAGCTGTTAGGATTTATAACCCAATTAAGAAAGTCATTGATTTTAAGTCTATCCATTGTTACTTTATTGGCTATTTTAAATATTTTAAGGGGTACAGGCTCTATTGTCTCATAGTGTTACTATAATTGTTGAGTCTATGACTATTAAATTTTTAGAGCTTGACATTGCTAATATTACATGTGATAAATGTTCTAATATGAAGCAAAGTGTGATGGAATTTTTAAGCCTCTTGATTTTGTTGAGAATAAATTTGACTAATGCATTTATCTCATGGTTAACGGGAGTAAATGCATTATTATTTATTTTGAGCATATTAATATTGAGAATATGCTTACTGATCCATTAACCAAGGACTTAGAGTTATTGTATTCTAAATACATATCAAAAATATTATAATTTAGGGTATTTAATTTACTTGGTTAGTGGAAGCATTATTTAAATTTGTTCCTCGATACATTGCTTAATTTTATTTGCAACTCAGTATTTATTGCATTTGGTATTTTTCATAGGTATGTTTATAATTTTGTCAAATAATATATCATTGATATTTTGAGAATTTGTGATTTTCTCAAGGGCGAGCATATATGATCATAATATATCTCATTTGTGATGGAGATATATATTTTTGATTTCATGTCTTATTGTTATTTTCAAGACATGATAAATATGCTTTTAAGCATTTTAGGATTTATCATTGTGACTTACTATTAAAACATATGTGTTATTGAGAATTCATCTATGAAGGATCACAAGTATAGCATAAGTACGGATCATTTGTGATGTTATTACTTGTTACATTACAACATCTTAATCCATGTCAACATTAGTCCTAATATTCATGATTGTAGAAGGTCCTATGACAATAAGAGCATAACGAACACTATGGTTCAATATTTGTGATTTTTGCTAAACCAGATTGTGTTGTGGCCACATTTGAGTTTGTTATTCAACTTCTTTGTGATTACAATTAACGTTGCCCAAGTGGGACAATATTGGAAATTTTTCTTATTTATTAGGCTTCCATTAATTGTCTAGAGTAATGGTTGAATAGTTATAATTTGATGAGATATATTAATTGGACTAATTTATTTATTTGATCCATTTGTGTTAAGCATATTTACATTTTATTTAAAGACATAGTTAGATGACTTAGTGTAAGCCTTGAACCTAATAGTTAGCCTACAATAGAAGGGCCCTATTGGATTATTATAAATCAACTAAGTCCCCTCTCCACTTCTTATCTTAACAAGAAAATCTAATTAGCAAGTTCCATTGAAAGCCATCAATTGTGAAGGAGAAGGAGAGGAAGATCTAGTCATATACATACACATAAATCAATATAAGTACATATAATAAAGTTATATTTATTTTAGTTAAGGTGTTTTAAATTCATTTATGAAATCTAGGAAAATTCTTACATAATTACCATAGAATTTTTCATAAAAATAAAGTAATTGTTTCTAAATTAGTATTAGAAGAAGTCAATTAAACAATTAAAAAGAAAACCTATTTATAGATCTAAAATAATAATTGATGGCCAATCATCTTGGATTAATCTCATATATATTGCATGAAGTGCTCATTCCATAAAAGTCAAAATATTTCTTACTTAGGGATGCCACCGAAGTGGGTTCGAAATGAGTTTTGCAAAACTCGAACTCAATCCACTATCTTATAAGGCTTCCTAAAACCCTATAAGATACTCTATATAATTTTTACTCTAATTCCAAAACCTGCCCCTATAGGGTTTTGTGAAACTCATTAAAAACCTAACTTGACCCATTAATACTAAAAATAATAAAAAAATAAAAAATTGATTTGCAAGTGTACATAAAAAATTAAAGTAAATAACATATGAATTTTTTTTAATAATAAAACAAATAACGTATGATTATTCAAGTCTAAAACAACTTTTTATTTTAAATTAAAAGAAGATGGATGAAAATTGAGAAATGTGGCCAACTAGTTAAGAGAGAGAGCAAAGGCAAGAGAAGAGAATCATAAAAAATATAAGAGAGAAAAAGACATTAAGCTAAAGTTTTCTCCAAATATAAAGTATGAAAGAAATAAGATATTTCTTATTAATTATTATATTTTACCATTTATAACTAATACCGAATTACTAATATCATATTATTATTTTTAACCGAGTTTGGATTTTCTATTAGGTATTTTTCTAAATCCCAAAACCTAATTTAGAACCCTAAAGAGTTTGAGAACCACTTCCAAAATTCAATCTAAAAATCTTATATGGTTAAATTCTATAGAATTTTTAATGAATCCGTGAATCGAAAATTCTATAATGACCATCCATGGGCATCCCTAATCTTACCCAATTCAAAGAAATTCTTGGTATGCTAATTCCACTAATCAAGAACTCTATAGAAAATTAACAAATAGAGAGGAAACGAATCTTCATTCTCCCTAACCAAACATCACGTGAATACAATAGGAATAGATATGGAATCGTGTCCTCATCTATTTGATCTTGTCCAAATTCAGTGCATGGTCCCCTTTCCGACCTTAATCCAATGCTGAAACTGATCTTGTTATCTTAACCTAGGGATGTATTGTTTGCACTGATGCGATATCTAGAATGAAGCAATGCTCCAGAATCAAAGGAAATCCACATTTGATGCATACTAATTCGAATTGTCCCTATAACATAATGGGTTACAAATTAAACAAGGTTCTCGTTACCGCCATGTGGCATGAAGCCCTTGGCCGCTGGATAGGGGATTTGTTCTGTCTATTTTGCAGCCATGAAGGGGACACTTGTCTTCACGTTAATTATGTGAAAATGGAACAACAAATTTCACGACTGGCCCAACGAGATAATCGGCGTCCATGTTTGAAAGGTTGCCGGTACATTTTTGTACTCATTCATTATTCACAGCTGTTGCTTCATAGATGTCTAAATTCGTATCCGCCTAAAAATATTTATAAATAGAAAAAAATAAAGGTTCTAAAATTCATGTTTCAATTCGAGTGGTCGAAGGTAGCATAACAATTGAAGTGTGCGTTTATTTCACCGAATGGGTTGATAAATGAGATAGAAAGGCGGTTACGAGATAGAGTCAAGAATCTTGAAAGATGATTACAGTGAGAGAGCCTAACAAAACAGAAAGAGAATGGTGACTAATGATGGTCAACCATTAGCAGTTGGTGCTACTTATAATGAGGTCCAAACTGAGCAAAGACCACCATGACTTTCTTTTCGTGATACAGTTTTGACCAACATATCAGGAGCTTCTGAAAGGTTTTGCTTTGCAAATCCTCTGAACTACACTACCGCAAGTGAGATGAACCATGATACAGACAATGCATAGGAAGAGGAGGAGAGACTAAATGAAGGGACTAAATGAAGGGGCTAATCTACGTAAAATTTTCAAAATTAGAGAAAGATATCTTCTATGCACCTTGGCACCATATGTTTATCGCAACGATTATGGGGTTGAATTTAGGGTATAAGATTGTACATGATCGAATGAAAAAAAATGTGAAGGATGTTAAGTAATTTTAAGCTTATCCATGCAAGGCAAGGTATTTATTTTATATCCCTTGATAATAACCTTGATTATCAATGGATTATAAAAAACGGTCCACGGTTCATTAACAGACATTATTTAGTGTTAAAAAGATGGAACCAGACTTTAATATGAAGCAATCTTAGTTTAACACTATTGTTGTCTGGGTGTATATCACCAAATTACCTATTAAATATTATTCACCACTAGCAATTAGAAGGATTGGAAAGAAAATTGGTCCAGTTTTGTGATTTGATTCTTATACCGTTGGGCTACAGAGAGATTGGTTTATTCATTTTTATGTTAAAGTGGATATAACTACCCCATTGAAACACACATTAATCCTTTATGGCAAACATTATCTAATTTAGTATGAGGGCTTGCTGAGGTTATGTGAAGCCTGTGGATGCATTAGTCATAATAAATGGCAATGCCCATGTGAAGAACAACATTTAAAGGTCAGGACACACCCCATTAATACCCCCGATAAGACAACCGAGAGAAGTGATGTCTATCCCAAGGAAAGCACCTTGGAACAAGAGGATAATTTTGAAGGAAGGTTGAATGAAAATCATTTATTTAATAGAGAGAGTGAGGTTGAAGTTTAGAAGGGATAGAGAATGGATTTGTGCTCTTTATCCAAGGAAGATAATAAATCCTCTGAAAAGATGGTTGAAAAGGAGTCGATTATTAATGAGTAATACAAACCATAGATAAAGGTATAATACAAAAAAACAGCTTCTAGAAATAAGTAAGTCAAACCCGCATGCCATAATAATGGACAAGCCCATAAAGGGAAGGGAAATAGATTTTTTTCAAATAATGAAAACACTGCGCCCAATGAAGAGTCATAGCACTTGGAAAAAGAAGTGACCAAGAGAAAAGTATTATCTCCTAAGGATTTAAAAATACCCAAGGAAAGGTTAAGAAACGTAATTGCTCCAAAAAAACTTATCAAAAAGGAAAAGGTGTTCTTTCAAATTCCTCAAGACCGTGAGAGAAGAAAGAAAAAGGAATTCAGTAACTGCTATCAAGAAGATTGCAAGGCAAAGTGGTAAACATGCTGGAAATGGAAAGAATGCTACAAATCCTACGCAGCAACTCAGATAAACCAAGAACTCATTCAGATTCACAAATCTAGGAGATTCGAACAAATGGGTATTCAAGGTTGGTACGAGCAGAACTTCAAGGGATTATCCTCCATCTAACCAAATGGAGAAAAAATTAGGCTCTGAAGATTTTGTTCCAACTAGTCATCAATCAAGCAAGAACATACATGCAAGGACAAAGGCTAATCAGAGTCACGAACCAGTGCATGGTGATTGTGAAGATGCCAATGTTTAGACAAGATTTGCTAAGGGGGGCAACATACTGAAAGTGATAGAATGGAAATGCAAGCTTCTAGTGGAGAGACTATACTTACAAATGAAGGCCCTAGTGGATGCTCAAAGGATTCCCTTTGTCTTGCCAATGACAAAGGAAAGAGAGAGAACAATTCTCCTCACAGTGTGGGAATTACAGATGGTGTGTTTCACATACTATTGTAACCATGCCGATGGGGGATGACTCTTGAGTATTTTCAATAGATGTATAAAACCAACTATTGGTATAAGATGATTGCTTCTATGGTTTCTTCAGAATGCACTGACACCTTACCTTCTAATATGCATATGCTACTATTTCGAGTGCTATCATGGAGCGCAAGAGGCATGAATTCTAACAGTAGGAAAAGAGCTATTCATGACATCAAGAACCAATATGACCCATAAGTTCTTATAATTACGAAGACAAAAATGGGCAAGCAAGCCTCAAAGGAGTTAAAAGACTTCCTTGGATATAATTGCATGATTTTTGTTAAGGCGAAGGGTTTTAGTGGGGGAATTTTGGTCCTTTAGGCTACTGAGGATGTAATGATCTACTCACCTCACATTTCTCACCAACAAGTCCTAATGGAAATTTAGGTACATAACTGTGATTTTTCTTGGTTTATTTTTGCTATATATGTACCCTTTTAGAGATATTAGGCACTTACTGTAAAAGGACTTGAATGATTGGACAGGAAAAATTTCAGGAGCCTAGGTTCTCATTGGAGATTTCAATGAGATTTTATCTAGAGAAGAAAAATCGAGAGGTATAGCAGTTAACCAAAATAGAGCTTAGGAGTATCAAAATTGTATGAACCACTGTGGTATAGTTGATCTAAGCTTCATTGGGCTATGTTTCACTTGGTCCAAGCAATCAAAAAAATTGTTTGAACTTATTCAAACACATCTTGACCGTACTTGGGCAAATTATGATTAGAGAAAGGCCTTTCTAGAAGCCAAATTTTCCCATATTCCCTTTAACCATTCGGATCACTTGCTTATCCTCTTGAATATGAATCCAAAGTTTTAGGGGGGTCTAGCTCACAATAGCCCTTTCCGCTTCCAACTGATGTGGTTGGAGCATTCAAGTTTTAAGCCTTAGTGGCAAGTGTCTGGGGTAACTCAAATTTTAATTCTTATGAGACCTTCCACATTTTGTTGAAGTTTTAAAAACTTAGAATAGGGAGGTTTTTAGGACTGTACAAATCCAAAAGCATAAGCTAATCAAAGGATTAGAAAAACTTCGTCTACACTTATTATTATAAGAAGAGCTTTCATAGGTACTCAGATAGGAGGAAAAACTCTAGGCGACTAAAGTTAGAGCTAATTGGATCATTAATGGAGAAAGGAACACTAGATTCTTCCATGCTAGCGCCTTAACGTAAAGGTCAAAATCTCGGGTCATTAGCTTCTATGATTCAATAAGTAACTAAATTGAAGATGAGAAAGGAATCTAAAAGCTTTTTATGATTTTTTTTCAACATTCTTTATACTGCTGAGCATCTATTTGCATGGAAAAATTATTATGAATGGAAAGTGGCCAGCGATGGCTTCTAGAGGAGGAGAAAGAACTCCTACAACAACCTTAGATACATACTAAAATAAAGCAAGCACTTTAGTGTATTAGCAACCACAAATCCCTAGGTACCAATGCCCTTCATACAAAGTTTTATAAGCAATGTTAGGAAGTTGTGGGGACTAAGGTGTGCTCTCTCATAAGTGATATTTTTCGGCCGGGAACTGTGCCTAAGGAGTTGAATCAAACTCCTTTGGTTTTAATTCCAAAAGTTTTTGGAGCAAGGAAAGTACAGGAGTTTCGCCCAATCAGCCTTTGTACTACTCTCTATAAAGTGGTGAGCAAGTGTCTTGTGAATCACTTACGACTTCTCTTATAGGAGATTATCAACCCAGAGCAATCCAGCTTTATACCTAGAAGATCAACAAGGGACAATGTTATCCTCTTCCAAGAATTTCTTCATTCTATCAATAAAAAAAGGGGAAGGAAGAAGTAGATGGTTATAGAGCTTGATCTAGAAAAGGCCTATGACCGAATGGAATGGGATTATATCCAGTTCACTTTAAGAACTTTAAACTTTCCTCCGTCTTGGATAAAGTTGATAAGTTCATGCTTAGCTTCAATTCACTATAGACTTATGCTAAATGAGTCTATGATGGAACCTTTTTCTACAAGTCATAGTCTCAAGCAAGGGGATACCTTATCCCCATATCTCCTCATCTTGGGAATGGAGATCTTTAGCAAAATTATTCATACTATGGTGGCAGTAAAATAGGGGAGTCCTTTAAAGGTTAGAGGTACGAATCTAGATTTATCACACATCTTCTTTACTAACGACCTGCTTCTTCTTAGAGAGGCAATTGAAGCTAATGTAAAATCTATGATGGAAGTCATGAATGGCTTTAGTGACTTATTAGGATAGCAGGTGAACTACTCTAAATCCTGCATCCTGTTTTCACGCAATACACCTATAGCAAAAAAGGAACACATCTCATCAATTTTTTGCATTCACCCTTCTAAGGACTTTAGTAAGTATTTAGGTATTCCTGTACGAGAAGGTGGTAAGTTAACAAACAATGGCTTCTCTTTTATTCTAGAAAAGTTAAGAAGGAAGTTATTCAAATGGAAATTAAATCTTCTTAGTAAGGCTGATCGAACTCTCTTAGCTACTTTAACACTTGAGGGGATAGTTAACTATTATTCTCAAGTTGTACCTATGTCGAAGAGTCTAATAGGAAAAATTGAGCCAATACATCGTGACTTCAATTTAGGGTAGCACTCAAGACCAAAGAAAGATGCATTGGATCAATTAGAAAAAGTTGAAACAACCAAAGGAAACATGAGGTATAAGCTTAATGGACATTCATAAGAGAAACAAAGCAAATTTTGTAAACTTAGCCTAGCACCTTAAAAGGAAGAATCTGCTATAAAGTTCCCTTGTTACTCAAAGGTATAGGCTTCAGCAACAAAATGGAAGGAAGAAGAAGGGTTTTCCCTTCTATTCAGAGTTTAAAAAAGGATTAGAGTAGTTAGAGGAAAGAATGCAATTTAAAGTCAAGAATGGGAAATTAGTGAGGTTTTGGATTGACATTTAGACAAGAGAGAAGCCAGTTGAGGAAAGAATATATGGGCCACTAAATAAGTATGATAGAAACCTACTTTATGTCAAGTTTGGGACAATAATATTAGATAGACGGAGGATGTCATTGACTATCACCTAAACAATCAAATTCATAACCTACTAGGCTCCTTAGTGCTTAGTAATAATGAAGTAGAACCTAACATAAAGAGATAGCCATATCAAGTTGATGGGGAACTTACCATAAAATTGACTTACCTACAAATTCAAAGAGATGCTCAACTACATAGAAACTTGGAATCATAGAAGTAGATATGGAAACTTTAAATGTAACCCAGTATATAGTCCTTTATATGGAGAGTCCTACATCATGGATTACCAATAGGGAAAAATATGAAAAAGAGAGGTCTTCCTTTCTAGCAACTCTTCCCCTTCTACAGGAAGAGGAAACTATTCAACACGTATTACTGAACTACAATTGGTCCAAGAGATTGTGGGTAGTTCTAGGTATTTCAATGCATGCTAATATATTAACCATTGAAGACTTGAGGAATTGGATAAAAGCAAACTGTAAGCGCTTAAGGACTGATTGGAAAAGAATTAATCCACTAAGACGTGTCACCACTTTAAAAAGTCTAAAAGGCATTTGGAAGCAACATAATAACAATATTTTTAAGGAACCACTATTTGATGAGGGCTACATTGAATGGATCAAGTAGGAAGATAACGAATGGTGGATTTTCTACATGGAGGAAAAACTAAAATTGAAAAGATAATCTTTAGATTTTCCTAGTACCAAACCAATGGAGGGATAGGTGAGGATTGAGTGTTATGGTGCAGTCTTGGATATAACTTCCGCTTCTGGTATTGGAGTCATCTATTTTGATGATAACAATACTATTCTTTGGGCCTTTCACAAACGGAGTATAAGTCTCTCCCATTAGGAAGCAGAGCTTAATGTAATTAGAGAAGGACTATCCCTTACATGTGATAAAGGGCATACCAAAGTCATTTATGTTATTGACCCGCAACAAGCGTAAGAGTAGTTGAAAAACCCAAACATAGACATTAATTGTTGTCACCCTATTTTACAAGGGTACATGCTAAATTGTTTTGAATCCTTCTCTTTATGTAAGGTCAATCGTAAAAGAAATGAAGTTGCAGACTTTTTGGCTAAACAAAGATCGCAAACTCTAAGCTTATCTATTTTCTTAGATGCTTTACTCTTTATCTTTCTTTGTTTATGATGAACTATTGTTCTTATGGTTCTAACCCTCAAAACTTTTGCATGAGGAATACCTCCTCTACCATAGACATAGGGTGATGTTTTCTACTATCCACTAGACTTTTGTTTTATGTGCCTATAATTAATGCATTATCTTTTCTATTGAAAAAAAAAGGTGGTTATCATTTTGAAAAAGATAATTTCTTTTCCATGTTCCATATTATTTACATAATCAACAAAGAAAAAATATATATGTCTATATATATATATATATATATATATGTATACATGTATGTATGTGTGTGTGTGTGTGTGTCTCTCTCT
The DNA here is from genome assembly GCA_024138015.1 of Lumnitzera littorea. Taxonomy (NCBI): domain Eukaryota; kingdom Viridiplantae; phylum Streptophyta; class Magnoliopsida; order Myrtales; family Combretaceae; genus Lumnitzera; species Lumnitzera littorea. The sequence goes on from JAMXBB010000007.1 coordinate 75,380,470, forward strand.
CTCTATATATATATAAATTCAAGCATAGGTCCATCTATTTTAGAATCGATCACAAGTTCATCCTATTGTAGAACCAGTCAGGAGTCCAATAAATATAGAACCAAGATCAACCTCATAAGTCTAATTTTGGACCCACGATTCATAAGTCTAGATTTTTTACCCCTAAATTGGGACACCCCCAATTGTATTAAAAAAATAATAAACTTTAAACATAAAATAGACCAAATTTTAAACTAAAAAATGACTCCTAGATTTATGTAGTTTTTAACCTATTTTACAAGTATACAAATATATTCAACTTTAGTGGTAACATTCGTACGTAGAACTAAAAATATAGAGACTACAAAGAAGATCAAAAGTCAAAAGCTAGTTCCCCATTGCTAAAGAATGAGATTTTTTTTCTTAGTAAAAATCTAAACATACCAAACTAGATATACTTTTAATGTATATTTGTTCCTTGTATTGTACATAGCAACACATCAAATGTTATGAATGAAAAAATAATTTTTTTTAATACACATAAAATTACTTTACATTTTCAATATTATTTAATTATATTTTATGTTTTATTCTATCTTTTTTTTTTTTTTTTTTTTTTTTTTGCTCTTTCATGATGGGTTTGGACGCCTCAGGTCCACAAGTCTGGAAGTCATGTTGTCGGGATTGATTATGGGTCCAGCCCCGATGGCCCGGTTCTAGCTGCCGCATTTTTTAAGCCAGATTTCGGGTTTCACCCAGCCCGTATCTAGGTCTAAGCGTGTATCGTTTGTACATCTATCAACCAGTTCTAGTAACACCACGTCACCATCACTCGTGATTATGTCTATATGAAATATCCAACAAGACAACATGACCCATCTAAGTAATAAGAAAGAGAAAGGGGGGGGGGGGGAAAGGAAAAAACCACCAGGTCATCTTACTTTATTTCGTGAAAACGTCTCTTAGAAAATTATTTTAGCATTCTGTAATCTAATCTTCATGATTTTTTGTTATATATTATCGTAGTAAAAGATTTTGGGGACTTTCAGCGACACATGGTTATTGGAGCCAATGATAAAAGAGAAATTGAGTCCTTACCCGTTACTCCTCCTACTGAAGCCAGTGGTCACCTTCTTGTTTTCCTTAAGTAAAAGTAAATTTCATTTATGGAGCAAAAGTTACATCAATTAAATTAATTAGTACAAAGGTCTCACAAGATAAAAAGTTGGAATACACAAATCCAACCATATAGACGTATCTCTTCAAAAGTTTATGGGAATTCTATAGTTCCGTTTTTTAAAATCTTATAATTCATTTATACTCTTTTAAATCTAAATCGTTATATTCGTAATTTATTTAATAGTTTAGATTTAAAAAAATTAAAATTAAAATAGAATAAAGAACTAAACCAATCCACCAAAAAATAAGAATGAAATTGCAAAAAAATTTCAAATTTATATGTTCCATATATAGATGTCATTATTTCTCCTAAAAGAACAAACAAAGAAGTGTAATAAATCCCATAAAAAGGCTAGCATAATCCCAATGATGAATTTAAAAAAAAAAAAAAAACAGATAAGTTGTAGATATACCATTTTATGTTTACACTAGCGTGCTTAAACCCTTTTTTTTTTTTTGTCTAAATTGTACACTTAAACATCCAAATTTTTGTGAAAGCTGATTTTAGACTCTTATTTTGCTATCTCCCTTTTGACAAAATAATTAAAAAAATGTTAAAAGCACTTTCATTGAATTTTAAGGGACCCAAGCACATATAGTGCAAATATAATGGGTATATTTACAATTTATCCAAAAGAAAAAGACACATAAATGAAATTGTTTATTTTAAATACTACTGATGGACTAATATCAAACTAATTACCACAATTTTCAAATCAATCAAATCTATAGAAATAATTCGGGATTATTGCTTAGGGGATTTGAGAGAAAGATAATAATCATGCTTTAGTTTCCTTTATTACCATTATTACTGAAAGTTGTCAAGAAAATAATTTGTAATTATTATGATAATATTTGATACGCATGAATATTATGTTATAATAATAATTTTTTTTTACCAATAATAATATTATTGTTATTTTAAAATGTTTGAAGAACGCTACATTCTAAATGGTTTTATTTCTTTCCCCAAAGGTGCAATCAAATGCATTATTTACGAAAGTTAATCAAACCCTTAAATATCCAATTCTCTTTATACAAGTTATTGTACCATATTTGGTTTATACAGTACTGAATATAAAATTTATATTAAAAAAGTAATTATTTATATTATAAAATAAATCATTTTTTGTAATATTTAATAAAAATAATATTTATTAATTTAATATTATAGTATAGAGAGGTATTTTTGAAAATATAAAATATTTTTTATTTTTATCTAGTGAATTTCATTTTTGTTCCGTAGTTTTGATGGAATATAATTTATGTATTTTATCTAATCTATTAGCTTAGTTTTTGTCCAATCATCAAACAAATTTACAAACTAAATATAAGATAAAAATTTTTTATTCAGTTCAGTACTAAAAAAATTACTCAACAAAATGCTACCATAATGTCGTTATAATTTACAATTAATGAAAAATATTGATAACTCGTATCCAAATTTATTTGAACAAGAAGCATGAATTCTACAAATCAATCTAAGCCAAAAATTATCTAATAACTACCTAACCTAGCAGACATAGAATTTCATCTCGAAGTTTACATTAATGAAATTACCTAACCTCTATCGGTCGGTCAGTTATGAAATCCAATAGATCACTAAATTATCTAACAATCTCTCTTGAACGATATTAAACTTATTTAGCAAGTATGACATTTTATCTCTCAATGTCCATCGAATGTACCTTAAGACACAATGACTATAGAAACCGAATTGCTATTCTAGCTCTTTCCAAATCACGGTACATCTTGGTAGTGCTAAACTAAGGAATTACACATCGATCCCATCTCTGCTTCAGCAATTCTAGATTAAATGCATAGGGGAAATAGAATGCACAATTTGCATAATTGAGCAAAACCCAGAAACATAGAACATAATTTCAATCAATATGAAACTACCATGATTCCCTTGTGGCCTTAACTATAAGTAGTTAAATATTTGACCTAGATATAAACACAAATTAACTCGAACACATGAGAACTAATTAACCTTAGAATTCAGGATGGAGAATAATATTAAATGTCGTTAGTCTTAAAGTAATTATAAGAACTTGATCAATTAAATTTTCAGTCTGACCACACAAACATTTATTTAAAAAAAAAAAAAGCCACAAACAAAATTCCTAATTATTATTTTTTTTTTATTTTTTGCCAACCATTATCATTATAACTTTACAGAGTGGGGAGAACCTGATTTAAATCAATGTTCATGTTAACCACAGCGTCTTTTAGAATAATATCTAATCTAAAACCCTAAAATTTGACCTTAAAGCTCTCTGTTTTTTTACTGGAGATGTCACTGTGCTTGGCTGCCCAAAAGGAAGAGGCCACCTTCGGCTTTTCTTTTATTTCCCTCCCTTCGGCGTGCAGACTGGGAAGTGCTTTCACGGCCATCTAATTTCATTTTTCACACGACCCACCGTGTACTCTCTCGTTCCAATCTGGCCATGTTACAAAAAGTAACTGAAAGAAGCCCACTGCTATTCAACCACTAGTTTCATAACCCTTATCAAGCTATCTGGCCAAAAATGAAACGACATTACACATAATCTCAAGCCTTTTTGCATGAAATGAAACTCTGGTGTTGACTGTTGAGCTATTGAGTTTTCGTCAAATGGTGTTATTTATATATATATATATATATATATATTTTTTTTTTTTTTTTGGGTGGGGGTGTCCAAATGGTGTTATTCATATTTATCGGATAATAAAAATACATGATTATCAGTGTTCACATTATGATTTCATTGATAACCTTACAAACTTTCAATTTTATCCTTCAGGGTATATATCTCCGAGCTTTTTCGTAAGTCTATTTGGATTGCTTGACAAATCTCTAGGATATATAACATGAAGATATATTAAAATAAAGAACTAGTATAACTAATAAGATATAGACATACAAACAAGAAGAGCTTGATTAGGATTTTTTTTTTTTTCACAACAACTACGATATATATTACAATTTACAATTGTTTGAGAGGTAAAACCGAATCTAATACATTACATAGGAACACTAGTAATCATGTTTAGTTGACTAAATGGAATAAGTCTATAATAAAATGAGTATTATTAGGGATCCAAGGGGCACATTCTTATAAAGTATCCAACTAACAATTGCCTTAGATGGTTATTCTTTATAAAGTTTTGGAACAGGTTTTAAGTCTTTTTTCAAAATCTTATATGGTTCTAGTTAGGTGTTAAGACTCAAATGAAAGTTTATGAAACCTGACAAAAACCTAAACTAGATGAAGAGTAATGAGATAATATTATTATATCAAGTTAATGTCTAGTTACCTACAAACTAATCATTTATTCATTTCATCATTTATTTAATGAAACTTTAAACTTTAACCCTAAAAAGCCTCAATCATCATTCTCTTCTCATCTCATCTCATCTCACATTTCCTCTCTTAGATCTCACTCTTGTCATCCACATCCCTCTACTACTCACATCCGTATCCCTCTACTGTTAATAGCCCTACTCTTGTTTCATCTACGCTAGACCACCATCATTATTTTTGTCTTATCTCCCACTCTTATAGCCACAATAAATTATAGGAATCAGATAACTACCTCTTTTAAGCCTCAATTACCCTGCTTTAAGACTAGGCCGATTTGTTCCCCATCTATCCAACCTAACAAAACAAAGCCAATTTTACAAAAGAAACCAAGTTGACAAGGCTAGAGGAAGTTTAGGTCCTACCAACCTTCAAAGAACTCGAGATCTAAAGCCAAGAGACTAGCTCAATAACCTTGTCCTAAGCCTAGGCTCAAGAATCAACTTAGATAGTACTAAGGTAGTTTGGAGATCCACCATCCTGGTTAGACCTCGAATGGTCACCTCTCTCCACAACTCAAACAACTAACCTATTGTCTAATAGGCAACTTAACTAAGCACCCAAGAGCCTTTAAGCATACACCCTGATCTAGTCCAACTAACCTCCAACCTGTCTCATGCCATATCTAACCTATCATTAGTCAACTAATGCATTTAGTTGATAATAAAATACAATAGCACCTATTATGGTCTAAATATTATACTTTTAGACAATAATTTCATAAGCAAATTATTGATACTGTTATACTAACATTTTGTTCATCTTTTTAAGAGCCATATTACTCTTTTTTGAAATCTCCAAATCCAAACTATATTATCAGTGTTTTCTTTCTAGTTTATGGTTTCAAAGTTGTATTTGCCATGCTTCAATACATCTTCAAAATGATGGCTTATCCTAAAACTTCATTTAATTTTTCATGTTTAGTTCTTCTGGAAGGCAATTAGTAGAAAATTTAATGCTTAATTATGATTATATTTGTCATTAATGGGTAGTCCTTCAAAATGAAATTAAGTAATCAAAAGAGGATTTTCAAATACAAAAAAGAAAAAGAACCTTATCAAATTATTCTTCTATCTTCATTGGACTATGTAATATAAGGGCCTAAATGCCTAAAATCGGTGTGAATTAGAAATCAATTATTGATCTCAATAGAAGGACAAATTTTAGACTAGCTTGCTCACCATATTTACAGATATTTCATTCTTTCAAAATATACAATAGGTTTAGTTAGGTTTTGTGCTCCTCATAATCCTTATTAAGCTGGTTTCATGTATGAAACAAAAAGCCCAATAGAGTTTATTATTATTATTATTTATAAGGTTATGAGAATCCTACAAGGTATTTAATTGGTTCGAGTTTTATAAAATCCATTTAAACCCTGTTGATTGCATCCTTAACTATTACCAAGAAATTATATAACACTTTGATAAAGCTTAAATAGTTATAGTGTTGTTTGATTGGGTAAATAGAATTATTGTTATTTTGTTAGTTAGTTGAATGATTTTAAAAAATAGGGGTTAAATAGCTAAAATGTACTAGACTACCCATATATATAATTATGCAATTATAAATTTATAATTATAATTATAAGATTACATTATTTTACTCGTAACGGCTCACCTTCTAGATATCTACTTTACTAACCAACATTCTTAAGATAAGGTACCAAAAGATGAGTTGTTACACTATCCTTAAAATAAGGATAAGACTAATCAAAATCTCAACCTAAATTTGCTTCCTTTAACTTATATAATTTCACAAACACACCGCTTCAAACTTGTTTGCAAAGATAATCGATAATATCTTTAATCACATAAAGCTTGTATGATCAATCATGCCTATGGAACTTTCAATGTGCTTCACACTTGATTAAATCTCATACTTCTCACCAAAGGGGCATATTTTCACTTGTCATTCAAATTATCCATAAAGCTTAATTTATACTTGCTTAGATTACTTAGCTTCTAAGATTCTTCCACACCTGCTTAGATTCAAGTCCGAAAGACTACTATATCCTCTTATATTGATTACACATCACATTAGAAAAGGATTTACAAACAAATTCTACATCTAAGCTTAGATGCACACTTTATTACACTGATCAACATATTTACAACATAAGTACAATATATTCCATCCAACAACAAATTAGGAGTTCTTGTAATGCTCCAAATCCCATCCTAAAGATTTAATAGTCGATACTTATACCAAAGGTTCATAAATGCTAACCCCTCAATTTCTTATAAAACAAAGTAAATATAGAATAACAAAACAACAATATAAACTACCATAAATGTCTTGTCTACAGAGATTATATCCAAGCACAAGCAAAATAATGTAAGTGGAGTGCAAATGTAGCTAATGCATCGATATCACTTACTTAGCTAGCTAGTTGAAGAAATCTTACCAAAGTGTTCATATAACTTGGAATGCCTTGGCATCATTCCACTCTAACTTTAGCTCAAATCACTTTGCTAAACTTTAGCCTAACCAATCCCTTTCTTAAGCTAAACATTCCACTTTACAAGAGTCAAGCCTTGTTCCTTACTTTACCTTTCACTAGTCTCAACACAACATATATGGGGGACCAATCACAATAATTCAATCACAACTGAGTCGATTCAAAGCTCGTATCAAAAACCTACGGCTCGATAAAACATAAACTTATCGGGTCAATTGAGAAATTGTACCACAAACTCACCTGGTCAATCTAAAGATCATTCCACAAACTTATCGGGCCTTAGACATAACTTAAACCATTTAAGTTACATTTAGTTAGCACTCAAAACCTAGCATTATACTTAGAGTCAAAAGGTGAAAACTTATACTAGATGTGAGTGCTATGAATAGTATAATTGCAAATACTCAACATAATAGCATCAATATTCCATAGTGATGCAATGCACTCTTAATATCAACTCACATATCAATTGCGTAAGCAACTAACCATAATCTTTAGTCAGTCAACCAACTCAACATTAAAAAATAAACCATATATTCTCAATTTCACAATTAGGATAACATAAATCATTAATCAAACTTTGCAATATAAGTAGTATGGCATTAAACTCAATAATAGATCTTAAATATTAATCAAAATCCTCTTCAGCTAGCATATGGGCTATGTTATCGGCCACAATACGACACAACAGAAAATCAAAAAGCATACTTACCATGATAAATTAGAATATCATAATCAAACCTTTAAATGAATCCAAGAATCAAACTGCTTGCATGAGATAACCTAATTGCACTTTAACAAGTCAAAGAGCACCAATTGCATGAATAAACAACATAACTTATTGTCCTATGTTAACTTCTATCGGATACAATTCCTATATTTCTTATTAATTTGTAGCTTCCATGTACCATGACATTTGTTTTGAAGATATCCATATATGTCAAGGTTCCAAGCCCACTCAAAATATAAAATGATTGAAATGCCCTTTCTATAACACTAGTTCACTCTAAGTTATGTTTTTTATATAGTTATCTTACTCTAGGTTCGAATTATACTTCAAATCAAACAACAACAACCACCTCTTGGTCTCAATCCTTAACTTGATCCACTAGTACCTATCATCAAAGTCACAGTCAAAGTTAGGTACTTATCCCAACTGTTATAAAATCCATTGTAATTCCTTAGTTTTTTGCCAATATTTAGTTAATGCCACCTCAAATACATTGTAAATAGTAAGATGGTCTAAATAACTTTCTAGAAATTTATGTGAACTCCTAAACATATATGCCTTTAATGTTAATTGATAGAAGTACCAATTTGGTCTTGCAAGTACACTAACTAAAATTACTGTTTTAGCCTTAATTTATAAAATTTACCTTAAATTATGCAAATAATTGAGTTTAAACGTAACATTGGAACCTACTATTTCCTATAACATACTTAAGCTCCAAATCTCATATCAAATCTAATAAAAGTTTCCATGGAGATTTTATCGTTTATATACTTCAAAACAAAGCAAAAATGATAATAAATTTCCAATAATTATCAAATGTGCTAATAACTTAAAATTCTCATCATGTAAACCTATTATCCTTGGAAAGTCTATGAACCAAAAGTCAAGTTGAACCTACATCAATAGGGATTTAGGATATATGATCAAATTCGAAACCCCAATATTGCAATTTCTTAAAGACTTATTATAAATAACAAGAATTTGATAAAAATGAAAATATAACATTAGACTATACTTAAAATAAATTCTACATAATTAATTAACAAGATTTAGTATTTTTAGAAAATTGCAAAAAATTAAGCATAGGGAAACATTCATTGACGCAAGCTACTCTAACTACCATCGACTAGTGACACCTTGTCAGAAAGCCCCACTAGGACCTCTCCCTTTAGCATCTCAAGCAATTTTATGACAAGTCACCTCTAACTCCTTGAACTACAATCAACCAAGGAAGTGACTATATTTCTCCAAGTTCTACAAAAAGTACTTACAACCCTTGTATAAACCCTTCTTACTCCTTGTTATTCATAGTATTCTGGTGTTATACGTTGAGATTTCTAATGAATTTTCCTAAGTAGCAGTTGGTAGGTTTATTGCCCAATTTTGAAATAATTCCATTTTCCCCATTTGTTCTTCTCACAATGTGCTATAACACGTTTTTCATCTTTATTTTCTTAGCTTTTTTTTCTTTATTCTAAGTAATAAGCTAGCCATTCCTCTTAAATCTAGCTAGCTGAAAGTTTAAATATTAGGTGGCTCATACTTATTTCAATTATTTAATTAATTTATCAGTTGCGGTCCATTTAACTGGTCATAATTAATTTTTTTTTTTTTTGGTAAACTAATACTTTATTCAACACAAAATGAAACTATTCAACAAAACACAACTAGATAATAGACATTAGCTAACATCAAAGCCATAGGGGTTATGATCTCACATGCTATAATCCATCATCGAAGACAAAGTTGTATAACTACTAAGGATAAACATAGATAAAAACAACGAAACGTGGTCCAAAAAATGTAGTCCTCTCTTTATTAGGTAGTTCACAGCTCCATTCACCTCATAACCGATCTTGCAAACACAAAAATTATCAAAGTATGTGAAAATTTGTTTACACTCATGTAAAGCAATGTGACATCTCTTAGTATGCACATTTGGATTTCATATCCACTCAAATGCTTATAGTAAGTCTACTTCACCAATCATATTCCTATAACCTATTTCATTTGCAAGTTAAACCTTATTGCCCATAATTCAACCTTTAAAGGTGAAAGATTTCGCCATTGTTTATGCATGGCCCATAGAATGGTATCCTTATGATCATTACATATTACTCCAATGCCTATAATGTATCCACTTTCAACCACTACTCCATCTCAATTAACTTCCATCCATCCTTCAGCTAGCAATCCCCACTTCTAATTCAAACTATGTATGTATAATTGCAGTTTCTCTCTTCTGTGAAGGCCCACCACTCATTAGCTTTCTTACGGATTTTCTCTACATAGTTCCTCTCCCCCTACTCTTGTTTAAAGATGATTTTATGTTCTTTCTCTCCAAATTCCTTTTAGGGTGGCCAAAATGCAAACTTGGTTTAGGGTTGATGTCTTTTTCTAATCTAATATGGTCTTTTTACAATGTTGTTGTATCTAGTTTTTCAACTCATCAAAACTATAATTTACATTACTAACGTGAACACCCATTCTAATCTAAAGTTGCTTACTCCACCAGCAATTTAAAAAAGCATTATAGGCGGTTTCATCTTCTCTTATACAAAGGGAACAGACTCAACCAAAATTTAACCCCCTCCTCTGCATATTATCTCCTATTGCCAAACCATTTTGGAGAATTCTCTAGATCTACTCCCAATTTTCCCTATTCACCTGTAACTTACTCTCTTTATAAAGCTCAAGATAAGAAGATTTTTTTGTGAGCTCCCTCTCTACTTCACAAGATCATCATTTAACATCTTTTACTTCATCATGTTGGTCTAGGTAAATCCTCCCAAGTCTTCTCAAGAGCAGCTCATTAAGAGGGTAGCCAATAGCAGTTTCATTCCACCAACATTCATTATCCCAAACTTGACTTACTAATAGCATATCATCTTATTTATTTAGCAGCCCATAAATTCAGCTACTCACCTTTTCATTACTAATCCAAATATTTGTCTAGAATTTAGTACTTTTCTCATTCTTTAGGCGAATGTATGTTTTCACTTCTACCTGGTTTATTGCTTTCTTCATCTCAACATAAAACTAGGATCCTTTCTTTATTCTCTCCCTCCCTTGGTCAATTCTGTATATCTAATTTATACTTTTTCCCTTTAAGTTACCACGCTAGCCTGGCAAAGTTGGCTTGATTTCTTCTTTAAACATTCATTAAAGATGGGCCTCCTTTGTCTTTCGATGGCTTTAGTTTAGACCAAAATATCCAATTTGATTTTTTAACTTAGATAAAGTTATGTGAATTTTTTTAACTTTATATGCAAAGCCCTTGGACATCAATATAACCTGTGAATGATAGTTCATCATACTCTCCAAAGCAAACATAACAAGTAGCTTGTGTCTAGCTATGCTTAGTAATTTAGACTTCCATCCTACCATGTGGGTCTTCAAGTTTCCTCACTCTCCCATCCCATTGCATACTAACCTAAGGGTAGTTATAAGGCTGCATCTCTAAATCCTTAGTCAATATCTACAAAAGAGTTTACAAGGATGTAAACATAACCAGCTTAGTAAGTGGGATAGAGACAAAATAATACATTAAGCATAAACATGGTTTTCAGTCGTTAGATTTTAATGAAATGAAATTAAATGCAATACAACCAATCAAATGAGACATCACACAATATTAACCAATCTATTGTAGGGTTAGAGAAATTACATCTACTCTAACCAGGATTGAGGAGTTTCAACGCAACTCTAATCAAACCAAACCTAGGCTTATGTAATAGAGAATACTCTCCTTCTAAGACTACCTTCAAACTATGGCCCCCAACCTTGTCACAACCTCTTCTCTTATTGCTTAGTTTGACTTAAGGTAAGAAAAAAACCATTTATTAAGTAAGCAATCACACACAAAACATGCACACATTCAACTAAGTTACAATCACAACCAATGCACTCCCAAGCCTCTAAGTACTCTAATACAACACTCTAACATGTTGTGACGCATAGATCCTAACTTACCTGAATTTCAATGCTTACAACTCCTATCCATTGCTCTGGCGTTCTTTGTTTATCCCTATACATACACAATAGATTAGTTTTAATCCATATTCAAGCCTTAAATTAATAACAATCCATTCATTTTATATGATTTTAGTTGTTTTTTATATAAGTTTTATAAGTTGTTTTTACGTACAATTGAGGATTTCTTAAGTTGTTTACTAGTTTTTATAAGTTAGTTTTAGATTACCAAAATCTTCTAAGTTACCTTATGATTTTTAACTAACCCTAAAGTCTTTAGGAAATTACCTTTTCATTTAGCTTTTGAATTCCCCTATTTTTGCATTTCACTATTAAATTTGCCTCTAATTCTACTTCTAAGTAAACTCCTTAGTATAGTATTCATTTAAAATCCTTTGAATTATCCTCTATGCTTAACTAACTTCCTGTAACTAAATGATGGGTTCACGTTCCCTTTAACTCTAGCTAGGAATAACCTATAGTAACACTTTACACATCATTATTCAGCTTCATTTCTTTCTAACTTCTCATATAACATATCATAATTCATCAATTCTTCAAATGTTATCGAGTAGACAAGCTACTAAACTACACATATCAGGGCATCTTCACTTTCTATAACTCCTTACTATAAAACTCAATTCAATAGCTTCTACATGTTATAAATACTCTACTAAATAATTAAGCTTAGAATCTAAATAAGGTCCTTTAGGGAAAATAAACTAATTTTTACTAAAAACACTATCTTAAGCACAATTTAGGGCTCAAAAATTCATAAAAAAATATATAAAATAGTTTTTTTAAAAAATATTTTGATATAATTTTAATAGAAGTATAGCAAAGTTTACAAAAAAAGTTAAGGGTCAAAACTGCATCTTTAAACTAATTTAGTTCAATCTTGAAAATAGCTCGACTTTGTCGATTTCTTAAGGAAGTATAATATAACTACTAAATTTACACAAACTAATATTTTTTCTAAAGTTTATAGATGAAAATACTAAAAAATAAATTTTTCTAAAATTTTCTAGGAAAATTTAATAATTTTACTAATTTATTAAAAAGTAGCCTATTTTTAGGACTCACCGAAATCTTGAACTCTAGCCACTAGCGGCGTTACCGCTATTGTCAACTAAATGGGCAGTGGTTATTGCTCCTCTTGGTTGTGGTAGCTACTCCCTAATAACCTCTTAGACCCATGAACCTCCAAATACTCAAAATTAGGTATATTTCTTATATATATATATATATATATATATATTCCAAATTTTCTTCTCTAATTTTTATAATACCTACTTATTTTTCCTATACCCCTCCTTGCATGCATAAACTCCCGGCAAGTATTTCTGGACTTTTAGAGAACTTTGACTGTTCAAATGAAGTGGCTTTTCTCTTTCTTCCTATGGGTTTGCTTTTTATGCTTAATCCTTTAAGTGTCAAATTGCATTCTCCATGCATAAACAAGTGACTCTAGTCTTTAAACATCTAAAACATGCTTAATCCAGTTGCCCCATGATTTTTGTTAATTTTTTATTAATTTTCTTAGCTTATTTTAGCTTAAATTGTAATTAATCTGGTATTTTCGGCAATTATGGATATATAATTACACATGATAATTACACATGGTGTATATATATTCTATATATTATTTTATACCATATAATAATTTTATTACATATATAATTTATCTCTACATAGTCAGTAACTATTAGAACTTGTTCTGCACGATTACATTAAATATTAAGTAATATAATGAAATTTCACTATTTTAGCTATATTATTATTATTTTGTTATTTTCGAGATTTGAGTCTATGGAGTCTCATTGACTAATGTCTCGAGTCTACTTATAAATTTCTAACTTAATTGAATTAGTTTCATCGATATCTTAAATTACCCGCTCGATACCTAATCGCAAAAGTATTGGACTTACATCTGAGCTTAGCCTTATACCATATATGCTAGAGATCTTAGTCTTCATGTCTACACCTTTGTTCCTTGAAAATAGCTAACAAGACTTCTCATAATTCACCTTTTAGCCTAATAGATTATGGAATCCTTCCATGATTTCCATCATTAACGTTACATTTTCTTCTATTGCTTTTCCCATCAACAATAGATCATCAACACAAAAAGGTATGATAGATGCAAATTCGTTCCTCTCAACCTCAATGGTTTCCACTTATCTCTGATCCATAATATGGATAATTCTACATAAGATTTCCATAGCTAGAATAAATAAATATAGTTATAGAGGGTCACCCTATCTTAGACCTTTACTAGTAACAAAAGGGTCTAACATTGCTCTATTGAAAACAGTTTGGTATTAGATCAAGGATAAACATGATCCTATAAGGTTGGTTCAAGACATAAGAAAATTTAAGGCATGTAAATTATAATGGATGAAATCTCACTTCTTTTCCAAATTTAACTCTACTACCATCTAATTCTTCTTTCCCGCTTTCATACCCAAGGAACAGAGTATCTCCTGAAAAATGATGATATTATCCTTGGTAACTTGACCAAAGATAAAACTTGTTTGTTTAAGGCTAATTAATTAATGAAGGAGTGGTCATAGTCTATTTATAAGATTTTGTTCACTATCTTATACATTATGGTACACATGTTTCTAGCTTAAAGTCTTTCACTTTGTTCGCACCAATGATCTTTGGAATAAGAACAAGCAGAATATCACTTAATTGTGAGGGCATGTTACTATTTCGTAAAATATTTCCCATTATATCACATACTGTCTGCCCTACTATATCCCAGCATTTTTTTATAAAATTCTACTTATAGCTTACCTACACCAAGATTGTCGGTGCACTATAAAGCTCTTTTGATTTCTTCATTTGACTAAGGTCATTGCAAATATTCCTTGTCATCTCCCTCAATCACTTGTTGCTCACTCTATCAGCCCAGCATCTCCCTCTATACAAAAAGTCATTTAAAAGTATACAAATTCCCAAAGAATCGCATAACCAATTTCATAACACCTTCCTCTTCCTCAATTTAGTTTCCTACTAGATCAAACAATCTACAATTCCTTGACTTAGATGTTTTTACCACTACACTAGCAAGGAAGAAGAGGGTATTTATTTCCCCATTTAAGACCCATTGTGCTCTAGCTTTAGTAGCCTACAACTTTTCTTCTTGTTTTGAGATCCAACTCAACTCATCTTGCAGGCACTTTCCTTATTATAAGCTCTTAGCTTAGTCTAACAAAAAGTCTTATAAGTACTTTTACTAGATTTTTAATTGCATGACTCTTTTTAATGGAAAAGATTCCAAATACCTCCTTATTCTAAGTTTTCAAGCAATCAATGAGCTTTGGTAGGTCATCCACATAATTTAACTATGGACAAATCCAATGGTTAGACACTAAGGATATGAACCTTGGGTGATCTAGCCACATCAACTGCAAGTTGAAGGGTCTCAAGCGTTTATGCCCACCTTTAAACTTTGGATTTGAGTAAAGGAGAATTAGCAAGTGGTCCAATTGATAAGAGGAGAGATGAAAAAGTTTAGCTTCAAGAAATGTTCTTCTTCACTCATAATTTGCCCAAGCTCTATAGAAATGAGTTTAGATGAGCTCACTCAGGTTTTTTGACCTTTTGGACCATGTGAACCAAAACCTAACAAAACTCGAGTCAGCCATTCCACATCGATTCATACATTCCTAATAAGCTCTTGCTTTACTTTAGACTATTTCTATCCCTCTCCATTTTTCTTCTCGAGATAAAATTTCATTAAAATCCCCCATCGGTGACCACAGCCCATCAATTTTATCCACACACTCACAAAGTTCAACCTACAGTAAGTATCTAACATCTATAGAAGGATTTGCATAAATAGCTAAAAGAAACTAAGGAAGAGAAGAGATACATACTTGTATTTCCATTAGGATCTATTGCCTTGAGTTATGTTGAGCATGCGTAGCAGATGCCTCAATGTCAATGTTCTACAGTATGATCATGCCCCTATTGAACCCTTCAGCCTCTAAACATAACATACAATTATACCTAAGATATTCTCGGAGACTATTTGATGCCTATCAACCCATTCTCGTCTCAAAGATAATCAAAACTTGCAAGTCATACTAATTTTTCAAGTCTTAAATAGCTTTCCTCTAACACTCAGACTTTACTCCTCTAGCATTTCAAGCAAGGCTTTAAAAGGCATATGCTACATATTTAAATACAAAGTGTCCATGAAATCAGAAGTCACTATAGATCTATCATTCTATACTAAAAATCTCTAGTATAGTTTTGTTAACCGTACTTAACTTCCATCCTCTAACGACATGGTCGGAACAGTGCATGCAGAAGGACCATTTGCTTTTCCCTTGCTATTGGCAAAACTATTTTTTCCCCTTCCTCCATCATTAAGCCTATCATCTAAGTGTAGTGCTTAGTGTATTGATCTTTTTTAAAAAAGGAGTGTGTGTTAGTTGTTTATTTTAAGAATAGGCTGGACAAAACCAGCTGCACTTTTTTCATTCTAAATTAAAAAAAAAAAAAAGTAAAAGAAGGTGCACCATCTTATGAATTACTTCTAAATAAGTTCTAACAATCTTCACAACTATTGATATAAAAAAGATTCCAAGCACACTTAAACACCTAGTTCCTCAATTACATAAATGAATAGCACTTTTATATATTGATTAATACTAAAACCCTAAGTGCTAAAATGGAGAACAAGGCATGTAAATCAAGATAATCCAACACTTCCACTCATGAAACTTGAACTCTGTGATAACAAAATCTTATTTGTTGCACTACGACTATAGCAGTCCAACGAGTGTAGGTCGAGGTACTTACCTTATTCTCGAAGTGATCTTAAAGTGAAATAAGTAGTGATGTTCCTTGTTTGTATGTGAATGTAGAGGAAAATGAATTAAGAGTATGTTTTTCAAGTGTATGTATACGTGAGAGAATGCAAAGGAGAGACAAAATTGTGATTTGTAATGTGTAGGAGCAAATGAGGATATGAAGAAACAGACATGTTCCCGACCCTAACTAGCACGGACGACACGACTAAAGATATAACCGTGTCTCTTGGTCGTGTAACTCTCATCAGGAAAAAAGAATACAAGGCTTGGGAATGATACAGTCGAGAGATACGATCATGTCTCTGGAAGTGTAACTCTTGTCACGTATTTTGAAAAAGACTCCTTGGAAACAACATAACCAGAGACATGGTCGTATCTCTTGGTCATGTAAACCTTGTTTGAATTTTTTTTTTTTTAGAGAAAACTAAACCTAGCCTAATTACATAAATTTAGGTGAATAATAAAAAGAAATAAAGATATGTAAATAAAAATTGAATCCTTGCAAATATAAAATAACGAAAAGTTGCAAAAAGAAATTGTAAACTTGGGTTGCCTCCCAAGAGCATTATTTTTAATGTCGATAACTCGATGAAATGCATGACTTACTTACCTTCATCTAGGTAGTGGTGGATTTCCTTCCTTACCTTCCTTTTGAACTTGCTACACAAGTATAGACTTATCCTTTTTTCCATTGGTCTAGCGAATTCTCTTTTCTAGTTAGATGACTTCCACCTAGTTTCTTCTTATCACATCACTCATCAAACTCATGCTTCTTAGGTTTCTTCCTTTTGTTCTCTTTTCACTTGGATGATGTGGTTAATAGTAGCTTTGAGTTCCTCATTGCGAAGGCATATTCCAAGTGATCTTTTGATCGATTCCTTTCCAATACCGATGGCTTTCCTTTAAAAGGCTCTAACTTTCCTTTCCTTAGTCTACAAAATTGTTCAAGCCCCTTCTTTACCACACTAGACTCATTAGCTCCCAACTAAGCTACAACCTTAGGCCAATTAAAGGTTTTCACCATCTCTCCATCTCTAAGCAATGGTTTATAGATTCTTTGACAAGTGTTTCCTGTAAACATTTAGCAACGATGACATTAGTAGAATCCGCATTATAGCTTATGCCCTCTAAGTCAAGAGTTTTGTGCATTGAATCTAAATTTTAGAAAACATTTTCCTTATCTTCAACCCTTAAGATAAGCTTCCTGATGCAAACTGTGACCAGGAACAAACGAGGCCAGTTGTTGGATGGGTTCAAGCTTGTAGAAAGCTCGAAATGGGCTAATGAGGAAAGGTATGAAAGGGGTCAAAATGACAAATGAAATAGTAAGCAAAAACCCACGAATAACTCTAGAGGATATAACACACCAAAGAAACTTTTAAGGACTTACAGCACAATTCGATATGATACACGAATTGGTCCAATGAGATTACTCGCCACTTAACCTTACTTAAGGGAAAGGATAAGAGTAATGCCGAAAGTAAATAAGCAATGTTTACGTAAGGAAGAAAGTACTCAAGTGTATTGAAGGTAATCTGTCTTCTACAACTACAAGTATAAGGGTATTTATACTCGTAAGTTAGGGAAACTTACCCAAAAGGGAAAAAACAAAAAGGACATTTCTTAAAAAAGCAATGTATATGATACAAAAGAGTAAAAATGAGTATACAAGGAAAACAATCATTGATGCTACAAATTCTACACATGATATTGTATACATGGCGATACTGCATTAGTAAGGTTGTTAGGAGATGTAGACAAAAAGTACGAACAGATGGGTTTTGTACAAGCAAGGATGGCCTAGTCAGTCCGATCTCTCTCTCTCGGCTTCTTGGCTTCTCGATAAGGAAGATACTGAGTAGTGGGTCGACTCAGCAATAAAGTAATCGTCAACTCAGCATACCATAGAATAATGGGCGGTCATACGACACGGTATTAGGGGTGACTTAGCAAGGAAGTACTTGGGCTTAGTAAGGGTTGATTAGAACATAAGGATTCGTCATGCCAGTCTTTCTGGTCCTAAGCTTGGCTGCCGGTCAGGGGCTCCGTAGCTTGATTCCCATCATTTACCCTCATTGACGTTGATGATAGCCTAAGCAGTAGCTAAGAATGGTTTACCTAAGATAAGAGGCACATCAAAATCTTCATCCATGTCTAATATTACAAAATCAACAAGAAAAATAAATTTACCCACTTAAACTAATACATCTTCAATAATGCCTTTAGGATATGTTACAATCTTATCGGCTAATTGCAAACTCATGTATATAGGTTTTGGTTCTCCTAATTTAGCTTCTTAAAAAATTTATAGGGTATTAAATTGATACTAGCTCCTAGATTTTCCAAAGCATTATCTATATACAAGTTTCCAAGCACATAAGGAAGAGTAAAACTCCATGGGTTTGTTAATTTCTTTAGCATCTTTTCTGGAGTAATGTAGAGCATTCCTCATTAAGTGTAACAATTGAAAGGTCCTCCAGCTTCCTCTTGTTCAACAAAAGATCCTTGAGGAACTTTATGCACTTTGGCATCTATAATAAAACATCAACAAGAGGTAAGTTCATGTGAATTTGTTTAAAAAGATTTAGGAATTTATTGAATTGCTTGCTTGGATCATTATAATCTTGCTTAAGGTGCTATGAATATGGATAGGTGGCTTATACTCCTTCACTTTTAGTGGCTCCATAGTTTCCTAGCCCTTGACCTCTACTTTTTTCCTAGCTGCTTCCCTAGCATCCCCTTTCTCAACTAGCAGCTCTGTTCCACTTCTCAGATTCACTACACTGACATGTTTCCTAAGCTTTGTTTCAATGTTCCCAAGTAAAGACCCTTGTGGCCATTTAGAGATTAGCTTTACAAGCTGGCCAATTTGGCTCTCAAGATTTCAAGTAGAAGCCTCTTGATTCTACAATGATGCTTTGATGTAGGATAACCAGGTTTCATTGCCTTAAATATATTTAGTAACAGTCTCTTCTAAACTAGGTTTCTTCTCTTGAGAAGGGGGAAGTGGTGGTCTTTGGAATCTAGGTGGATCAAAGTTAGTCTTTTGTTGGCCACGGTTCTTATTTCCCCATAAGAAGTTGGGGGGACTCCTCCAGTTAGGATTATAAGTGTTGTTGAAGAGGTTATTTTGTTACCTAGATGGATTTCCCAAATAATCCATCTATTCCACTTGTTCTTGTGCTCCATACCCTTGCATGTCAAAATCATTCATACCCAGTTGTACTTATTGAGGACCAACGGACAGTTCATCAATTTTCTTACTCAAAAGATCCACTTTAGCTACTAAAGTAGTGGCTAGGTCCACATCATGAATTCTTGTAACTCTTTGCCTAACTCTAGTACTTTCCCACTAATAATTGTTCATCAACATTCCTTTAATCAAATTTTATGCTTATATAATATTAGATTTTTAGATTAAAACGTACAAGAATATCAATCTAAAGTATGCAAGCACACATAATTGATTCAAGAAAACTAAGAATTGCATTAGATCTAATAAAAGCAATTGTCACATGAATATATCTAAGTTCTATAAGACCTAGATACTAAAGATCTACTTTCTACTCATGATAAAAGAACAATCTTCCTTGAAATCTAAAAGAAAAGTAGAAGAGTGGATCATGAATCAAAGTAAGGTCTTAAATCTTAAAATCTTGTCACACTAGGCTCTCTTAAGTGTTTTGACCTTGAAGTTCTCTCAAATAGATGTGCTAATGTTCTCTCAAAAAACCCTAACTAAGCCTTAAATAAGAGAAGTGAAATAACATATTCGCTACAAATGACACGACCAGGTGACACAACCACATTACATGGTCATATCACTATTGTCTAACATTTCTTCGACTCTCTCTATCTTTTTTTTTTTTTAAATCTTGAGAAGGACATGACATGATTAAGGATATGATCATGTCCTTTAGTTGTGTAAGTCATGCCCATACTTAAAATTATGCTTTAAATTCTCCTGGCAATGATACAATCATGTCGTTTGGTCATGTCAATCTTCAAATCTTCATAACTTTCTCGTTTTAACTACAAATTGAGTGAAACTCATTTCTATCTCCTCATTTTCTTACATAGATAATTTCAAAACTTAGAAAACAAAATTTTACTCAATTAAGTATTATTTTTTAAAAATGAACTCAAAATTCATGAGAAAATCATTAAAAATCACTTTATAAAATATATGTAACTAGGAGCTTATCACTTATTGTTACTAAGACATCCACATATTTCACAGAGTTTGGGTATAGCCTCATATTAAATCTGATAATGACAATTATTAGTCACCAACATATGTTTCAACAAGTATTAACATCAATTTACACGTAAAATCTTGCAAATCTTCCTCAATTCTAGTCTAACTATATATAGTCATACCTTAGAACTAGCTTGATTTTTCCCTTAATTCTATGAGTAGCAAAGGGAGAATAGTATTCAACCGAGAGACCTACAATTCTAACTCACATAGCAATCACATTGAATGTAGTCTAATCTATTCTAAAGTCTGGCTCCTACTTCTTTAATGTTAAGTAATGACCATTTATGAACTAAGATCCATTCCTTATTATCTATTGAAAAACTATATCATTATCAAGTAGGATAAAATAAGTACTCAATCCTATATCAATTTCATATTATTAAGAGAACATTATATTTTTTTTTTCAAACATTAATTTATAATCGAGATTTGGCCTGTCACTTTAGCAATAAAAGTATGTTGCTATGATGCATAGAGAATGTCCTTCTTAGATTTTGAAAATTTAACATAACAAATGCCTTGATCTGCTTCTCTATTCAATCATTACTCCTTTTCCATCACTTCATCTGTATCATGATCCATTTCTCTACTTTTTGTCATAGCTTTAAAACAAAATTTTCACATATGCCCCTGATATATTCATTTAAAATCGTATTTCCAAAAGATAGAAGGAGGGATCTCCCATTATCTAATCCAATCTTATCTATAGAGACAACTACTTTTGATTGCTCAAAATTTTCCGTTGCTAGTCGTTTGCGACTTCTCTAGGTGTAATCCTTTTTTTCATCCTTTAATAATGGGAAAGCAAGGTTACTAGGGTTTTTCTCTTCCATCCTTACTTGTAAGAGTTGAATAATCATAATTAAATATTATGATATTTGTGTATAATAATATTATATATAATATTCGTTAAATCCAATATAATACCCCCCAATAACATACTTTCCTTATTAAATATCATTTTTATAACATAAATTATCTATCTCTAACATTTCTTTAAATATCGAAACTTGTTATTCAGGTTTTCGATAAATAACAATCCATACCATCTTATTATACTAACAATAAAATTAATTCTTTTGTTTATACAAACACTTCAACTAACTTTCATCACCAACTCATAAAGTTTGGTCTCATTTAGAGAAAGTGGATCCAAAACCCAAATCTAAATGCTCAAAACCAAGGGTTATCATATTACTTGCGATTATAAAATTAATATATGTAATATAAGAAAAGCATAACAACAACAATAATAATATCTTATATTAATATAATACGTTATGCATTGTGTGTTACTGAATGTTATATAATTAAGTTATTGTATTATATATTATTAATATATACTGTACTATAATTTCAATTAACTAATGCTTATAATTAATAGAAATAATAATTATAACATTATTGTTGGTTAACTATAATTATATTATATAGTACCTTGACTATAATTAATATTTATTAAGTATTGAAAATATTATTATAATTGATTTTAATATTGATATCAAATGTTGTACTTAATATTCTACCAAGTATCATGTAATTGCTTTATTATACATTATAAATATTAGGTAATCTTATTTTTGTTTAGTAATATGAAGATATAATTTTCATAATGCAATGATATGAAAGTTTTGATATTATATTACATCATATTTTTGCATAAAATAATTATATAATATTAGCATAAAATGCACATGTTATGTGTGTGCTAAGTATAATTTTAAAATATAATTTCTTAAATAGATGGCAAAAGGAAGCATTTTTGAAAAAGTTGAAGATCTTAGTAATAATATTTAGCTTAAACAACAATTAAAAGAGAGAGCAACATATTCATTTGCATCATCAACAATACTTTCCCTTGAAAATATCATGAAATATTCTTAGATGTCAATTATCTAATCGAAGCATGCAAGTATATATCAATACTTAGTTCCCTATTGATTGTAAAAGTACAATTTAGAAAAAAAAATTATAGTAAAATAATATCGTATTTAAGTTACTAAAAAATTTCATACACTAGTAGATCTCAAGAGAAATCTCTTCAACTGCATCTTTAAAAAATGAATTCTTATATAACCCTATAAAGTCAATAGGACATTGCATCATGATAATAATGCTAAACTAACCACTTTGGAGTATTAAAAATGTAAGCCATCTTTGACAGTAACGAGCATCATAACTTCTCCACTTGCCTTTGATCGAAGCATGCATGTATAAGTTAATACTTATTTGCTTGTTGATTGTAAAAGTGCGATTTAAAAAAATATTATAGTAAAGATCATAATAGAATAATATCTAAATTACAAAAAAATCTGTCATGACTCGAGGGGGCTAGTTACGGTAGTCGCCGTATACCATACAAAAGACTGTAGATTAATTTCCCTTACAATCGACAATCCTTTGTACGATACATAAGGCTATCAATTCATGATAATAATAAATATAACAAGTTAAAGAAATATAAAACACGATCTATTTGTATAGAAATTTACAGATAAGAAGTCTATAATACTTCTTAACTCAAACTAATACCATTTTATTACATATAAGATCCACAATCTAAATAAACTATCATAAGTACACTCCAATCACGTCTCACTCCCACATCAACCCCCTAATGTAGAACTAACCTCAGACATGTGGTAGCTTGACTCCATGAACAACTCGGCCTGTGAAACTAAACTATAAAGGTATAAGTTAACTAGCTTAATGAGATAATGCCCTCAACTATACAGCAATCAAGTTATACATCGATTAAATTCAATCAAATGAATGCATGTCAATCAATGTACCAAACAAATACATGCAGGTAATCAAGTATTGCATGCAACTCAGATTTAAAGCTCCCCAAAGTCAGGGTTGGAGGCACTTCGGCACAGTCAAATCCGAGTATCATACTAGAACTTATCTCATAACAAAATTCCGCGTTTCATATTTAAAATATAATGGTATACCCATTCTCAATTTTAATCAAAATTGAGTTCTACGTATGATTGTGAGTAGGTTCACGCAGCCCTCACTCACTCCTAAACAGAGGCCTCTAGACTTGACCCTTAGTCAGGCAGTTGGTGTCTCCAACATCTAATGATCCTACGGGCCAAAATAAGGTCATATCGTACGTGTATACTATACGAAATCTATAACAGCAAATAATCAACACAAATATGACCTCTCGCTACCTCTGTGTGATGTGACGACCAGAATTAGTTATGCAGTGTATGATTATGCGTGTGTCAAGTTAGTTCTTTCAAGTCGAGTAAAATTAAATCTTATTACTTAGTGATCAACAAGGTCATGGACAATCAATTCCTATCTACTATGCAATAATCAATACATTATTATACTTTAAAATGATTTCACCATTAACAAATAATTATCATACAGAAGCATAACCTAGCCCCATACAACATTTAATTATTAATCATAATTTATATTCATTAATTATAAACACAAGCAAGTATGGAATCATTAGGAAAAACTCACTCGGTCATGATCGACTCAAGGGTCATAATAATCCGATGACAGCTCAGGGTCAAAGTCGAGATCACCTGAGAATAAGGAATATAGAAAATTATAAATTTGGGAATTTAAAGCTAAACTAGTGT
Source organism: Lumnitzera littorea (assembly GCA_024138015.1). Classification (NCBI taxonomy): domain Eukaryota; kingdom Viridiplantae; phylum Streptophyta; class Magnoliopsida; order Myrtales; family Combretaceae; genus Lumnitzera; species Lumnitzera littorea. The sequence continues at coordinate 75,404,830 of JAMXBB010000007.1, forward strand.
CGTAATTTATATTGTTTGCTTGACTTAATTACGTGAAATCGTCGATTCGAGCTTTTTATCAAATCACATATAACTTTTTCGTTTTAGTTCGGATCATTATGAATTTATAGTCCATTTTGATTGTTTTCGAATGTATTTTCTCGTAGTGAGATCTATTTTAAACGTTGTGATTGTAGTTTGAACAGTAATATAAAAATACCAAAAAATTTATTATTTTAATTTAAAAAGTTGTAAAATATTAATTTAAACTTTTTCTTAATATATTTATGATTTACTAATTATTTAAATCATATAATCGATAATTTTCTTATTTTAAACTTATTTTACTCTAATTACTTATTTTTACCTATTTTTAAGATTTTAGAATTATTAATTCAATGTTTTTTTTACTTTATTAATTTTCTTGTATTTCATGATATACATATATATAAATACTTATTATTATATTTGATTAATTTTTCTAATTTACTTAATTATTAATTCTTTTTCCTAATTTACGGTACTCTTATATATATATATACACATATTTATTAACTTATTTTATTTAGTAAATTAATATTATTGTATATTATATATACTATTTAACGTACAATATACTTTATGTACTAAATTATTTTGAATTTAATTATATACTATATACTATTCATATAAGTATAATATGGATGTATTTATATTTTATATACACATACCTACTTTTATACATGTACACATATACATATATATAATATAAAATGCTATGTTTATATACACATACATACCATCACGTCACCTATATTTACATATATATACATAAAAAAAACTTATATAAATACATAAATACGAGAATACCTAATACATGTATATATATAATATACCAAATACTAATCATCCATACATATATAATATACACATACATCTATTTATATATATGTGTGTGTACATGCATATATATATACCCAAATAATGAAAATTCTAAATACCTACTATATGTATTCTTATTTATACATACATATATATACATATACCGTATGTTCTACATAATAATGTATATATACATGTCCTCATACGTATGTTTATACACACATAAAAGAGATACACATATATATTTATTTATCTACTCATGCATACATATATGTACATGTAATGAAACATATGACAAAATACAACAAAATACTTAGTGTGTATATATATATATATATATAAGAGTAAAATAAATACACTTACCTAAAAATTTTAGTAATATAGTGGTTGAATTCCTTAGTTTTCTTCTTCTTCTTCCTCTTCTTTTTTCCTTTTGCTCTTTTCGGTTTTATGTTCTTTTTTTTTTTCTAGTTTGATTTTGTGTGTGCGTATGTGTAATAACTTTGCTTTGGTTATTCTCTTTTTGTTTCAAATTTTCCAAATGTCCCAACAGCAAGTGGAATTAGATTAAATAGGATATTAAAGCAAATCTAATAGATATTGGCATTTATGTGGACAAGACAACTTAAATCATTATAATTGATTTTGTTTTGTAAATCCAACACTTGGAAAAAAATTCATCACGTAGGCTACTAGCTTTATTTTCCAGAAATTGAACGTGGCAGCAGTGAAAATTAAGGGGAAAAGAAAGAAAAGAAAAAGAAAGAAAGAAAAAGAAGAAAAAAGAAAATAAAAAAATAATTATATGAATTTTTTTTCAAACATAAAAATAGTAAAAATAACATTTATAAATTAATTTTGGAATTTTGTGAAAATTTATTAAGTTAATTGGTATTCATTATAATTATAATTTTTATGAGTTATTTTAGCATTTTCGTTAAAAGTTTTACGTGATTACGCGATTTAGTCAATAATTGTAATCGACTATGATTATATCACTATTGAGTGATATTTAATTATTTTATAAGCTTAAAGTTATAATTTTAGGGTTTCGATCAAGTTCGGGTTCGATTTAAGTAATTATACGTAGATCAAATTTAGGGTTTTTGTAAGCAATTTAGGTTTCGATCAATTTCTAGGGTTTCTATTATCAATACGATATTCGATTTATTAAATTTCATTAAAATTTTATTATTACTAGCCTTATCAACTCATGACATAATTTAGGATACTCAAACTTAAATTAGGGTTCAAACTACTGATTTTATAGAGTTTACAAAATCTCATACATTAGTGGTTCTTAAGAGAAATATCTTAGACTAAATCTCTAAAAAATGATTTCATATACAACCCTAGAAAGCTAGTAAAGTTGATAAGAGAATTTCACTTAGTTATATCACTTGGCATCACATCTACTAAGCCATCAAGTATTGTTGTTTTCTATTTAAACCTTTGATGGCTCGATTAGTGTAATGGGCTTAAAGGCTTGGCATACTTAGATATTTAATTTTGAAAAGTGGCATGAACAGTTGTGATCTTGCATTACCCTATTACATAACTACCCACCACTTCTGTTATTTAGGCAAGTGCTTAATTTAAGAGCTGCCATGTGATCCACGACCAATGATTACCTATTATTACAAGCATCCAATACACACTTGTAAATAAGGGAAGGAAAGTACTGTAAGAACTCTATTACGTTCCTTAACACTCAGCTTACTTAATCATTTACTTTCCTTATACAGTCTCTTACTTAGGCATTAGAGCGGTTATGCCAAACTAGCCCACCACCTTTAGCCATTCTTCTTTACTTTTGCAAAAGTAAAGTTTCATACCTAAAATCAACCAACAACAAGTGAGATATTGCATCCTTAAAGGAATAAATGTGTGTTTGAACAAGTTGACCCCATCCCGAAAGAGTTAAGTAAGAGAATTTTTTATGAACTAGAGAAATAAAAATCCTTAATTAAGATAAATGGCAGCATGTGTTTAAGAGGTCAGACAATATGGATGGAAAAGAATGGTGCAAGACAGGTTGATTTTATGGAGAGTGATCTAGATTCATAATCACGACAAGTTAGACATAGGCAAGACATAGATTTTGATCTGCTTACTCCTATTCAAACAAAATAGCAATTTCTACAATAGACGAGTCAGAACCGAAGCTTTACTTATGATTTAAGTGTGTAGCTAACATAAGTTCAAGATGTCAACAGCAGGCCGTTAAATCAGGTTACAAGAAGTTGACTTTATAATGTGAAAAAAGTAACATTTTGGCATCTATTGGAAGTAATTTTATAAAAATTAATTGTGATGGTACATCTAGTTTAACTTCTACCATAGTAAGTATGGGCATTGTTTGCAAAAATGAATTAGGTATGCTATTGGACACTAAGACTCAGTTTATTAGAGTAGCAGATAGTCTAGTGGCAAAGGCCTTAGCTATTAGAGATGGCTTGTTATAGCGAAAAGAAGAAAATGGTCAAAAATTGTAGTTGAGACAAATTCTAAATTGGTGTTTGAGTTTATTATCTCTTCTAGTCCTTGTCATTGGAAAATTAAAGGGATCACTAATGATATTAGATCTCTCAAAAACTTGTTTATTTCTTGTTTTTTCAATTTAGTTCCTAAAACAGCTAATGCTTGTGCTAATTAGGTTACATACCAAAGCAAAGCTAGGACGAGTTGTAATTATAGGGTCTCCAAACCCCCATCCTAACTTCGTAGTTTATTGTTTATAGACTATTGTAGTCCCCCATCTAAGGGCCTATTATTTATGTGATTGTCTTTTGTTAGACCAAAAAATGAAATAAAATAAACAACCACTTTAGAGCATTAAAAATGTATGTTAGTAATGGGTATCATAGCTTATGCACTTACTTTTAATGGAAGTTTGTCTCATCCTCCAAAAATAGAAAAAAGAAGAAAAAAACAAAATACTTGCTTTATAATAAAATTAGCAAATCTAAGTAATAAACAAAAGGCCTCGAATTCTAATAATACTTGAGTAGCAATTTTTATCTTTTCTTTTGCCTATTGGTTCACAACATCATGTAAACTCTCTAAAGTGCTCTTCTTTCACAAACTTTAAATATAGTTACAAATACAAATGAACGATCTTGACCTAAGCATATAACATAAAAATAAATAAATTAATTACTAAAAAATTTCTATAAGTTTTATAGTTGCAAAAACTATATATTATATAGAAAAAAAAATATCAATGCATTACTTCTAAGCCAAAAGCAAGCTTAATATGGAAATCCATAGAAATTCAATGCAATAAATGCTGTATTGAAATATTAAAAAAAAATCATAAAACGCTTAGTAAAAAGGAAGTCAAGCTATTATAAGGAAAAAAAAAAGATATAGAGAGAGCAAAAATGTATAGAAAAAAAAAAACAAAATAATAATACATGTATCTTTTAATTTTTTAAACCCTTTTAAAGATCAATTTTCAAGATCTTCCAAAGGAGATGAGTAAGGAGTAAAGGGTTACCACAAGGCACAATCTAATGTGATCCACTTATCAACGTTTACTCTAACATCAACAAAAATGTTATAAGCATTATTTTTCAAATAAAATTAACTAAAATTAGAATTATATTGTCAAACTTCCATAAAATTTGGATTTTTTTCATTAAAATTTACCTAGATTTGATCCCTTGTGTAGATGATAAAAGTAAGTTCAATAGGTTTCGTGGTGATCCAGCTGTTGTGCTTCTTGACTTGAAAGTTGACAATGTAGTTGTTAGAGAGGAGCATGGCATGCGATTAGGGTTCGAAAGTCCTAGAGCAAGTTTAATTATAGGCAATTTGGGGAAAAAATTGACTCTCAATCAAGCCTTAATATCCTCATCAACAAATGCATTTTTATAAAAAAAAAATCCTTAACAAAACCTTCATAATTTTACCAACAACCATCACCACATATTTTGCATATTCATTAACAACCTCCCTATGCGATTCCATTATGATGATAATAAATACCATACTTAATCCATGCTCAAATTTGTGATAAATGGAATACAATACAACACAACACATACTACATGTGACCTTAATACAACTTATCCGACCATGTAAGAGTAGACATGCAACTTTCACTATATGCTAAAATTAATAAATGCAATAATGCTCATTGAAATAGAAAGGGTAATAGAATTAGACGTGCAAGATTTTGGATGCATAATTCTGTTTCATCTCCAATAGCAAGTGAAAAGACTCACACCATACCCATTATATATTTATCATCAATCATCATCATTATAATCTTAGTCATTGTTACTTTTATTTAGCTTCATAGATGATCAAGTTAATATATTATGGTTAGGATAGGTTATAGATTTATTTTTTTGCAAAATTTATATAATCAAACTAAATTATGCCCATTGTAGCAAAATTTTTCAAAGCTAAAAAAGACAATGTGTGGATAAAATACATAATACCATACTAGATATATTTCACACATAAGAAACTACTAGTAGACACATGTACTCGTATTACGGGTATAGCAAAGTAGTAAATAAATAAACAAATAAATAATCTCAGTAGTTTTTAGATTTTTTTAAAATTGATTTCTAACTACATATTTCATTAACATTTAACAAAATAAAATATTATGTTCCTTATTGGTAAAAAAAAAAAATAAACATGGCCTTCCTAGTAAAATAAATATGAACATAAAGAATGAGCAGTTTTCTTTTTTTCTTTTTAATTCCAGATGTATTCAAGTTCTCAAATAAGTGGTTTTAGAGAGATAATATATAACCATCTTAATATTTGTATTTCACTTAATAAAGACACCAAATGGCAATTACCAAGAAGAGTTTAGCTTTAATAATATAGACTAGCAAACGATGTATCGGCATTACGTATGTAAAAATTGAATAAAATTGTGTAGTATAATTTATCATCTATCAAATTACTAAATCAAACGCCATGAAGATTGACCATTTAAAAAAGATTGGAAAGTTACATGAGCTATCTATAAAGTATGCACAATTCAAAAAAAAAACATAACTATAGCAAATTAATTATAAGAATACTTTCAAGACAACAGTACATTTTTGTAGATAACGTTCCTCATATAAGTATTGGTTACTGTTACGAAGCAAGTGCACCTATCAATTTTAATATAGCGGATGTGAGTCCGAGTCAATCCCTCAGAGATTTTGAGTACTAATATTAACTTTAGCTTTATTATCTAACCGGAAAATTGTAATAAGTTGAATGAATTAAAAATACTGAAATTAACAACTAAACTACTTATGAGACTTAATTACGCAAATTAGAAAGCAATAAACTACGAATGACTTCAAGTATGCAATGATGTATTTAGGAATTATTTCCCCTAATGTTTAACATGTAACCTTTTTAAAATATATCCAATTCAATTTTTATTATTCTTGACCAGAGGGATTCACAATTAAAGCTAATATCTTTCTCAAGCATATTAACCCTAATCCTAAATTATTTACTGGAATCTCTTTACTTAGTAATATAACTTAGAATTGCATTAATATATAATGAATTCCCACACAAACAATCAACTTTCCGGAAGAAACGTGTATCTTATCTCTAAGTATACATGTAATTCTCTCCAATTATGCTAAGATCTAATTACATATGCAATTTCTCAATTAACATGCATAATATCATATATTGATACTCTAGAATTATCAATCAACAATTAAACAACATAATTGAATCAAGAAAAGATAGAAACTTCATTGAAATTATAATTCAACTCAAGGGTTACATGAAACCCTAAGTTCCATAATCCTAAATACTTGAATTCTAAGCTATCATAACGAATCTAAAAACAAGTTCCATCAAAAATATAAAATAAAGCATAAAAACTCCTCTTGATTTGATGTTCTCGCTTCTTGATTGATGTTCTCCTCAAGTCTCCTCTCGTCTCTTGTGTCTCTCCGTTTCTGTAATGTCTCTCCTCCCCTTTTAAACCCTAAAATATCCTTTTATATATGTATTACATAGATTTTATTTTCGTCACCAAACACGACCTGGGACATGGCCGTGTCCCCAGGTCATGTAACTTTCTACACTAAGGCAAAATTTCTGCATAACTTCATAACTTCAAAACTTCATAACTTCTTCGTTTGAACCCAAAATTGAGTGAAACTTGATTCCTTTTCTTCGTTTTCGAGCCTAGAACGCGTTTAAACCCAGAAATCAACATTTTACTCAATTAAGTATCAATTTCTTTAAAGATAACCAAAAATGTGAGGGAAATGCTATAAAATCACCATATGAAATATGTTTAAAATCAAAGTTATCAGTTACCTTAGGTAGTTTGTCCTTCTTTACTAAAACTTTCATTGAAGTCATCGATACTCTCTCATGATCCCAAAAATTGTCTTGCAATGATAAACTGCCATGTACAACTAGTCAGAAGTAATGAAGAAGAGATTCATTTCATTCAATTATTACTTTTTAAGAGTACATGAAGGCATCAACACTAAGATAATCACAAAGTAGCACAAATTTAATGACATAGAATAAAAGTTCAAATATTATTAATTAAATAAAATTGCAATAACCAAGTCTTTTTACATATTAATATACATACATAAATAACAAAGATCTCTTATTATATATCATTTTTCAACAAAACATTAATTTCTTGTTTGTGCTCCCTAAACCTACTAGTAACTTCTTTAATCTCACCATGAGGCTGGATCTTCCTGGAAAGACCCAGTAAGGTGCTTGCAAAAAGTTAGAAATATAGGGGTATAAGCTATAGCTAGCTTAGTAAGTCATCCATTCATATCACATTTCAAGTAAGTTATTTATTATCAAACATATGCAATGCGAACCATCAAGCATATGCAACAATACACATGACCATCCAAAACCTTAGGTTAAGGATTTATAGTTCTACCAATGCCTAGACATTCAAATAAGCATATATATCTCTTGGCATAACATCCTTAGCTACAATCGCTGGAGAATCTTATTTTCAACTAAACATATACCCATGTTAACATAGTGATCAAGGGAAAATGTCCCTTGATTGATCATAAGAAAAACAAATGGGCAATATTCTACTTGACCCTACGAGAGAATCAAACCTTCGATCACCTAAGAGAACCAAAAGAAATATGTTCATTTTAAATCTAACATAATCCTAGGACAAAGGAAGTTTTAGTTAGCCAAGGGAACTAATGTAGGTAAGTGCACCTATCAATTTATAATATAGTGGATTAAGTCCAAGTGTCGATCCCTCAAAGATTCTAACTACTAGTACTCACTAGATCTTTATTATTTAACCGGCAAATTAAATTTCAAAAAACTTAAAGAAATGACTAAATTATTGCAAAATTAATTTAAAGATTAACTAAGATGCAATTCAATAATTAACAAGAAAGTAATTCAATTAATTTAATATTCAATGTTGTACCTAAATCTCGTTTCTCTTAGATCTAACATGTGATTTTCCTAAAGATAATCTAATTTATTCTTTAATCTTCCTTGATTGGGTGAATTCTATTTTAAAATTAATCACTTTCTTAAGCCAATTAACCCTAACCCTAGAATCAATTATTAAAATCTCTTCTCAAGAGCATGACCTAAGATTGCATTATTGAACATTAAATTCTCTAAGCTTTAATTTGAAATTCTAGAAGAATCTTGCAAATTATCTCTAATCTTGCAACAATTCTTATCAACTACGCCTGGATCTAATCTTATAAGAAATCTCTCGAATCTCTTATAAGATATCAAACTTTAAATTACTATATGCAAAAATAATAACCTAAATCATGAAGCAAATATAGTTTAACCAAGAAAATAATAAAGAACTAAATTAATCAAACAATAATAATATCACATGAATAGATCTAGGTTTCACATAACTTAGATACTAAGGTTCTATTCTTCATACATCGCAAAATAAGAATCTAAAAACAAAGTATAGAAAAGAGTAAAAAGAAGCATCATGAAATCCAAACAAAATTAAATCTTGAAATCTTCTCTTCTTCTTGCTTTCTTAATTATTCTTAGCTTAAAAAACTTCCTCAAAGTCATGCTAAAAAATTCTTCTCAAATAAACCCTAACAACGCTTTATATATGAAGAAATAAAAAAAAAAATATAGGTCAATTGTAAAAGATAATACCGAGAGCACAACCGTGTCTTTTGATCGTATACTTAACTGTACTTCACGTTTGTCTTCTTTTTTAAAAAAAAAAAAAAACTGGAAACGATACAATCAATGATATGGTCATGTCCTAAGCTGTAACAATAAAAAATCAACTCCAATTTTGCTCGAAAATGATACAGTTATGTTGTTAAATTATTTCAATTTTTAAACTTTCATAACTTACTCATTTTAGCTCTAATTTGAGTGAAATTTGTTTTTATCTTTTCATTTTCTCGCTAGATCATTTCAAAGCCTAGAAAACAAAATTTTACTCAATTAAATATTATTATCTAAAAATAAACCCAAAGATTAAGGAAAAATCATAAAAAAATCACTAAATAAAATATGTGCAATTAAAAACTCATTAAAAACTAAATGAAATATTCACTAAGGCTCATCTCATAAGTCACAAGAGAATAATCTCTTAGTCGGTCATGGGAATACACAAATGAAATATTGTTAAGAAACAAATGCCTTCCCTAATCACCAAATATTTAGGGACTAATCATTTCACAAGTCGACCTCCAAATGCATGCAAGCCTAAAACAAAAGAATGGATATAGCCTCATCTAATGTACGACCATCCTCAAAGTCACTTAATTTGCAATAAATGAGAAAGGTTTTAGCCTTTCCATTCTTTGTGTAACAATGGTAGCAAATAATAAAGTTATGTAGAATGTTATGTATGACCATTTTGTCTTTTAGGTTACGATATACCTAAAACTCCTTCACTTTTGTAATCTAACAAAAGATCAAACAAACACATGATCAACATCACATCACAATCATCAACTATGTTATCGAAAATGACTTTAAGTATCTTAACAAGTAGATCAAGCACATATGCTTCCCAAATACCCCATACAAAGCTAGTTAGAATATAGATATTAAAGGTGCCACTAACTACATGCATAAGCAAGTGATACTCATCGTAGATACTCACTTGGTCGATCCTCCTTAATTGCTGTAAGAGTCCTTAAGCAATTCTGAATCAAGATTACCTAAGAAAAGTAAATGATAATTGTATTCGTCAAGAAAGTTATTAGTTAAGTTTTTCCTTCTTTTGATTTTTAGTTATTAAAGGTCAGAGTTTTAGGAAGTCTTTTATTTGTCAAGTCATGTTATATTCAGGTAGTCTTTCATCAAATCGTGTATGAATTATTCTTATTCATAGTCCGAATGATCTGTTTGTCCATATATGATGCTTATCCTCATTTAAGAGTCTCCCAAACCTCGAGTAACGTCTACATCATTATGGTACTATAGAGATAGGTCAAAATCAATGCACGGTTATATCCTTGAGTTCATAAATCACCATATATGTCCATGTGTCATATAATTAAGTCCATAAGTCATGAAAATTGGAGATATATCCATAAAATCTCGAATCATGGTATAAATCATGGGAAACTATTCAGACGTAATATGTAAGATGTTTTAGACGTATTAATTTATCCACTTGTCTTAACTCTTATCATCTTATTCTTTTATTAAGTGGTACAATTACTTCAAATCTTAATTTTTATTTTGATAACTTTTCTCTTATAAAACAATAAGGAGAATGTTGTTTTTAGAGGAATTTCTTCCTTTGGTAAGGGCTTGGAAATTAAATCGAAACTGGTATAAAGCTAAAATATGATTTAGAAGAGGCTCTTTTCTTTTGAAAAAGATGTTGAGTTTGATATGAAACCAAACTCAAAGGCTCTTATTTCGTTTAAAGTTGAAGAATCTCATCTTAAATCCTTGAAGTTGTTCTTAAATATGAAGGAATGAATTAGTAGATGTCTTTATCAACATAAAATATGAGCAAAGATGTTTGTAAAAGTGTGGAATCTTACCTTCTTGATGTTGATTCCTAATGAAATAAAGAATTGGATGGTGGGTGTTAATGTTGGCATGAGAGTAGTTGGGAAGTTGATTGATTGGCGAGTTGAATATGTGAAAAAAAGTGAAAGACAAAGATGTTGTAGTGTTTGTTGGAGACATGTATGTAGTCTAAATGTTCAAGTGGTGGGGCTATTTATAGAAAAAGTCTAGATTTGCTTACTCAATAAGCTTTTGTTAGTTGAATTCATAAGATTGTCTTGATTACATCACTGTTTCTTATGATGTCTTGTATGAAGATTCTTGTACATCTTAGGAAATTTTTAGACTTAGTTTCTTTAAATTTGCAAGACAATTGGATTTGGTCGTTTCTCCATTGCTAATGGTGCCACTTTTTTGTTAGAGCAACAAATTTCACATGTTCCATATTTCTTCGTAATGTAATGGAGCAATTACTTCACTCCTTACATCATCTTCAACTTAGTCAATTAGCTTGTTACACTTTTCTTCCTTTTCTCCTAGAATTTCATCATTTCTCCTATGAAAGACCCTCTTCCTTTAGTCCTGTCAACGTGTGGTAAATGGTTTGATATACACCAAGGTTAGCACCACTTGATGATCCCCTTAGTCTTGTTTCTTTTCCTTTCCAACTTCTTAAAAATTATACTAATCAATGGTCTTTAAATATGTAGTTGGGATTTTGGTTAGTTTCTAACTTATTTTGATAATGTTACTTACTTACTGTAAGTTTTTGGTGTAATCAAAGTCATTTTCACACTTGCCTTTCTTATATAGATTAATTGACTTGTTTTAGTGGTTTAAGTAAATTTTTTAGTCAATTATTGACTTTAGGAAGACTTAAGTTGACAATAATATTCTTATTCTTGACTTGTTAATTAAAAGGGTGTTTACAAAAGAATATGATGGTGTCTTGTCAAGATTTGTGGGTATATAAACTATTTTTTATAATATCTCTTAAATTTTTCTTAGCGATTTTAGCTTATTTTGAATATATCTTTAATTTTTTCCTATCGATTAACTGAACTTATACTAAAATTTCTAGAGGTTTACATACTCCATGTAATAGGGCCACATAAAGTTGTTTGTGACTAACACACATGGTCGGAAAGATAGATTCCCACATTATGTATTGTTTGACCTAATGCTTTGTTGATTGTCAAAGTAAAGTATAAACACAATGGAAATGTTTTCTTGTCATTTCAAATGGGAGATTTAAACTCTTTAAAGTCTTTAGTGTTATTCTAGGAACAAAAACTCTCAACCCTCTTAAATATCCGATTAAGACTTCTATACAAATGACATTTCGTAAAAAGTCAATGCATATTAACCTTATACCATTACAAAAACCTACATTTGGATTTATGTTGGGTAGGAGCATAATTAGAGCTCCCTTATTTAGTGTCAATATATGAGGAGGCATGCCACCTAGTGATATAAAGTTTAAGTATTCTTGTTGGTACATTCGCTTATCATAATTGCTAATAACATCAATTGACTAACCATCATGCCGTTGAATACTCATGGATTGAGGTATTTTTATGAAGTCATCACATATAATGGGCTCAACCCATCACCAACTCATAGAATTAATTCAAAGAAACTCTATTGGTGAGGGATCTCATAATTTGTGTTAATCAAAGGACGTAAACATTACTCATGAGGGGTGATCTGTTAATGCATACATTGATCAATTGACTTTTTATGCACTTTGAAACTATCTAAAGAACCTAACTAAAATCTCCCCCCAATATCATTACTTTACTCCCAAATGGAACATTATTTCCAACAATATCTCTAAGTGTCCTATCCAAGACTTGAAGGCATATAAATTAGCCATGGAAGCTTCATCCTGTAGAATCACTTTGCGTACCTGCAATAGTACAACTAATTTGGATTACTTACTTATTGAACAAACAGAATTTGCAATCTAAATTCAAGGGAATCTTAAACCTTAAGTGTGCTATTCTACCACCCAATAATATTGTTGAAGCAATCTCAAAGGTTGTTGTTGCTAAGGCAATGTGACCACTACTTTAAATAAATGCTAAAATACCACAATATAGGAAAGTTTTACCCATACCACCTAGACCATCAATGGAAAATATGGTAGATTCATTTTGCTCAACTACAATCTTAACTAAATTAAATGCACATGCTTGGTCAATGTTTAAACTTGCAATTGTAGCCATATCTCCATCAGGCACAAGAATAAACAACTCCTCTTATATAGCCTTAGGTATATTGCTATCTTTTGTTAAATCAAGCTGAAGTTACGATAAGTTGTAGTCTAATAAACTTTTCCCATGTTCCCTAAGCGGTGCATTAATGCCATGTAATGAGTTGTTCACCATGTACATATGCCCATTCAATTAAAAAGGGTAATCTTACACCATCCTCGCATGGAATTCATCCCATAGGAACCTAACATTAGCTAGTTTACAGTTTATGATAATGGTTATGTAGGTGTGTGGGTACGAATGCATAGGGCATGTGTGTACTGTATATGAAGTCACACTACATGTGACTAAGGAAATGACTTAAGTGACTTGTAAAGTAAGATCAAGAGAGAAGTGTAGGAAAGAGAAGTAAGCAATCATAATACGGCTCTAACATGTATAGTGACAGGTGAAAGAGTGCGGTGGTATCAAACTCCATAATTGATGAATAACAGGGTAAAGTTCTTAAGGTATTTAAGTGTTTGATCTTTGAGAGAAGATTCCAATAGAGCAACGACATTAATGAGGGTTTTTCTCTTATCTAAATGAGGATGTAAATAAGGTATTTATAGGAAATGGTAGTTAATCCCATCCGTTGGATCATGATGGTGATTAATTGTTAAAATTGAAGCTCTTTATTGATGGATCTCAAGTAAGGTATTCTCATGGGTTTAAGCCTAAATAAAGGTTTTATTTATTATTTTAATATAAGCCAAACTAAGAAACGGATCGAACCAATAAGCCCTACTCCAAGCTTACCATGCCAAAACTCCTTTAATTATCCTAAACATTTGAACTCGACTCTTTAGGCCCTATTACTTTAGCCCAAAGAATCAAACCAAACTAATTAATGAGCTTAAAGCCTAAACTTAAATTTAACCTTCTGGATTTTACCCCCTATTTAAAGTCCTTCGAACAAAGTCAAAGGGGTTTAGGCATCAAATGAGTCTTTTTGATGACTCAAGCGTATGCGCTATTAAACAACTGCATCGCTGCTAATTCATTTAAAAGTTGTTTAAGCGTACAAGTTCACAACACCTCTTAATCGTATGTTCTACCTTAGTTGAATTGAGTTACGTATTGCCCCTAAGACAATACACTAAAATAAATCTTCTTTAAGTTGTCTTTTCTTGAGTTGATTTGTCTCTACAATTCAATCTATATGAGTTATTGATTTCGTTGAATTGAATTTGTATGCTAAGTTCATAATAGCGATCTTATTAGGAAAACTTCATGATCAAAATTGCCTTTATTTTCTTCTCATATAGGAGCATTGTTCTTGTAAGGTCTTCTCATATAATATACATAGTTTGTGCTAACCAAATTTTATTTGTGGAATTATGAATACGGTGGTCCTGTTAGCTAGTTAGCAGGCAGGGATCAAGGGGACATCATCCCTTATGGGCTTTCCGGGGCAGTGCCCTAGAAGCTAAAAAAAACTTTCCATGTTGAGCTCATATTTTTTTAATGTGCTATTACAATAGAAGTTAACGAGCTTATCTATACATATTAGCTTAATTGGGTGTAAGGCCAAGATAGCATATTTCCTTATTCTCTCATTGAAGCCTTAACAAGTGTCTTTTGTCTTATGCTTCTCTTTGTCACCATGAAGCAGGTAGTACCATAAAATACAGCAACTCGAATCAAAGGCTCCCCTTTTTCCCTTCTTCTTACTAAGCCCTACAAGACAATTTCACAATGTTTTGACTCATAAGCCATTACTCCGCAGGTTGCAAAAGAAAAGCACCAACAGGCTTTTCATTAAGAAAGACTAATAGCTTCTTCTTTGTTCTTCCTCTTTTATTCTTTTAACAGCTTTTTTGTTTTCCTCTTTGTAGCTTGAATAGAAAATTATCAGAGAAGAATAAAGCGGTTGAAACTTAAAGACTAAAGTTTGTAGAGCAAGGCCGAAGGTTTGTGAAATAAAATAAACTAGAGAAGGATTTCAAGCTCAAAGATTCGAATTGTTTATTTTGCTTGGTTAGGTCGTAGAGCTGGGGTTAGTCTCATCCATTTCAGTCGTTGAGTCATAGTCGTTACTCATCCTATACTTCAATTGGAAGGAGATATTCTAAATATCCAACCATAGTAAGCCCCTTGAATCTCTTCTTAATTCCATTCTTCTTCTTCTTTTTCCCCCTTCATCTTCTTGTCTATCATTAGTAGTCACATTAATTTCCTCATTTTTTATAGGATTAATTTGTTAGTGTCCTTCTTGTCTATTCATCTTATGCATCAAGAGCTCTTTGAGCTTAAACTCTTCATTTGAAAACCTCTTTTCTTTTTCCTTATAAAGAGCATCAAGCTACTCAAAGTAAAGATAAGTATTAGAAGCATTAGGCCATCTTTTCTTACTTTTCCACACCCTTCTAAAGTATTTATTGATATTCTCCCATTTTCCTTTACATCACTTTGCACTCCAATCATAACCAAGCATTTTCATACAGATGATACCTCCTCCCATAAAGGCACCCTGGGTTTGTTCTCTTAATATTGAACATCTATGTCAATCTTTGTCTTTATTAAAGCTTCAACCTCTTCTTTAGGCCATCAAGACATAATTGCATGAGAATGGTTGTTTCCATAGCTACTATCTTTCTTTTCTAAAATAACTTTTTCAACTTGAATTGGCTTCTTTGTCATATGGACCATAGCCTTCTCAATTTGGATTTGATTCTCATGCAAATTAACAGTAATATCTTAGCTAGAGAACTTTTGGAAAAATGCAAGCACAACAACATCATTTACGACAATAATAGATCTCTCTTGTTCCAAAAGCTCACATTCTCTCTTTAACCATGCCAACTCTTGCCTTTTCTAAGCTTCTTCTCTCATAATTCTCTCTTGTTCACATTTTTCTAGTGCTTCCAAAAGCTTATTTTGCAAGTTTTGTTGCCTCTTTAACACTTGTTGCATTAATCCCTCAAAGTAATCTATTAGTTTCCTCTATTTATTATAACTTCCTAGTTCTTCCTTCCCTGGCCAAGACATTGTCAAAGTAAAGTTATCCCCTATTATAATAGCAGTATTCTAAATAGAATCTAGAATTACACTTGGCATAAAACTTCTTGTATTCATTGATGTATGCATTTTTGTTGCCATTGTACTTGTTGTTGCAATCAAATTTTAAACTTCGTTAAAGGATAGAGGATCAACTAAAGGACGATTCTCTAATAATTCTAATTGTTCGAAAGAACAATAGTTCTTGCCACAAGGTCGACCAGATATGCCCTCTCTTATCCTTTTGTAGTACTTTTGTATATTCTCAAACTTCTCCTTACATTTTTCTTTTTCACTTTGAGTATGACCAAGCTTAACTAATTTCTCGAAAACTTGATCCCAAAGAGGAGCTCTATGAATAGTAACACAAAAGGCAACATCCATATCAAACCTTATCTTCAACAAAGCTAAAGTTTCTTCCTTTAGCCATCTATTTACATTTCCACTTGAATTTCTCTCATTAACTTCAACTTTATCCATTTTTTGTACTAACTTGCCACCCTTCTCCTCTTGTATGTTCCAATCTCGGCTTTTGATTCCATCTCAGTTATGAAATTAAAGTCGTTGTATTTGTTCATGAAATAATCTAATGAATAGGATATCCTCTACATTGCAAATAAGTTCCAAAATGAGGCCATATGTCTTCCGTTGTACTCTTTCATTGGCTTGTTCTGTCATTTTCTTTTAAATAAGATCTACACTTATTTACCAATGTTGACACGTGTGTAAAAAGATCAACACTTCTTTTTGAACGAACTAACATGAAACTAATATCTCTTCATTATCTATGTTTTATACGTAGTGAAATTAATATTCTGGGAGCTCAATCGGATTTTGAGTAGCTATTATCTCGACCTTGCGCAATTAGCAAATTAGTACGATTTAAGAAGGATCTCTTTACCCCTAGGAATGTGACTGCTTGCAATTAAGGGTTAAAAGTCTATGACCGTAACTTAAGGACCACATCTCGAACTAGCAATAGTTAGCAAATCGGCATTATTTAAAACGGGTAGACTCTTTACCGCCCGGACAGTAATTGTTTGCTAACAAAGAGTCAAAAGTATGCGGTCATAACTTAAAGACCAGATCTCGTCCTTGCACTAGTTAGCAAATCGGTACAATTTAAAGAAAGTAGACTCTTTACCGCCTAAACCGTGACTGTTCACAAACCAAGGGCCAATGAGGACCAAACTTCATCAACGGGTGACAGTGAAGAGGTATAATGCTTGGGTCATGAGTAGCCTCCTTTTGTAATCTCTACAAAACCAATTGCAACTTATAATATGGATTGAACATAAGTCTTAAGCTGTAAGGGCATATACACATGAGCACATGAGAGGCGAGTGCAAGCCTTACACATGAGATGAACTAAACATGAGCTTTGGACATTAATACATGAGAGTAGAATGTGAGCTTGTGAGTTGAGCATATATGAATAAAACATGAGCCCTAGATATCAATACATGAGAGTAGAATGCAAACCCCTAAGCTGAGCATTAGAACATGAGAGCGAACATGGGTCTTGACCATTAAAGTTGAACATAAGTGAGCATGAGTTGTAATCACGAGCCTTGTACATGATTTAACATCAAAATCGAATGGGAGCCCTAAACATGATCCTTAACCATAATGTGAGCCTTGAACTTGACATCAAAACGTAACATGAGTCTTGAATGTAAAATAAACCTTGAACATGTCATGAGCATCAAGCATGACTCAACGTGAGGCCTGCACACGACATGAGGCCTGAGTGCGACATGAAGCCTGAACATGATGTGAGGTCTAAATATGACATGAAGTCTAAACAAGAGGTTAAGTCTGATCATGATGTGAGGTTTGTACATCATACAACCCCTGTGAATACCATATGACCCCTAAACACAAAGTAAGATTTGAACATGATATAAGTCTCAACATATTATGCTAGACATGGCACTCGATACATGAGCTGAATGCAAGTAATTCAGTCATGATCCTTGTCAGCATAAATGTGAAAAGACACAAGCCCATTATACGAGCTAAACTTGAGACATTGAACATTATTCTTCTAACATGAACACATGTGCTAGAACATATCAATTAAATCATCGTAAACATGTGAGCTAGGCATGGTATCAATAATCTCATGTGTGTACTAGCTATTGTCATCACACATTGCAAGAACCCTTATGCATATGCATTATCTCTAGACTAACTCTCTTACTTTCCTTCATTTACAGGTGGTCACTTTCTTTCTACTTGCATATAGACATCACCACTACCTTTAAGGGTCATTGACATGGGCAAAGAATCTAGGAAGTGCCATTCTTGTAGTAACAACACTAACAAGAACAATGAGGTTTTGGCATATTCTAAGAATCACATTCTAACAATCCCCTTACCTTGAGACAAATGGCTAAACCCAACTATTGAAGGTGACTTCTTCTGGCGAGATATAAAGAGGTGGGATATACACCTCCATCCACCTAAGGATAGCAAGCTACGTTTCATAAGACAAGAACCTCTAGTACATAAGAAGGTGGAGATAGGGGTAGATTCTGTGTTACGTTTTAGAAACAAGAAGAAAGAAATCCCTCTTTCAAAAAGTAGCTTCAATGACCTGAAGCACATAATAAACGGTTGGTTATCTTGGGTGATGTACATCTTCAAGAATTTAACATATAAATCCATTTTGGAAGAGGCAACGATGCACTATCCCATATGGGTATCTTTTTGTTTAACTTTGCATTGCCCACAAAAGAAAAAGACTTGGCAAGTTATCATTTGGAGTACTCAATCACATACCTTTGTGACGGTATGGGGTGAGATCACTCCAATACTAAAGGATGTTGCTATTCTTCTAAGCCTTCCCAATCTTGGATTGGCCAACATCACCACAACTTCAATCTCGGAAGATGATCAGGCACTAATTAAACTATTGGAAGTGGAAAAAAAAAAAAAAGGCTTTAGATACTCATTGACATGGTACACTTGGTGCATGGATCAAGCATTTCTTTAGGCTAGATAAGGTTAATAAGATGGGACCTTAATATCAGTACGAATAAGTTCCTACATTTTGATGTAGCATTGTCATCATTTACCCTTTTGTATCGGTGTTCACTTTATAACCTTAACCTAATCTATCTTGTTTTACATTTCAGGCATGAGTTGGAAGTCTTCATTGCTCGTTAGTTGTCATCATTCGTGTTCCTAAGGGGCCTAGAAAAAGGGGTAAGTACTCGGCTCTTCTACTTAGGTATTCGCATTGCGTAAGGGGAACATTTCACTTTAAGGCCCTTTTACTTGGGTTCCTTGTATAGGCACTTAGACCTTTTTCATGAGACTTCGATACACTTACAAAGGAGATATGTTGTGGTGTCGTACGTAAACCTAATATTTTTAAATATGTTCTTTCGTGATCATTATAGGAGATATTATGGTCTCCACCTTACACATTCTAATGCCATTAGGCTCCGAGCTTAGGATAGGTTAATAAAAAGCTTCTAAGTACTTTGAAGAATGTCATGGATGCTTGTCACAAGTTCAATTTTCGTCCGTACATAAAGGAATTGCCTAGATATGAATGGTACTTAGAAATCTACCCTTCATGTTTGAAGGACTTGGTAAACTTGATAGAGCTTCATGATGAGCCTTTTGATGTTGAGATAGAGTTTATCTTTTGGAGTATACTTAGGGATCTTCCATTACTTCATGATTAGGCCAATGCTTCTAGTTGCTTCCTTAAGTGTAGTATCATGAATTATTCACCTAACTGGGTTGTTCGACAGCTAGGGTTTGATCAAGTAGTGCCTCACAATTTGATCATTAATCAAAGTTTTGACGAGTGTTGCAAAGCATTTAGACCTAAGAGTCGAAAGAACATTTATTAAAGGATCAAGCAATTATTCTTTCCTTCCATGAGTTATTCTAAGGTTGCTTAGAGTAGCTAGCTTATGTATTGGAAAAATTGCTTAAATAGGCTTAAGAAGTATGTCTTAGAGACAGCTAATGAGGATTTGCTTGAAATAGTCATTCAGAGATATGAATTTTACTTCTAACTCAAAGAAGACCCAAAAGCTTCTAATAGTACAAAGCCGTCTGATGATGCTCACCATTTCCCCCATTAGTCATCAAATAACCTAACAATAGCCGCATTCATAAGGTAATATTGTTAATAAGCTCTTCCTCCTCTCTCTCTGTTTTCTTTTATACTGATGTTTTCTTTAGGTTTACTCTTTTGAGTTTCCCCATTCTTGTCTGTCATAGGAGCAAAAGGGAAAGGATAGGATCAACACTTCTACTAAACAAAAGATGGTGAAAAATCATCTTGATGAAGTAAGTGGTGTTGCCCCTAAAGGAACTTCCTTAAGTCGATGTGTTCCTCCTATCACTTAGCTTTTTCCAAGTCACTATGGTATGGGAGAGGTGCTTTGTGTTGAAGATCGACCTACTATTATTGAGCTTGTAGACGAAGGAGAAGATGATGTTGAGTCAATTGATTATGGAGATTCTCCCAAGCGTATTGATGACAATAGTAAGGATTTTGCAATAGACACCAATGATAACTAAGAGGGGCAACTCAATGATGAAATAGGCTTTACATAGCAAGCTAATGAAGGCACCCATGGTAATATCAGAATCTCTTATGTGTTCAATATCATTGATGATTGTGAAGATGTCGAATTTTCACTCTTAGAAGAAAGTGTGATCTAAGCGTTCATTGATGCTTTGATAAGTATAGGGTTTGTGATGAAGAGATGCATGCTGCACCTAGAATGTCCCTGTCTTTTGTAGCAACACAACTTCGCCTATTCCAAGAGATCCTATAACATCACTTCCCCTAGAGATTAAGACATTATAACATAGAGATAAAGGGGCCGCAATCAAGGCTTTAGCAAGTTCAAAAGATGCCACATCCTTTCATAGCTTCACCATACCTTCTAACCTCCTAGTACCATTAGAGCATTTACATAAGATGGAGGGAGAATTTTGGACGGGATTCGTTTGTTTAGGTACTACTATGACTACTCATGTCTTGGGTCTACTTGGGCAAGTTATAGGGTTATTTGATGAAGCTTGGCACTCATTATTCGTAAAGAATCTTAAACTTTTGATTAGTAGTGTCTCTACAACATGTGCTTTCAAATTCAAGGTCAACAAGATAGAAATTATTACAACTGAGGCTCAAAAGTGTTAGGTAGTCGAGACATTGTGGAAAGATTTAAGTTACTCAAAGTTGAACTTGCAAAGGCAAAACTTGAGAGAGAAGAGCACCTTGGAGGCATGGATCTTGATTCTATTTAAGCATCTAGTGTCGAGTCTTAATAGTTTTGCTCTTACTTTCTATGTACTTTTTTTCTACATAAAGTGTATGGCCTTGTTGAACTTTGTATGTATCATCTTGCTTCTCACCTATGTAAGATACCTTTGCTGTTGATATGTATGAGACCCTGCAAAATTAGAATCTAATAATTAAATTTAAGGCATCTGTAAAGGTTTCCTATTCAAGCTTGAAATTGCAATGAGAGAAAAAAAATAAAATAAAAAAGAATCTAATAGGCAATCATGGTAATATGCAAATAGTTGCCTACAAACCATTATTATCATTATTACTTAAACCAATAAGAAAAGACAAATAGACTACATACAATCTATAGTTGCCAATTTAGTAATCAAGTTGGCTTCCCTCCTTAAAAGAAGTATAAAATCCTGACTATTTTTTAATAAACATGAATGAAGTATCAAGTGGACACGTAGCCCAAACATGTTATGATTTTATTGGACTGAGAAGCAAGAGGGACACTTGGAGAAACATTTGTGTTAGTAACTAATGAAAAAATTAAATTAATATTATACATTACTCATAGTTTATGAATAAGAGCTACAATTCATCCGAATGCGTTGGCTTAGAGTTAATAGCTTGTCAAACACCTATAGGCATCTTGTAATTGTGGTACTGTAATTTAAAACTAACCTCATTTCACAAAATCCCTAAATAGTTATGTACCAAGGAATTTTAATATAGAAGTCTTAAAACAAACTTACTCAAATTTTAATTGAAGCAAAAGAGCTACCATTGAATTTATTTAGTACTATTATAGGGAATAATCACTCAAGGACCTAAGGTCAAGATTATTCATTAGATCTTTAACCAAATCTTTGTGATCGGTTCGTTCCTTCTTGAATCAAATCTAAGGTAAGTTTAATTTTATTGGGTTATACATGCAAGTTACATTTAATTGGAAGTTGTTTACTGTAAATATATGTTCTGATATAGAATCTTATGGGAATTTGGGATGTTAACAAGGATTTGGTCTTTATATGAGAAGTTATGTATATTGGGATCTTGAAATTGGAATAGGATTAAAGTAATAGATGAAAGGATTCTTGTATTGGATGAATAGTTTAGGGGATCATGTACCGTTCTAGCATGCCAAACTTAACTGGTGAACCCTTATTGGTAATATATCAAATAATATTTGTGTCAATGCATGATTTTTGGGATTAAAAATAAGAAAGAAAAGGTAATTTAAAATAAATAAATAAATATACATATATAAATGTATTTATATATTTATGTCAACCGAGGGAAAATGGACTAAAATAATATCCATAAGCTTTATGAGTAGGTCATGAAATATAAGTACTTACTCTCTCTCTCTCTATATATATATTTGAGTATATAGACATGGACATGTATGACATATCGCATGGTAATAAGAAAAATCATTAAAAAAACGAAAGGAATACCAAAATACCTATGTGAAAATGGGTGCTATATACTGATGTAAAAAATAGCATGTACACTACCTCTATATATACGCTTAAGAACTAATTTGGAAGTATAGATAGAATGATACTAACATAATTTCATTAAGTATTTCCAAAGTATATAATAACATAAATACTTACAAGTATTAGAAAATAGCATATTTTAGAGGTTAAATGTGATTTTACGAATATAATCCATGTTTTTATATATATACATATATCAAAACAATGTGTCATAGGTTAATAATTCTATTTTTCATCTGATATAGTATGAAAGTTTATACTACATGAAATGGTTTTCAAGTATATTTTACTATGTGATATATGTGTGTACATATATATATATATATGTAGCATGAAGGTTATGTATGTCTATTTCCTAATCCATGATTATAAATATACGAGTTATTCAAATATTATAATTACGTATCGAGAAATAATCTTTCAATTTATTATAACTACAAGAAGTGAATAAAATATAAAGAAATGTACCTTATATATGCATATGTATATATATATTATATATACTATTTTAACATAGGGAGGATGGAATTTTGTAAACCATATTATACAATATAAGCATATGATATATAATATTATACCATATAAAGTAGTAGAAATATATATATATATATATATATATATTAGCCTTACTATATAAATCTATTTAGATGTATTATAAAATATACCATGAGTAAATAAATATACATTTCATAGTAAGGGCATAATTATGCACCTAAGTAACCTGAATAAAGTAATGGTTTTAAAGGCTTTGTTACATTGTATAGGGGATTAAGGTAGAGGACACTATGAAGAGCGGGGAGTAAAATGTAGATACAGGTAAGTGAGATCAATACTTTACAGTATTTTGGGATATTATTTCAAAATATCTAGGGACTTTGATATGTATTGGCTTGTGATTGTAGTTAGCTATTTGTGCGTATACAACGATTGTTGTTGAGTGTCGATTTGCTGTAGTGGAAGTTGAGCTCTATGTTATTGTTGTTCCATGAATATTATGCTTGAATTGTTTAAACTTAGTTGATCACCTAAAAATGAACTAACTTAAACTCGGCTTAACATCTAACTTGATATGTATTGCAACTCATTAAGGGTAACAATTAGAATTCTCGAGCCAAACATGGACTCCTTTCAATAAGGATAGCTGAAATGGTCTTTTCCCCACCCTTAGCCGAACTAAGTGAAAGGAAGGGAGGTCACAACAAGATTGGGGGCCGTGGTTTAAAGATAATCATAGGAGGAGGGTATTCTCCATTGCACAAGCTTCGGTTTAGTCTCGATTCACGATTACACAACATCAATCTCCTCAACACAAATTAGAGTGGGTAAAATTTCTCTGATCTCACAATAGATCGAATAATATCGTGCGATGGCATTTGCTTATATATGCATTGCATCTTACTAACTTAATTGAAAACTCGGCTTATGATGTGCTGAATGTATACTTCTATCTCTGCCCCACTTACTAAGCAAGTTGTCGCTAATTTCCTTATAGCTTATTTTATAGGTTTCAAATGGATTACAGGTACCTACCCAACACCAAAATACTAGTAAATTGGGATGGGGAGTGAGATGCAACAAGAAATGGCTGGTTATTGCCCTTAGTATTGACTTTTTATCTTTTAAAGAAAACTACACAAGACTCCTTAAGGGCTTGGTAGTTTACAATATTTTGTTTTGTATGTGAAATGACAAGTACTTATAGGATTTACCACTACTCTTTTATAAGATCAAATTATAAATTTATTTTTTAGCAAATTATTTCAAAGGATTACTCCACATGTTTATATCAAACATGCATCGAATTGGACGCTTCAAAAGGATAGAGTTGAGTATGCCTAATGTAAACTAGATTTAGGATAGTAGCTATGAGGACAATTTCTATTTTAGAATGGCTCACACGATGGGACTATTACGACTTCACCTTTTCGGGGTATAACAATGCGTACCCATCTTTAAATGGAACATCATGAATTAACATAAGTTAGTTATTAATTTAGCAAGCTCTTAAAAGTTCACATCATTATACATTTAGAAAATATTGCATTTCCATAGTAGCACTTTATAGGATAAAAGACAATAATGAAACATTACTTCATAGCTTGCTAAATTTTCGAGAAAACCTTACACATTGGGAGTGCATCCTCATTTGCAAGCAAGGATTCAAATATATGATTAAATAATATAGAGATATCAATTGCAATAAGGAATATTAGTGCCATTAGACAATCATGTGATGAGTTAAGGGGGTATTAATCACTACTTAATTATTTTGACATGCTCTACAAATGTATACTCAAATAGTGTAAGTGATTGTCTTATTGGATAGAGCATCATAAAGTACACTTGGAAGTCAATGCTTCAACCAGTCAACAACTCATAAGATAAATGTATATTATGCACTTGGGAGACAAGTCTCTTATCAAGTAGCAACATTATAAAATCAATACCTTGTTATTGTTTTCATCTAACATATAGTGCATAAAAGAGACAATAGTAGAAATAGATATGTAAAACAAGCTCTTACAACTCGAGTTGTAAGTTTCATTCATTTAACTTTACTATAGTTTCCTTTTTACAAATGAAACTTTTTGATATATTGAAAGTTGATAGGAGCAGTAATAGCATCTGTCCTAGGATTCTTGAGTTTGCAATATCCACTTTCGTGCAATTCTCCAACTATGAAAGGTCCTTCCTACTTAAGTATAAACTTAGGCGCTAAAGTACCTCGATACACACGCTTGATTACATAAAGTATAACATCACCTTGTTAGAATGATCTCTTTCTTACTAAACGATCATACACTACTCCAAGTCTATGTTGATAATTGATAAGATTACGTTTGCCGATATCACACCTTTCATCTAACACTTCCAGATCCATCATTTGTAATGTGTCAAGTTCAAGTTTGACTTTTATGGCCAACCTATCAAATGGGATCAAGACTTCTATAGGAACTACTACCTTAGCCCCATATACCAAAGAAAAAAGGAGTTACTTGCATCAGCCTTCGTTTAGATGTCTTATAGGCCCAAAGTGCTAACGATAGCTTATCATACCATTCTTTATGATTATCATGAACCATACAACTAAGTATCTTCAATAAGCTCTTGTTAGTGGCCTCAACTTGTCCATTTACTTTCGAGTAATAAGGCATAGACTGTACATGATCAATATTATAGGAAGTCAACAATAGGCGAACATGCGAATTAATGAAAGGAGTATCATTATCAAATAAAATATACTTCGAGATTCCAAACCTACATATGATATTCTCCTTCGTGAAACTTGCAACTACTAATCCTGTTGCCTTCTTTAAAGGAGCTGCCTCCACCTACTTTGTAAAGTATTTTGTTCCTACCAAAATCGAGATGCATTCTTTCGATGATAGATGTATAAGTCTAATAAGATCAAATGCCTACGTATGAAAAGGCTAAGGAGTTGTGATACTATTGAGTGTGATTGTACAAGCATTGATGGCATCGCCATGCTATTCATAGACAACACACTTCTTAGTAAAATTGAAAGCATCCACTTCCATTGTTAGATAGTAGTATCCTCTATCAAGCAGGTAATAATATAGCTTCTTTCCTCCTTAATGTTCCCTATACTCTCTAACATATACCTCAATCAAAATTATTTCTATTTTAGGATAAGCAATGCACTTTAGGGGTTTTCCCACAAATGATACTCTAGAAAGCTTATCCTCATGCATAAGATATTTCCTAGCCTTTTATTTTACAAGTTTAGCATCTATACTATTCGTTAGTAGCACATTTTTTTCAAGTAATCAATATAAGGCCGCCTCCAGTGTATAGCACTAGATACGAAATTACACCCGCTCTAGTCAAGGAGCTTAGAACATTTAAGGCAATATACTTGCACTTGAAGCACGTCTTTAGCCATTGATAGCCAATAATAGCCTACACATTAAATACGACGACACAATGGTGGTCCTTCCTCCCTACACCAAATGTAGTGAGACTTGTGTAACTTGAGACGAACTTCCTTAGAACCAGCACATCAAGACAAAAGACCTTTTAGACCCTTATAATATAACATCCCATTAATTTTGACAAAACTCTTCAAGGTCGAAACATAAGTTGTATTAGGTTATACTAACTATTCCATAAGTGAGAAGCACTAATTATCTTGCATGTCTTCATTCTCATCAACAAAATTCAAAGATGTACATGGTACAGTTTTCTTGACTACTTGGACATTTACATTATCACTTGCATCTTGAATTGGAATTTTGGATGCTAATGTAGCCAATGCATCAACGTATCTATTCATTGATCAAGTTGTATGCTCATACCATACAGAGTTAAATTTTCTAATCATAACTTATACTGCAACCCCATATGGCATAAGTGTAGATTCCTTTAAGCCAAACTCACCTATAGCCTATTTAATGACCAAATTTGAATAGCCTCAAATACATAATTGACATGCTCTGAGTTCTTGTGTAGATAATAAACCAAGTAGTAATGACTCATACTCAGCTTCATTATTGGTGCATAAAAAATCAAATTTAAGTGCCAATAGTATCTCTTGACCCTTAGGTGATGCCAATATGATTCCTACTCCCTAACTTTGATTTCCTACAAAACCATCAAATTGAAGCATCCATTCACCATCCACCTTGACTATCAAAGAATCTTCATGAAATTCAACTGGTATTATATCTATAGTTTAGCCCTCTTGGGCATCTAAGAAGTATGCTAACAAATCGGCCAAGGCTTATGACTTAATAGTCTTAAGGGATTGCACCGAAATGTCAAATTCTCTAAGAAGGAGTAGCTACTTAGCAACTCATCTTGATAAAGCTAGTCATGACAATAAATACTTGATCGAATTTGAACAAATTACCAGATTAATCCTATGTACAAGGAAGTAGTGTCGTAATTTCTGCATGGCAAATACTAGTACAAGACAATGCTTCTCATAAGCTAGGTAATTGACCTTGCTCTCTTAAAGGGTTCGGCTCAAATAATACACAAGTTGCTCTTGACCATACACTTCTTACATAAGTAAAGCTCCAATGGATCTATTAGTAGAAATAAGATACAAAATCAATGGCAATTCTTTAATAGACATGGTTATAGTCTAAGGGGAGGTTAGGATTGTCTTGATTTTTTAAATCGCCTCCTCATGAACCTGCTCCCATCCAAATGAAATTCCTTTTTTCAAAAGTTAGTGTAATGGGTATGAAATCTCAACAAGTGTAAGCATAAACCTTCTAATATAAGAGACCTTTCCCATAAAAGTTTTTAGTTTCATTAAAGTGGTAGGGGATGGTATCAATCTTATAGCTTGCACTTTTGCAGGATTAACATCAATTCCTGTTTGATGGACAACAAACCCTAGGAACATCCCTAAAGATACTCCAAAGACACATTTAAGAAGGTTCATTCGAAGCTTGTACAACCAACACCATTTAAAAACCCTTTGTAGATAAATCATGTGATTAGGTGCCCTTCTAGACTTAATGGCTATATCATCGACATAATCCTCCATGAAGTCATGCATTATGTCACAGACTATAGTGGTCATTGCCCTTTGATAAGTGATGCATGTATTCTTAAGTCCAAATGGCATGAAAGTGTAATAAAAGTTTCTTATTGGTGTCTAAAAGGTGGTACACTCTGCATCCCTTATTGTCATCTTAATTTAATTATAACCACTGAATCCATCTATAAATGAGAATAGTTCATGTCCTGTAGTTGTATCTATCAAAGTGTTGACGTTTGGTAA
Source organism: Lumnitzera littorea (assembly GCA_024138015.1). NCBI lineage: Eukaryota > Viridiplantae > Streptophyta > Magnoliopsida > Myrtales > Combretaceae > Lumnitzera > Lumnitzera littorea. The sequence goes on from JAMXBB010000007.1 coordinate 75,433,423, forward strand.
ATGAAAGTCATCTTTAGGATAAGCCTTACTAAAATCCCAAAAGTCCACACATACTCTTATCTGTCCATTCTTCTTTCTTACTGGAACAATGTCAATGAGCCAAGTAGGATGTTGAATTAGCCTTATGAATCTAGCTCCTAATAACTTCTCGACCTCTTACTTGATTTGCACTTCAATTTCAGGGCGGAAGACCCTTTGTCCTTGCTTCATAAGTGTAACTCCCAAAGTAATATTCAGTTTGTATACTACGAGGCTGGGATCCAATCTTGGCATCTCTTCGTAGGTCCATGCAAACACATCTTTATATTCTTTCAGCAATTCAATAATATGAATTTTTATTTCTTATGGAAGGCTCTTACTTATGAAGATTAGCCACCACGACTCTCCTAGTCGTGCTAGATTCAATTCTTTTATTTCCTCAGCCTGAGGCTCCATTTGGTCTTGTAGCTGTTTTAGGGCGACTTGGACTTCTTGCACTAATATGGGATTTGAAGAAGAGAGATATACCTCCTCAGACCTCTTATAACATCTTAAGTGATACACAAGTCTTCCATCCTCTCTAATAAAATTTTCAATCTTATTAGTTTGTTTATTCTTCTTCCTCCCCCCACGACAACCATGCAATTTTCACCATAAAACTACTATAGACATGAGCTACAAACACACATAATAAATAAACTGAATATAACTTACTTGTTTGTGATTATTGTTTACAATAAACCACACTATTTGCAAAAATGAAAGGTTGGAAGAAAAACATACCCTATATGTTTGGTAATTTGTGCTTCATCTGTAAAAATTTTCAAACATAAGAGTGAACAACAAACCCAATAAAAGAACAAAGTAACATGAATATGAGAAGTGTGTATATATGTATATATAGTAAAAAATTTAGGTGTACCTTTTTGAATTTTTTTTAATTAATAAAAGTGAATTGTTATTTCACATTGTCTCTTCTGCATTCATATTTTCAAAATATCTAATGGCATGTCTCATCATTGTCATCCTAATTTAAAGTCTCAACCTTTAACTTTTCGCCAAGAAACTTCCCGACTATAGTCTTTATTTGTTTTTTTCAGTAATCTTTTATAGTTAGGAAAATTACAATAGCCTTTTACAATTACAAGGAGACATCCCTATGATAGCCTTTTTTTTTTTCTTTCTTTCTTTTAACACTTATTGACGAGAAGAATGGACTTTGATGGGATTAATAAATTTAAATTTCATAGGGAAGATTCCTTACCATAGCTAAATTATATAAAGAAAAAATGTTTCACTTTACTATGAAAAGTATTTCCTTACTATAGTCTCTCTATAGAAAGTCCAATTTTTTGTAGTTGTGACCTCTCATAGAGATAGACTCAGTCGCCATTTCTTTTACCTAACCTCGTCAAAATCATAATCATCGATAGCTACATGCCCAAACCCTTTGTCATTAATCTAAATCCTACGTTTAATGCAACCTTGCACAAATACTAACCCAACCCGATTGTCTCCTTTTTTATCTCTATCTCTCTCCTCTTTCTTACCTTTTTCTTTTTATTGTGAATATAAAATTGTAGTGTTGCCTTAGAAAAAAGATTATTCTTTTCTTTTTCTTTTATGTAGATATTAGAGTAAGGTTAAATTAAATTGATAGGTTTTCATATATAAAAACTGACCAAAAAGTAAAAGGAAAGTAGAAGAGACAGAGGAGTGGGAGGGAAGGAAGCATTGTTCCTCGATTACCAAAAATTGTGAGAAGAACGAAGGAGGAAAAATGGAAGAGAGGAAGAAATGAGAAAAAATGAAGTGGAAGTGATACAACAGTTAATGAAAAGTGGAAAAGCATTTGAGTTAATGTTTATTTTGTGGAGTCTAATGATAAACATTTTGTTTAATAATCTATATTATTAAAGTCCTTAAAGGCTTTTGGTGTCTTAGATCCGTTAAAAATGTCTCTCATTTAATGAATAATCACTGTATTTTTCCACTTCCTAAATTTTTGTTAAAATGGGTTGCCATCCCACTTCGCTGTCTCTCTCTCTCTTTTAATCAACTTATATAGATAACAAGCTATTTATTTATATCTTACATCTAAAATATTGAAGATACAATTAAAAATGGTGAAAGAAAATTACATATAATTATTATTATTTATTTTTTTCACAAGAATAACGAGTGAAACATGCACTAGTAATAGATAATATAAGATTTTAATATCATTATTCTATTATTAGTGAAATGCAATTATAACATAGATATTATAATTTAATGAAAAATTTTTATTATATAATATTTACATTTTATCTTATATAGCAATTTAATATCTATATAATTTGTATTTGTTAAGATATATACTATCATTTTATTTATTATATAACATTACTTTTTACTACATCATCGTTATTTATTAATACATTAATCCAAGTAAATAAAAAATAAGTATTAATTTTTATATTAACTAGCTAATGTAGCACCCACAATTTTGTGTGCAAATTTGAAAACAATAAATGCTTGCATTTACATCAAATTATATGTTAATTGTGGATCAATAGGGTATAGTGAAAGAAGTAGGCTCAAGCTTCTTAGGGGACAACACTATTGGGCTTGGATGTTTAACGTACTCCTTACTCCTACAAACCTGCAAGAAGCCCTTAATGGGTTGATTCACAAGAGCCTTTCGATGCTCGAGTCAGTAAGAAGGGAGGAAGGAAAAGGTGAAGTGCACTAATGTATGAGGTTCCAAGCACTTTTCTCAAAGGGGGAGTAGAAAGGCCCGATCTGTTGTATGCTAATGTGGTTAAAGTGGAGGTATTCAAAATCATGATCCTTTACCTTTTGGTTCCTTGCACTATTTATAGGTAAGGAGCTTACCTACCAAGGACGTGTATCAACCTGAAGATTGTCCATACTAGCTGCTTATAAGGGACATATGTTGCGAGGGTGATAAGGTGGCTCTAAGCACTAGTCGATTATGGATACATTGATAGCCGCGTTTGAAACTTGAGATGCTGAAATTCTTAGGAGATATTGAGTATGCTCGCCATATCATAGATGTTAGGCCATAATCAATGAGGAGAGAGGAGGAAGGGAAATAAAAGACAAACAACTCTGAGAAAGAGGGGCTCCATCTAGACCACGAGCCAAGGGTTGACCCTCTATAAGACACTTGTAAAGGAGAAGGTAGCTCCAAAACGACAAACACACACCTAAAGGTCAAAAAGGGCCGTGCAACTCGGGTGTACTCAAGCGAGTGGCAAGGTGCTCAATGATTGGGCGTTCGGATGATAGGTCCTTGAGATGCTCGAAGGTAGGCAAAGTACTTGGGGAACTACATAGTGCTTAGGTGGAGATAAGGTGTCTAATTCCTTAATTGCTAATGGGCCTCTACTCGGATTGGGCCTCGAGCGAAGCCTAAAATAGCCTATTAACACTATATAACAAATGTTAAATTAAACAATTTTGTTAAAGCTATGATAAGCTAAAAATTTATTTTTTATCAAGTTACATTTCAAAGGAAATTATTTCATTCTCAGTCATTTTGATTATATTTTTTTTCTTTATTCAATAAATATGAACTACAATTTATGATATTGACCCAAAAATAAAGAAAAATGAATAAATGAGGAATTACAAAAGTGCAAAAATAAACTTTAGTCTTAAATTTTTCTATTTTTCCCATTTGACTGTAACTACTACATAACTTGAAAAGTAAAGGCTAAAAAATTGAGTTGTCTAAAAATGTTTCTATATCTAAAGAGGAAAACTAGAAACTAATATAGTGGGCACTTTCAATGAATATGTACATAAATGTAAGACATTTTTCCATTGTATCTCTTATCCTATCATATCTCATGAAATATACTACAACAAAATTTGAATTCGGCAAAATAATTGTATAGTCAAAGAGAAAAAGAAAGGAAATAATCAAGTGGGTGGCCTACATTATATACATAAGCCATCTTATGCATAACTTTGGTGAAAACAATCCTCATATACGTACCATTTTGATCCGGTTTTCCCTTTTTCCTACTCCTGCTAGTGTACCTTTATTATGCAATTTATAATGAAAATATTTTTAGTTAGTTAAATCCTATTAAGAAAAGCTTTTTCATATAAGTGTTCTCCTTTCGAGTTTTCTTTGTTGTCGTCATTTCCCGTAAAATACCTGCACTCCACAGCAAAACATTAGTCAAAATTGATGTAGACAAAACACAAATTTTTAATAGAATTCATAACAGTACTTACCCAAAGCCAATCACAATAAAACTTGTCATTGTTATGATAATATATATAGGGAATATATGTCACAATGACCAATTGATTTTTTTTTTTTTTTAAATGTCGGCCAAGAAAGTAGTTTGTGCACTTCCAATTGCATCATCCTTTCAAGTACCTTCTTTTCTTTGGAAAGCTATTTGATCCTCTGATGTTATGTCAAAATTCAAACATCTGGTTTGGAGGAGTTGCCAAAATGCTCTGGCGACTAACTGGAATCTTTACAAGCGAAAAATCAAGGCAGACCCGAGTTGTGTTTTTTGCAAAGAAGATGAGACAATTGAACATTTGTTCTTGTTATGCCCCTAGGTTAGAGGTATTTGGTTTGATGTTTTGGGTGTGCGAATTAATAATAGTAATATTACAAGATGGGATGCTTGGCTTATGAATTGCATGGAAGGTCTAAGTGTAGACAAAGAAGCGCCTAAGGCTCTGTTTACCAAAATAACGACATGCTCATGGTTTATTTGGAAAGAGCGATGCTCTTGCATCTTCAAAGGAGATATGTCTAATCCAATGACTATTTCTAGTAGGATCAAAGCTCATCTGTCTGAAGTGGAATCTGCTGCCACTTGTCGCAGACTTAATTTGCAAGCTGCTGGTGTTATGGTTGTGCCCGACAAATGGCGCCATCCGGAGGAGGGCTTAGTGAAGATTAATACAGATGGTTCACGGATAAACAATACAGTTCCAGCTGGTGTCGAGACCATAACGGTTCTCTCCTTGCTGGCTTATCTCTTAATGTTACAGCTAATGGAGTGGAAGAAGTCGAGGCTGTAGCAGCTATGGAAGTTTTATCTCTTGCATGACATGGGCTGAAGAAAAGTGACTCTATGAATGTTATCACAACTTTTAAATCTCCATCTTCTTGCTGGTTTCTCAGACGCTTTATTGATGATTTTTGTTCTCTGTGCAATTATTTTGAAGTTGTTTATCTTTCTTTAATTAATAGAAAAACAAACCAGCGTGCTCATTGGGCTGCATCCCAAGGTAGAAAGGGAATAGTTGCAGGAAATAGGAGAGCCCTTTCCCCGACCCCTTTGCAAAACCTCTTATCAGCTGATGGTGGTTATGGCATGTCTGGTTCATGTACTTTTAACTTTTTTGAGTTTTTGAATAAAGCTTTCCCAGTTTCTAGAGAAAATAAATAAAAAAACATAACTCTTAATAAATAATTGTTTAATAACTCAAATAGTCATCTAAAATGAAATTATCTAAAAAGAAGAATATAAAGATAAAACAGTTGAAGAGCAACCTAATTTGAAAAAAATGCGGAATAGAAATCCTATTCCTATTAATCGGGGTGGTGGTGGTGGTGGTTTGGAGGAATACCTCAAATTAAAAACACTATGTCCAAATAATAGAATGTAAAATAAAATAGTTAAGAAAGCCACCTGATTTAGCAAAGTGCTAGAAAAAAATCCTAATCCTATTAATGAAAAAATAAAATAAAATAACCGAAAAAACACAACAAAAGAAGCAACAAAAAATAAAATAAAATAACCGAAAAAACACAACAAAAGAAGCAACAAAACAAAATATTATGATTTTGTAATCTTTATTCTTTAGAAAATAAAATGAAGAAGAACATAAAAAGGTCTTTAACTTTCAACTTGGGAAATTCACTTATTGAAATTCAAGTATGAGTGGTTTGTGTTAAACTTTAATAACTGCTTTTATTGCTGCTATTAAGAGGGGAGGAAAGAATAGAGAGAAGGTGTTCAGATAGTATTGTGTAAGAGAAAAGAAGCTACAGGGTGGTGGTGCTAGTGGTTTAAATGAGGCGATAAAAAGAAAAAAAAAAAAAAATCACGTGGGAACTGGGGTGGGATAGATAGGGGAGTGAGATAAGGGGATAACAGAGATAATATAGGTAATTAGCAAATATATTCTTTATTAAATTAATTAATAGTTGATATAAAAATCGTAAAAGTTTTAAAAAATCACTTGTTTAAAAGGATTAAACTATAAGTACAATATGGTAGTTACACAAAACCTTTAGGGCTTAAATAATATATATATATATATAGATATAGATATAGATATCATATGCCATATCTTATATATTACTAAATATTGAGTAAGTTCTTTACTTATCATATATCATTTATATTTATTAATATTTCAATTTACTATATAATATCAAATTAAGTAAAAAATATTATTTTATATGATATATGATAAATATAGATATTAATAAGTATAAATATATGACATAAACAAGTAAACATCATATAATAGTTATGTTCCATGACTATCAAAATTTCGAGATAAATTATAGTATTTAATAATAAATACCATTTAGTTGAGTAATTGTTTTAAATGCTTATAATTGTTTCAATCTTAAAATTTTAAATATAATCTTAACACTTAATAATAATTACATCTAGCAAGATAATTTTATAATGCTATAATTTCCCCTTTTTTTTTGGGCCCCAAATGATAATCTCCTACTTACTCTGTGTTTTATGTGTTTTTTTATTTCAAACTTGAACTTCTAACTTGTTAAGGGAAAATTACATAAGAGAGGATGGATGTTTGTGGTTAAATTTAAAAAGATGATGAAGGTTTAATAATATAAAAAATAAATAAACGTTATTTAAAATGATGTAAATAGAGGATGTTTAACAAATTGAGTTGATAGGAGCAAAAAAGTTGTCATATGATAGTAGCAACATATATGTTGTTGCTGTGACACATTAAAGTGTCAGAATGGATGCTAATATATATATCACATAAGTGATATTCAACAAAGTTATAATAGTAATTTAACAATACTCTCTATTTGTATTACTTTTATTAATGTTTATACTCTTTTTCTACTACTAAAATATTTTATCATCTATTTAAGTTTGAACCTAAATATTTATCCTTTATGTTCGATTCATTTGAGAGGAATTGGAATTCAATTTCTCCCATATTCCTTATTATAGCTTTCATTTGGTTTTTTGTTTCCGAATCGCAATTCCTTAAGAATTCATATTACATGAAGTTAAGTAATAGGGATTTCTTAATTCAATCAAAGAATTATGCTTCCTTATAAAATTTCATATTTTTTTCCAAAAATAATCTCATATCAATTTAACGATAACTACCATTATTGCTATTGCCATTGCCATTGCCATTGCCACCGCCACCGCCACCGCCACCGCCACCGCCACTATTAACCACTATTACTACTACTACTACCACCACTACCGACCACCATAATTATTGCTATCGCCGTAACCACTACTATCCCAACTATCATCATAACCACCAACATTATTACTATCATCCTACTACTACCACCATCACCCACCACTATCATCACCACCACTATTATCGTCACAACTACCCCCACCCTCCTCCAAGTAGCTACCTCAACCATTTCCACCACTATCAACTATTACCATCGCCGCCATCGCTGCCACCACTACCACTATCATTACCACTACTACCATCACCACCACCACTCACAACTGCCGTCGACTATTACTATTGTTGTCGAGCCCGCAATCGATTTCCACCATTACCAACACCTATTACTTTAGAATTACTTAAGAAAATAGATTAAAGGTAATTTAGTCATTAAAATTTTATTACATGTCTATTCTTAAGTTGTTTATTAATCTAACTAAATAAAATAATAAATATTATACTCTTATTATATTATTTAAAAATTCTAATTACATTCATCTCTCATTTTATTCAGTAAAGTGAACAAACTGTTAAAATGTGAATTGTTCTCGTTAATTTTATTCCCATGTAAATTATTGCTCACTATCAATGATATCATGCCTTCCTTTAAACACTCTTTGGATATAGGGTTTTCCAACCAATTAGCATGTAAAATAAGTTGTATATAATTTAAAGTCTAATAAAAGCCAACAAAGCATCCAACCGATTAAATAGCACGTTTTATAGTGCTTGTAAGGCAATGCCATGTAGAAAAAGGATATTTCTTAAAGCACAACTATCAATATAGATAACTATTTATTAGAGTAAAGCCATTTCATATATTAAATTATATTGTTAACATATACAAGAAATGTTGTAATTTTGTGGGTCATGATATTGATTAATTATATATCATTGATTGTATAATTAAGTTAAAGGAGTTAAGTGGATAAACAAAAGTGATTATTCAATAAATAAATATGATTTATAAACTCATCTTTATGGATTTTTGGTATGAGCCTAATGTATAAAAATCAAGTATTTTATTGCAACTATTATGATGTATCATAATAAAATAAAATAATATATATATATATAAAAGGTTGAGGTCCTAATCTAGTAGTATGTGTCTTTAGGATTTCTTCTTTTAACTTTTCTCACACACTACTATATACTGGATGGAAGGCATAGCTTTTATAGAAAAGTTCAAAGAAAAGTTCTTGCTATGGATTTAGGTACATTTTCATATACATTTTAATTATATCTTGTACCCTAATTTTACACATGAGATTATGTTGTGTTCAATATAGAAATCTAAAGGTTTCATTTCTAACAAGTGGTATCAAAGTAATCATGCATAAATTAAAGACTTGATTTGATAGTGAAACTGTTTATATTTGTGCTATTATGATTTAACTATTTCTAGATGTTTTTTTCTTTAAGATTGATAAGATGGAAAGCAAGTTGTCCATAACCGTTCGTTGTACGAAGTTATAAATGGAATTTAATTGGACAGAAATTGTATTGGAAATTACGAAGCCACATCCTAAAGATTCAATCATGTAAAACCTAAACATAGATCTGTAACTAGTATATTCGTTTTCACTCTTCTACGATTGGGGTTTCGTACATCGAGGAACATAACTGGATTATTATGTTTCGAAGAAGAAAAAAAGGAGAAAAAATATATACTCTATGCCTCAGTGTTTCGGATTCTATGTTTTAAGAAGCCAAGGAATATTGCTTCGAATTTACAGATAAAGATAGAGATTATATGAATAATAGCCTTTTAACTTCGTTTGGTGTTGGTGGTTTAAAAAAAAAAAAAAACACTTCTTTTCTTGATCGGAAGTTTATGAAAGCCCAAAGATTCTTCAAATTGAGCACACTTTATTATATGCACATGTTGTTTGATTTGAAATTCCAGAATTAGACTTCTTGATACTATGATAGTGTAGTGACAATTAAGCCTAACCATTGATTGGATGAATGGAATTTGGTAAATGTTGGAGATACTTTTTATCTCTTTACATTAAATTCTATGAGATAAAAGTAATTATTTTTAATTTTTTTTATAAATCTTGTCTAATATTTTAGAATAAATTGAAATACTATTTTGTCAAAGTGATCTCTATTATTTAAGTTTATTTTGAAATATTTAGATATCACGTGAAAGATTTATATAAAATACTTATATCTATGTAAATAATAATTAGCCTAAAGGGAGATTACTATTTGGCCAAATGATCAATATGTAATAATTTCAATTTCATGCATGCAATTTTGTTAGTGCAAAGGAAGACAAGTTGTCGGTAGAATTATTTATCAATATTTTATTATTGTATTTAAGGACATCATTTACACTTAGTATTTATGTTCAAAAACTAAATATCAATAATGTGCTAGGTATCTTATAATGGCCCAATTAAAGTAATTACTTTGTCATTGATCAATATTAATTAGATTGATTATGTATGATAATTATAATTTTTATTTTATATTTATCCATGCATTGAAGTGAGAAATTGTAACTAATTGTGAGCACGTATTATTCTTTGTTTAGTCAATGCAAACTCTATTTTTGCCAATTTGAATAACATTTCAATGCTTAATGACATGAACTTCAAAAAATAAAAAGAACATATTACTATTCTACTTGGATGCATGGATCTTGGCTATATGATTAGAATTGGTGAGTCTCTCACCCTTACTAATGAAAGTACTGTTGAAGAAAATGCAATATGAAAAGTGGAAGCATTCTAACCCCATGAGTCTAATAATCATGATGTATTCCATTCCGAATATTATTAGGAGAGTTATGCCTAAGGAGAAAAATGCTAAAAGGTTCCTTATCCAAATAATAGACAAATTCACATGTTTTGAAAAGGTTGGAAGGAGCACTATTCTTGCAAAGCTCTTTTCTATGCCGTATAAAGACAAATGAAATATAAGGCAGTATGTCATGGAGATATCTATTCTTGTTACAAGACTAAAGACCTTAAAGTTGGAATTATTTGATGACATTCTTGTGCATCTAGTCTTCATCTCTCTTCTTACTTAGTTAAGTCCTTTCAAGATAAGTTACAACATTTAAAAAGAAAAATAGATATTAAATGAGCTAATTGCACAATGTATGCAAGAGGAAGAAAGACTAAAAGTGTTTATGTGATGACTCACTCTTAGGATAAGACTTCCAACAAAAGAAAAATGGATCACAAGGGCAAAGAAGTTATAGATGCTAAGACTTCACATGTGCAACAGAAACAGGATAAGGGTATCACTTGTTTCTTTTGCTATCATGTGAAGAAAGATTGTCTTAAGTATGCAAAGTGGCTAGCAAAGAAAGGCAAATTTCTCAACTTTGTTTGTTCAAAAGTTAATTTAGCTTTAATGCTAATCCATACATGGTAGATAAATACAGTTGCAACTATTCACATAAGTGTAACTATATAGGGTTGTCTGAGGAGTCGAATGCTAGATGCCAAATGATGCTAAAAAATTCATCTATGTAAGCAATGGTAAAAAAGTTCTTATTAAGGCTATTGGCATATTTAGATTACAATTAGAGCCTGGTTGTTATTTGGATTTGGAAGAGACCAATTATGTACCGTCATTTAGATGGAATTTAGTTTTTATTTCTTATTTAGACAAATTTGGTTATCTTTATTCATTTGGAGATGGAAAGTTTTGTCTTTTTTAATATTCAAATGTTATTGCTACTGGTACCTTGATTGATGATATATATAGATTTAATTTGCATGCCTTATATATATTAGAAACCTTACATATAAGTAATTATGGTATAAAGTGAAAATTAATAAATAAGAATTCTTTTATGTTATAGCATAAGCATCTAAGACATATTTCCAAACAAAGAATTCAAGGGCTTGTATAAAAAGGAATTATGAATTCCCTTGATTTTTAAATTTTGAAATAAATGTTGAATGTATCAAGGGAAAACAAACGAATATTAAAAAAAGATGTACTGAAAGGAGTTTTAGCGTTTTAAAATTAATACATACTGATATATGTGGTCAATTCCTTACGACTTTGTAGAGTAGTCAACAGTATTTTATTATTTTCATGGACAATTATTCTTGTTATGGGTACCTATATTTGATACATGAAAAGTCACAGTCTTTAGATTTTTTAAGGAATATAAAACTGAAGTTGAAAACCAACTTAATATGAAAATTAAACATGTTAGATTTGACCGTAATGGTGAATACTATGGCAAATTTGATGGATTAAGTGAATAATGTCCTTAACCTTTTATAGGGTACTTAAAGGAATGTATGATTGTTACTCAATACACTATGCCGGGATAGCTAAGTTAAAATGGAGTAGTTGAGTGACAGAATAAAACCTAAAGGATATGATTAGAAGCATGATTAGTTATTCTTTTTTATCAGAATCACTTTGGGGAGAGCCATTAAAGACCACAGTGTACATCCTTAACCAAGTTCCAAGCAAAGTTATATCTAAAACCCCCTATAAATTATGGACCAGTAAGAAGCTTAGTTTTCAACATTTTTATATTTGAGGGTATTCAACTAAAGCTAGGCCATATAGGCCTAATGAAAGAAAACTGAACTCAAGAACAGTTACATACAACTTTGTTGGATATTTACAATAATCAAAAGGATTTAAATTCTATGATCAAGTTCTTACTAACAACCACGCTTGTTAAATAGAAATATTAAACTAAAAGCCCATACGAAATGAGTGCTTCAAGTCAAACCTTTTTTGAGATTGGGAGTGCTAAATTTTTTCAAGATGTTAAATATAATGGGAGCACTGCAATTAGGAATATTGTTTTTGAAGAAGAATGTGTTAATATTCTTACGGTTGCAATTGAAAGTATAGTAGCAATTACACCTATTACTTTTGAGGATGCAAATACAGATGTTCAAAATATTCTTAAGACTACTCTTACTTTTACAGAGGAACAAGCTCTTACTTTAATTAAGAAATCACAACAATCTCAAGAGGAAGTGCCATTACATAGATCCATTGGAGAAAGAAGATCTATGATTCTAGATGATTATGTTGTATACCTTTAAAAGCATGAGTTTGATATAGGATTAAAAGATGATACATCATCTATCAATCAAGCCAAATAAAGTGCAAATTCCTAAAAGTGGATTGATGCCATGAAGGAAGAGATGATATCCATAAGAGACAATGATGTTTGAGATCTTGTTGAATTGCCTAAAGGAGTGAAAGCAATTGGTTGTAAATAGATATTTAAGACTAAGTGAGATTCAAAATATAATGCATGTCTTGTCTCTAAAGGTTTCACTCATAATGAAGGCATTGATTATAAAGAAGCATTCTCTCTAGCTTCATTGAAAAACTTTTTTAGAATTATTATGGTACTTGTAGCTCATTATGATTTAGAGTACCATTAGATGGATGTAAAGACCGCATTTCTTAATGATAACATTGATGAAACAATATATATGATGCAACTAGAGAATTTTGAATTTGAGGAATCAAAGCATTCGATATGCAAATTAAAGAAATTCATATATAAATTAAAGCAAGCATCTAGTCAATGGTATTGGAAATTTAATCAAGTGATTTCCTCTTTTGGTTTCAAGGAAAACACTACTGATCAATGTGTATAGCACAAGATTAGTGGGAATAAATTTATTTTTTTGATGTTATATGTAGGTGATATTTTTGCTTGCAAGTAACGATATAGGCTTATTGCATGAAACTAAGAGATTTCTTTTAAGTGATTTCGAAATGAAAGATATTAGGAATGTATCCTTTGTATTAAGCATACAGATCCATCGTAATTGTTCACAAGGTATATTAGGTTTATCACAAAGAGTATATATTGACAATACACTTAGTAGATTTGGCATAAAAAATTGTGCACCAAGAGATACTCCTATAGCTAAGGGTGATAAGTTCAATTTACTTTAATATCCCAAGAATGACAATGAAAAAAAGGTAATGGAGTAGATCCTTATGCATTAGCGTAAGGAGTCTTATGTATTGATAGGCTTTAGAGTACTGACCCAACCCAAATGTCAAGTTTCGAGCTATATTAGAGGCTTGTTATGTTTGACTAATCTAGATCTGCTCGACCATGTCAGGACTGCACAGCTATTCAATGTCTACTCGGCCATGCTTGGACACCTCAACCACTACAAGTTGGCTCGACTACAATAGGTTGGCTCGGTTAACTAGGTCACTACCAGTCAACTTAAGTCCACCCAAATTAGAACTTCAAGATCCCCATTGGCTCTTTAACCCCGAACATTAACCCTTTGCTTATATATCTCATTCGACCATTTATTTTACTTATGTTATTTGGGTTTCCTATTTCTTATATTTTTCTTAAATTATCCTTGTGTTTTATTTATATTTATAAGAATGCCACTAAAGCATTCTTTTAATCCTTTTATTTACAAATTTGCCATTATATATAAATAGAACACATGTATGTGGTATTAGTCAGACTTTGACATTTAATGAAAAACCCTTGAGACTTTTCTCTTTGAAAACTCTTCTCTATCTGCTCTTATCAATACCTTTAGTAAGGATTGTGGTGAGTAACCTTATCACTTGGATCGATATATCACATTTGACGAGTCTTAGGTCGTGTAGAATCTTGTTGGTGCATCACATCCAATTAAATAGCTCATAGATTTGTAAAACCCTCATTTTAGTTTCTTGTTTTTGTTCATCGTAGTGCCTCTTTGATATGGATTTCATAGATGAACATATGGGCCCAATATCACGTATAACCAAAAGAGTAGGTTTGAGCCGTGAGATGGCTTAAAAAGTAAATAATAGTCAAGGGTGAGCAAGAGTTCCTGTGCACCAACAATAGATATGGCGTACTAACGGCTCATAAGAGCTTAAGTCATACTTGATATGACATACAAGTATGGTCGAAGGTCACTTATCACTAATTTACGTTCAATGGGCTAGATAAGAGTAACTCAAGAGTAAGTAGAAGGATACTTAGCTCAAGGGAGAAAAAAAAGTTCAATGTATTCTTTACATGATTCGTTACGGCTGTTCAATTATGCGAGTATTTATAGTACCAATTTATGGTAATTCCAAAATTATAGAAAATTATAAAAATGGATCCCTACTTGCTAAACAAAAGGAGAATAATTTATAAGAGAAATATGAAATCATGCAAAAAGAACATTACAGATATTAGAAAGGACAATACGGATGTAAAAAAGAATAGTGTGCGTGCATTTTACTCAGTTTGCAGTCCTAATAACACTATGAGCTGAGCAAGGGTAGGCCTTTGATTAGGTTTGGTTGGTGTTGGTAGTTTGGCACTCTGATTATTAGGGCTAAACAAGGGTTGGCCTAAGGACAATTCATACTTAGGTCGACCCCATACAATTGTCAGCTTGGTCTTGGCATTATGGAGATGGCTGTTTTCTTGATTTGGCGCTTAGACTGGGGTGTTACAAAGAGGTTGACTTTGCATATTGGCTGATCACCTCAATAGCTTCCTAGATGGTGTGGAGAGTAAAGTAGCTCGACAAATTAGATTAGGGGTAAACATTGCTCCTTGATGCTTAACTTTCCTTGAACAACTCGGCAAACCATCTGAGAAAGCCTTCGAGCTCGAGAGCAAGTGATCAGTCCTTGATCTCTATCGGGTTTCCTCTTACTCTTGTATTCTTTGATTTTGCATCACATTTCTTAGTCTTTTTGCAATGCATTTATCTATTAGGTATCTTACCTTTTCTTAGTCCTTATAACCTATATCTTTCCAAACCTTAGCAATGTAAGTGTTTGTAGCTTCCTTCCATAAGGGTCTAAATAGCCACCCATCTATTCCCCCGCTTATAGACTAGTTAGCTATCCCTATTGATCTTCTAGACCATCTAGACCATTAACTCTCCCTAAGGGTCTAAAGAGTTTCCCTAAGCATCCAAATATCACCGTCATTTTATTCTCTAGCCAATTAGATGCTTTCTTGAACTTCTTCTAGAAATACGATCCTCTTTTCTTACTAATATCCCCATCGCCACTCTTATACTTAGCTTTAATAATATTAATCTAAAGGATTTTTTTTTTCATTTGCTAGGCCAGTTTGAAAAAATTAGCATCATTTCTCCTTTTTAAATCCAATAAGCCTAAGCCCTATCTTCTTTGATCCTTTTTCATTTTATCCCACATAATAGAGTGAACTCTCTTTTTTTCTTCAAAGTCTCCCCATAGGAAGTCCCTGTTGATCTTCTATAATTGATTTATTGTTCTTACTGGAAAGGTTGATGAGATGGGGATTTTTCTCCCAACCATTCCAGGGATTTTCACTTTTTACCCTATAAGTTTTCTTCTTAAATCTTGTTCTTTCCAATATGAAGTCCAGATCATTTATTTTGAGATTGCCTCCTTTTTTTTTATTGAAATACCCAAATATTTACCCATATTTGCATTAACACTTATCCCAAAAATAGAGCATATTTCTTACTTGAGATTTTTGTATGTATTCCTTAAGATCATGACATAAGACTTGTTGTAATTAACCTTTTTTTCCCAACATGGATCTAAAAACTTCCACCTTTCTCATTACATACACATTTTCAAGTGTTATTTCTTCCATTAGGATGATATCATCTACAAAAAATAAATGGAAGAATCTTACTTGTTCCACTTAATCGAATAGGCTTCCACACTCCCTCTTCTATTGGGTCATGTGTACCCTTACTTAATACCTCCATAATGAGAATAAAAAGGTAAAGGGACATTGAGCCTCCTTATCTAAGTTACTTATTGACTTCGAAACTTTCAAGAGCTATACCATTTAGAAGAATTTGGCAATTAACAAAGGATAGGCATGAACTTATTAGCTTCACCCATTTCCTTGGAAAGTTCTTACATATGAGGCTATATCTTATAAGTCTCATTCAACTTTGTCATATACTTTCTCTAAATCCATATTCATTACCATCCACTTTTCCCTTTCTTTATGTTCAAAGAGTATAGAATCTCTTAAAAGATAATGACATTCTCTCTTTCGGTATAGAACTTACCTATTCTGAGTTTATCAAATCATTTAGGAAGGGCCTCAATCTATTAACAAAAATCTTGCCTATCAACTTGTAAATGGTCATACATAAGTTGATAGGCTTAAAGCCCTTTAGCTTATTTACTTTGGGCTTCTTGGGTATAAGGACTATTAGGGTCTTATTCAGCTCTTCTAAGATAGTTTCTTTGTCTATAATTCCTTTAACTATGGTATAGACCATGTTTCCCATTATACCCTAGCACTTTTTTGGATCCTCATCATTTAAAAAATGAATGAGACAAGTTATTTAGTTAACTTTGATAAATATTCTTTTAAAATTTAGTATGTATCATATCTTGATTAAGCATGACTAAGTAACCTTTCTGTATGGGATACTCATCTATACCTACTCAACTAGGTAGATTTCAGGGGAAAATTAAAGATCATAAGATAGGTTCTAAATAGTAATTTTTGAGAACTTGCTTTCATAAGGTGATATATGAGTATGATGACTTTATACCATGTATTTGTACTATAAGATATATAAGATATAGGTTATAGGATACCATATACCACCTTATAAACATTATTAAATAATGTTAATAAATGAAAAATAAATAATAATGCTTCATTTTTTTCAACTACGAAATATTTTACATAAAAGAAAAAGAAAAGATCGGAGCCCATAAGGTAGTAAGCTATCTTTTTCTTGTATCTTTCAAGTCTCAATGACTATATTTTATGATTCGGTGCGACTTAGTTTGATTCAATTCTATTTTATGAATAGCCTTAGATCTTTAATCCTTTTTTTTTTTTAGTTGTTTATAAATATGATCTTTATTCAATGGAAAATGAAAAAAAAAAAACCTTTATAAGATAAAAAAATAGGATCATTAATAATGAAGAAAGAAATTCTCTTAATCAAAAGTATAAAATTGGTCAATTTGTATATATCTGATGCGTGTTTTCATTTACAACATGCTATTTTTACCATGGAAAACCCTAAAAAACTAATAAAACTGGAAGGAAATAACACTGTGAAAGAAAACATCTAAAAATCTAAATGATTTGACTGACATAATCTAAGAATTATTCTTAGGACTCTAAAAGGAAAATAAATCTAGTAAAAAATAAAGTAATTAGACAAATAACGAAAATAAATGTTCTGCGAGATGGCCTCCATGATCCTTCAGTTAGACTCTTGGAAATATTAGAAGTTTTAGTCAGAAGCTGTAAGCTCTTGCAAGTCCGAAAACAACAACTACAAGCATTCAAAAATTGTATTTGAAATAAGAATTTAGAAGCATTACTCAGACATTAGAAATGAAATCAAAATAAGAATTAGGATTGCCAAGTAAAGACTATGGCTTTGGAATGCCTTTGAAACCTTAGACTTTGTCAAAAGCAGTACTTAAATATATATTAATATCAGAATGTTTGTCAAAGCCAATAGTTGGATCAAGATTAGAACTCGTAAGAGTTCTCTATGGTGAATTACTTGGTCTTCTTCTATGATTTAGGAATTGGTTCGTATTGTGATTCTACTTACAATTACGAACCTATCTCTATATGATTGAGTTGTTGATCTTCCATGGTCTTCTAAATTAAGTTTTAGACTTTGATTCCTATCACCATCACTTCTATACTATAGCATATACAGGGCTAGTAGTGACTAATCTTCGCTGTATCTAACTAAGTGGCTTAATGATTATCACGTCTATGATGGAGTGTCTTACACCATGTCATTGTTTTAAGCTTACTCCAAGAAGAGTTTGATAGTTTTAAGGATTGACTATTGTTTTTTTGGCACCAACAGCTTGGGAATTGATATGTGGATTTGAATTCTCAACCTAAGGTTAAGGAAAGGTTATATCCTAAACATCACCTTTGTTACTAGAAACTCATGTTTGATGTTTACGTTCATATGGTTAATTACACATAACATATGCTTGACAACTCTCTTTGCTTACATATGCATATAGTGTTTGAGAGTGTGTACTACTTTACTTAACATGATTATACTGACACCCCTATAGATTCTTCTACATTTTAGGTTCTTGATATTATAACGTCACCTCATTTAAACCTTTCCTTTTAAGGCTTAGGCTCAGTTTGTGAAAGTGAGGATTAAAGAAGACCTTACCCTTTTTTTGTCATTTTTATTGTAAGCTGAATTAGGTACTTAGAAGATGGTAATAGTATGAGGGTATGTGCTTTATAATATTTCTGGATGACTCAATATCTATATAAATGAAATATGATATACTAGTATGTTTTAAATTTAACTATCCTTATTGATAGTGCTCTTGTCGAGGCTGCATAAATAGTTAATAAAATTTAAAACACTGAAGATTCTCTATCACTAAAAGCATTCATGGCAGGTTGTTGTAATTAGAGAATTGTACGGGACGTGATAAAATCACTTTTTGTTATGGTTAATAAACAAGTCTCTATTGCATGGGATGCCCTTGCCTTCTTTAGTTAAGAGACATGAAAAAATGGGTTTACACATACTCCTTCCGGTAACTTTAAGCGATATGCTGTTGCACCAAGACATACTTTCACTTTATTGGCCCTTATAACTTCACAACTAATTTTAATTGATTCTTTTACCTTCTTTAGATGATAAAACCTTGCATTAAGATATTAAACATTTTATTGCAATTAGGGGATAATGAAATAAAAGGTAACTTTGTCAAAATAAGAAATGATCAACCTAAAAAAAAAAAAAGAGAGTGTAAATATATGATTCATGTTCAATTATATTTTCTCAAAGTAAAGATAATGCTATTTTAGGTATTATGACAGTCTTATGTGAGATAATTATGCAAAGTATTATAAAATAAATTTGCTTAAATCTTATTTGTTAAGGTTATAATGTGGAGTGTGTTCACTATCATTAATGCAAGAAATGTTTAATATTATTTGAGAAAGAAAGAGAAGGAGGAAATTCATTTAATAGTGTTTTAATCATTGGGAATTAGGATAATGGAAAATAAAATCAAAAGAAAGAGAAAATGAGAGCATTTAGCAACACTTTCTCCATAATGATAGCATTATTTTGGCTTACAACATATCGTGGACATGGATAGTATAGCTAACAAAGGAAAAAGGTGAAGGGTTTCCCAAAAGGTATAATAGATTTAGATATATAATAGTACGGGATTTGTGATTAATAACATGATTGAGGAATTACTTTGCAATTTTTAGAATTGCTTTCCATTTATAGATAAAATATGAGATATATCTTTCATGATAGCTACCAAGATGGCAATCATTACACCTATTAGTTGCCAAAAAAAAAAAAAAATGCATTATAAGTCCTAAAACTTTAAGACTTTGTTTTGTTTTCTCGTGACATAATAGCAATTTCATCACTCAATAAATAAAATAAGTTAAATATTTGATTCCATAAAGAATCCTATTAGCAGAAATCTATGGTATCATATTCCTTTTTCTTATTGTATTATAAATACTATGTAGAAACATGCATTTGATTAAAAGTCACATATATGTGACGTGAGTGTCATGCTTCATGTGACTTTTAAGAGGTAATATGTGCCTAATGCATAAAGAAGACTTGTAGAGAGAGGTAGAGAAGAGGAACAAATAATTATAGAGAGTTTGGACGTTCAAGCGATATAGGTGTGGGACCTAGGAGTTATAGAGTGTTAACTTTAATGTGATTGAGGAAAAATATCATATTCTTTAATTTTAGACTTACTTAATCTTTTATAGCAACAATGTGATAATACAACGTTGTTTCTTTAATCTTTGATGGTATTACTTAAGGGTGGGTTCTTAAATATTTATAGAGTTTTCTCGTTATTTTGATTTCTAACAAACATATGATTTGTATTTCCTAATTTTATGTTAATGATATAGAGGGATATGTGTCAATACATTTTCAAAGATATTATTAAATGATTTATTTAAATCATATAAATAAAAATCATTAAAATAACATAGATTGTAGGGGAAAAAAAGAAATTGCTAAAAAATTGAAAAAGACAAAGAACTAATTACAATTGGGCCATTAACCCCTATCCTTAAGGAGGTTAGCTAATAAAAACTACATGCCATGTGACTTATACATGACAGTGGGTGGTTGTTGAAGAACACAAGGCTAAATGAGAGAGAGAGAGAGAGAGAGTTGAGTTTTAAGGACAAATTGCAATTCCTTTCGAAATTAAGCTAACAATTAGCATAATTAAGATAATAATAAAATAATAATAAGTGCGGAAATATCGACAAGTGTACTGGCATGCTAGCTCTTGGGGATTAGAAAGCTTTTCTTTTCACTATCTAGGGCTTTACATTGTCAACTCGATTCTTTCTTTTACCGTTATGACGATATGCCAAATTTTCCTAAAATCAACTTTAATACACAACAAACAAATATACTTTACAATCAAACTTTAAGACCATTTGATCACCATTAAAAAATAACTATCTTGTAGAAATTATTGATATATTTAATCATTAACCAAATTAATTGATCTTATTCAATTAACTCAATATAATAAAATAATACTTAATTTAATCATCCGTTTTTGTTTTGTTCTCATTCAAATCAATTAGTAAACCTTTAGTTCAATAGTTGTGTTTACCTTTGAAAAATAAAAAAGAAGAAAGAAAAAAGTTAAAAAACTTAATAGTACCTAAACTATGTATGGGTTAGACTTATAGTTTTTATCATTTGTTTTTTAGCTACTCCAAGACTAACAGTTGGTTCACTTCATGGAATAAAATGAAAAGGGAATGGAATTGGAATTTCTTAATGAATGGAATAAGAGTGTAATATATATTATTTTATTTAATTCAATTTATAAATAATTTAAGAATGTATATATAACAAAACTATAATAACTAAATTATCTTCGATCCATTTTCTCTCTTAACGATTCTTAAAGTAATAGAAAAGGATGACAGCGATGGCAACGATGATGACAATGGTTGATGGAGATAATGATAGCAGTGATTACGATAGTTATGATGGTTGATGGTGGTAGCGGTGACGGCAACGATAGTAATGGTGGCGGTGGCGGTGGCGGTGACAACGGCGATGGTGATAACAGCAGTGGCGGCAGTGATGGCAACAGTAGTGATTGCAGTATTGGTAATGGTGGTGATGATAGTAATAGTAGTAGTGAGGAATCGTGATTCTTGATTGAATTAAGAAATCCCTATTACTTGATTTCAAGTAATAGAGATTTTTATGGAATTACAATTTTATAATAAAAAACCAAGTAAATGTCGTAATAAAAAATAAGAAAAGAATAAAATTTTAATTCACTCCAAGTAAATGTGCCATAAAGGATGGTTGGCGACCCATGAGGAATTGTATAAAACTTCTCCTTAGAGGTTGGCCTAGTCTTTCTTAGAGTAGTCCAAAAATGGTGTTTCTTTTTCTTCTTTTTTAAAAAGCTTTACACTTTTTCTTTTTTTTTTTCTTTTCTTTTACTTGTCTAGTTTGTAAAACCTATGCTAGCTTCTATTGCTTAGTACACATCAAATGAAGATATTGAATTTTATAACTAGTGATTTAATTAGTTATGATATTTAAAATATTCAAACTTTAGATATATAATTTGATAAATAAAAGTTCAATCAGTTATGGCCATTGAACAATTTTAAATTTTTTATGTAAAATTAAAGAGAAAAGGTAAAGCTTAGGTATTGATTTTGCTGTTATTCCAATATAATTTAGTACCATAAGGCACAAAGAAATAGATAGAAAACAAATGTGAAGAGGAACACCCGCCATTTTGGTCAAGATTTAGATTACCATCTTTGCAAACTTCTAAAATCCTGGATAGTATGGCAAGACAACCCATAAATAAAAATTGTTGCATACCAAAGTCCTTTGAAGGCATATGATGAAGATTTCTTTGCCTTTTTTTTTTTTTAAGGAAAAGAGAAGAAAAAGAAACATCAGTTCATTTACAAATGGAGTACCCATCATTCTGCGGTACTTGTCCTAAAACTCCACTGGCTGCTTACATAACGCCAAGTTCGCATCACCGGACCAATCACAATCCACCTTCGTACAAAGGCTCCCGCCACGTCAATAATCCTAAGGATAATTTCGTCATTCCATCCCGGCATGTAAGACCCATTCTTGTAATTTCACAAGGAGCAGTAATCTCCAGCTTCTCCGTTGTGCTGTAACAGTGAAACTTACTCACAACAAAATACCAAAGTCTTCCCTTACAAAAATTCAAGTGAGTCTCCAACCACCCAGTCTCTCTCTCTGAACCCTCGTATCCATTTCCTCATCGGAGCTCGGGGTTTTTCTTTGGCCGTCAATGGCGGCCGCCGACGCATCTACCGGAAATACTCTTCGATTCGCTTTCGGAAACGTCCTCGCATTCTTCATTCTCATCTTGATCGGCGTTCTCGCCTTCTCGATCCGTCTCTTCTCTGTGAGCTACATCGATCTCTCTTGAATTTCCAAAATTTTACAGGAATTTACAGCGTCTTGATTGCTAAAATATTTGATCTTTATAACAGTTATAGTTCATAGAGTTGAAGATTTCGGTATATATGGATTGAATTGAACTGATTAATTGTTATATGAATTGCAGGTTATTAAGTATGAGAGTGTTATCCACGAGTTTGATCCGTATTTCAATTACAGAGTCACTCAGGTTATTATAATTTAACTATTTATGTATGCAAATGCTTTGGTATTTTTGCTGCTATAAGATGTAACTGAGAAAGAGATTAGTTTCGGGTGAATTAGTCGACACCGTATAGCTTTGATATTAGAGGTCCATCTACGTAACCCTTTTCGGGACACTTATTCCGCTGTTTCCTAGCAGCTTTCTGATGAATGAATCACATCTCTGATCACGTTTGGTTAGAATTTAGAAATTAGGGGATTTTTGTGTGATTTGGACATCTTACATGGGTTTAGTTCATTCTGGTGCCAAATTAGTGGATGTGGATTACAAGGGTCCATGGCAGTCCATTTGGTCTAGGTACAATTAAGAAAATAAGTAAACTTGGAGTGAATCTGAAACTTTGAGAACTTACAGGTTGTCAATGAAATTATCCATGAGCTTTTGAGATAATTATAGTTCAAATTTTGAACTTGCCCACTGTTGCAATGTAATGTCTATGGATTGCATTCCTGTGGTTTAGAATTAAGAATTAGCCTTTTCCTTCGAACATTAAGAGCGTATTTATAAAACTGTGTACATTGTCGTAGACGCTTAGGCCTCATCTGGTTTATTCCGAGGAGCACTGTTGCTTTTAACGAGAATTTGCTGAGACTGTAAGGACAAGTTCATAAAATATAACCTTCCTTGGAATTTGACTTCCCTCTTACACTAATTATTAGGATTCCAGGGGGTTGAGAGTTTAACGATAATTTTGATCATCCTACATTTTTACCTAGCTTTCACTCCAAGGAATTCTCTTCCATGGAATAAACCAAATGAGTCTTAAATTGCAAAAAGGTATGGAAGTTTAGATACTCAGACTGTACTTAATCTTCAGCTTTTGCTATTCTGTTATGTTGGCTGATAGGCTTGAATGGTGATAATGTGTTTATTGATCTCAGTTTCTGACAAAGAGTGGGATATATGACTTCTGGAACTGGTTTGATGATCGGACATGGTAAAGTTTCAAATTGGAAGCTTAGTTTCATTCAACTATGTCTTAATCGAGATGCAGTTCACAGGGAAACTGTTGTCTTTTATGATTTAGGTATCCTCTTGGTCGTGTTATTGGTGGAACTGTTTATCCTGGATTGACATTGACCGCAGGCACATTATGGTGGTGTGTGTTTAATATTTCACAGCAGAAATTTGAATTTCACTATAGAAACTCTCTTCCATGTAGTTAATTTTTGTATACATATTGTCCTTCAGGAAAATTAATAATGCCATTTGATATTTGATTATGTACTCTCTGACATCAGGTTTCTAAATTCTTTGAATATTCCACTGTCTGTGGAAACTGTTTGCGTTTTTACTGCACCCATATTCTCTGCGTTTGCATCATGGGCGACTTACCTTTTAACCAAGGTTTGAGGTTTCTATTGCATATGTATCTTTGATGATTAGGTAAGCTCAGTCTCCTGGATGTTATTGACATTAAATGGACATGCTTTCAGGAAGTGAAAGGTGCTGGTGCTGGATTGACGGCTGCAGCTCTTTTGGCAATGGTAAGTTACATGTTGACCTTGTCAGAAGTTAATTTTCCTTGGGAATAATGATAAAGCTAGCTAAGGGCCTGATCTGCAACAGCACTTTGTATTTCTATAAAACATATGATCATGCATTGTGCAAAAAGCTGGAGTATTTCCCTGTAATGGATGGTAGGAGCTTTTCCTATCATATTATTCTGTTACTGCAGCTAGTAAGCAAGTGCTACAACTGTTTTAAGAGTGAGTTAATCTCAAGAAAACAATTTTAAAGGTCTGCTCAGGTTTATAAAGTGATAATGAAGATCTGTTAGGTGGCAGAAACATGTTTTCTTTTATATCTTATAGAAAGCCTGTTAAGAGAATCAAAATAAAATAAATAATCAGATTCAATTCTTCCACTCATATTTAACTACATTTCCATAAAACATAACGAAATCTGGTTTGGGATAGAGCACAGTTGCAAAGGATCAGCCAACCCTACATACTGGGAATGAGGCCCGAATAGTTGTTTCACATACCAAAATGAGGATAATTTTTGACAAAATCAGCACTTGTTTCTCCTCCCCATGGAATGACCAACTTCCTAGGAGATTCAAAACTGTAGTTGTACTACAGCTTATCACCTGAATGAGGAACGATCATGCACTGATAGCTTTGAAGCAATTACAGTGTAAGAGGATTTGCTTCAACCTCAAATCACTTTCTCAAAGATATAGCTCTTTGAAATTGGAAAGGAAAACTCTAGACAAATTATGAAGAGTCTCTCTGTTAGAGTGATCCTACCTCCTTTTGAATAAATTTACTTGCAGGTTCGTTTTTGTCCTCTTTGTAATGCTACTCCACATTGTTTTGTGTACTAGGAGACCAACAGTGGTAAAATCAATGAATTCAATAGGTGGGATTGATTGGGCCAAAAAATGAAAGAGAGGAAGGGTTGGGTTTTTTGGTTGTTGTGGGTGAAAGGGGGGGGGGGGTGGTGATTTGTGTGGGTGTTCATTGTGGGGTGAAGGGGAATTAGTAATGGCTTTGATGCATTCTACTACTCAAGATGCTATTATCTTGTTTTCAAGTGGAGCTGACTTAGAGTCCAAAGGCAAACTTCTCAAATGAAACCGTTCATTATTTGTACAATGAGCTAGCAGTAAAACATCTGATATTTCCAGATTGCTATTATAATAATGAGCTAGCAGAAAAGAGATTCATGCCACATCTTTGGTATAATAACAATCCAGTTCCTTAATGTGAGATTGCTATTATTATATCAATCAGTTATCGGTCTAAAACTTCTCTGTATCATCAGCTTACTAGTTTCAGCATGTTCATACTCACTTATGTTAGAGAACTACTCAGATACATTGCAATATCTTCTTGAAGGAAGGACTGTTGAGACTCTAGAGAGCCATATCAGAAGTCAATACCATCTGGCAACATCCATATATTCACCAAAAAGACATGGTTTCCTAGTCCATTACCTGCACTGTATTTAATTTGAGCAGCATGATTACATGCTAGTTGGAGAATTTGGTCATTATTTCTCTGATAAAACAACCTACTTCCTTACATTCCTGCCAGCTGACTTTGGAAACACTTTCTACAGGAGAACCATCTATTTATTTGTAAATTATAAGTTTGTGGATCTTGTATGAAAGGAGTAATTGTAAAATAGCTCCAGTCATCATATTCAGAGATGCAAATTTGTTCATGATGAAGCTTACTGTCAACAGCGACCATGTTGCATCAAGAAAAGTCTTTTAGTCTGGGTTACTGTGCTTGGACTTTGGATCCTATTGGCATTTGTATATTATACTTCTAAAAGTGCTTAAATTTGCTAAAAGCTGATTGTTGATTTGGGTCTTTGAAGTATCTGCTTCTGATTACAAGGTTGCAGAAGGATTGGGGCAGCCACTGTTTTTCTATTGCAAGAATTATTATATTTTGATATTGAGTAAAATGCTTTTGCATCTGTTTTTATTTCATCGGCAAGGCTAGTACTTTGCATCATTTGGTCATTTTAAGGACTTCTGCAAGTATTTGCTCCAATGGCAGCATACTTTCTTCAGAAATATTGCTTGTATCAGTGGAATTGCTAGCTATGATTGCTGGTGTTATTTCTTTTTTCCTTTTTCTCCTTCAATTAAATGATGGTCTTATTGCAGGTTCCTTCATATATTTCACGTTCCGTTGCTGGTAGTTACGATAATGAAGCTGTTGCTATATTTGCTCTTATCTTCACATTCTATCTCTATATAAAGGTTGGATGCTGCTCCAAGAGTCTTGCATTGTTTCATTTTTTATCTCAATGCTATATCTATAAATGTTATTTCTATCTTCTTTTGTGTTTTTCTTTCTTATACTACTCTCCACTGTGCAGACTTTGAATACTGGCTCCCTTTTTTATGCTACTTTAAATGCCATGGCCTACTTCTACATGGTAAACATTTTATCTCTTTGCGGCTGTATAGGATCGTGAGTGTGTATCTCTCAACAAATGAGTTTTGTCTTCAGGTTTGCTCTTGGGGAGGGTATACCTTTATCATTAACCTCATTCCCATGCATGTGCTGCTGTGCATTGTAACGGGCCGGTATTCTTCTCGGTTGTATATTGCTTATGCTCCCCTTGTAAGTATCTACACCATGATTATTTATAATAATCAAGATAGCCAGAGGAAAATTTTTATAAATTTATGATTAGGAGATCTAAGACTAGTTCTGGATTCACTTTTGTACTTTCGAGAAATGCTACATTGAAATCAACATAGTACCGGCATTTATTACTCAAATAACTTTATCTCCACATTGGCTATTCATGCTTTGAAGAATTTATATTTGCCTGTAACTAGTTATCAGTGTGATTGGGTGCTTTATTATCTCATGGATCTAGCAATAGCAGCCTTAGTTATGGAGGGGAAACCATTATTTTGTGCGATTGGATTGCTTCAATATGCTCATAGATGCTACTGGAAATTTTGACTGCACCAGTTAGTGGGCCAGAGGTGCCATCTGAGGATATTAGTTAACCTGCCATGGAAGAGGAATGATCTGCAATAAGTGAAGTTTCTGATTTTGTTTGAAATTTAGGTTCTTTCTCTGATTAATCTATGGAGTTGAATACCTCATTCAAGAACTGGCTTTGATCCAATAAATAAGAACCATTGGAAAAGGAATTGTTAGTAGACATACTTTTTCCTGTAGTGATTTCAAATTACCTGAACACGAGTAACAACTAGAATTGGTTGAATTTTTAGGTACACATTAAAGGAGTCGGTCTGCATGTTTGAATCAAGTTCTAGGGAACTTTAGGAATTTTTTATTGTGACTAATTTGCACCTGATGATTATTTCTCAACAAATTATCCTGGGATGTGCAATTCTTCATTTTCTTCTCTCTCTCTCTCTCTCTCTCTCTCTCTTTCTTTTTTTTTTCTCCCTTTTAATTGTGTGTTGTTTTGGGGGCAGGGGGGTTTGAAGTTCTGAAAAGGATAAAACAAACTGCTATATGTTTCCATATTAGTGTGTGATTTCTATAACAATCACATTTGCATATGCAGGTTGTCTTGGGAACGCTGTTAGCTGCTCTTGTGCCTGTTGTTGGATTCAATGCTGTCATGACATCAGAACATTTTGCATCATTTTTGGTGAGCAAAATGAATATTCTTCTGTTAATTCTTCTCCTATGTTTGTTTTAGCTGTAATTTTTTCCCTTTTTGGGGTGCTTCTATTTTCTTTTCACATTGTCTTTGGTGACCATGGTTGAGTAACCAAATATCTCCCCCTTTTGGCCCAAAAAAAGCAAAAACAACCACTCGCCATCTTCCCCAGCATTTACCTTTGATCACAGCCAATTGACAATTTGTTATGTTTCTCTGACGGGGAAAAAGAGAAAAAAAAAAAAAAAAACAATGGATGAGATCCAATTGACAACTTATTTCTTGTAGCGATTGAGAGTCCTTTATGGCAATAATTTAGTGACAAACTTTAATGGATTAATGATCACATGGCATGGCATTAAGGCCTTATGACGAGTTATCTATTATTAGGATAAACTTCACTTTATATACCCTAGTTTTCACCCTTACTTTATACACCCATATTTTCGTTTTTGACAATTTGCAAGCCTATGTTTCACTTCATTTCGTCATTGTTACTTGTCAGAATGTGTAACCTTACAATTGGTCTATAATAATTAATTTAGTAAAATGATATTATTGAATACATTTAATTAAATGATACAGTAAAGTAATAAAAAAAGTGCAAAAAGGAAAAATCCTTAAAAAGAAATTCAAAGCCCTAAGGGCTCTTGTTTGTCACCACAAGGCTAGGAGTGGTTGGCAAGAGCCATCAAAATGTGATGGGTCTCAATCTACTACTTTAGGTAGGTTGTGCGATCCTCCTACAATAGTAAGTGGCGTGATCTACCCTTGAAATTAGAAAAAAAAAAAAAAAGAGAAAAAGAAGAATTTTGAGCAAAAAAGTTCCTTTTTCCCCACGTCTGGTGGGTCTAAGTGGGTGACGCCATCCATCACCATGGTTGGGTCGCATGACACACCATGTTTTGATGGCTTCTGTTGGAGTGCGTGGTGGGAGGTTTTCATTCGATAACCCCACCTCGTCCCTCTCCCCACCCCAAGTGGTGGCTGACTACCCTGTGGCATTGGCATGGATGCGAGAGCCCATAAGCCTGTGAATTTTTAACAATTTTCTACGTTTTGGGGTACTTTTTTTTTTAATTGTATTTAATTATATTCTTTAATTAAATATATGTAATAATATTGTTATATTAAATTAATTATTTGTGACCAATCATAAGTTGACAATTGTCTTATTAACTAACAATAATCAGGCATAGTGAAGCATAGGTATGCAAAATAGTCAAAAATGAAAATATGGTTACGCAAAGTGAAAAAAGGGTGAAAATTCAGGAACATGAGATGAAATTCACCCCTATTATTCTTATTATTGTTTTCAACGTGAAGTAATGTCATTTTGAAAGTATCAACAGTCAGCACATAAATTGGACTGGAGGTAAACTCAAGCTTATGTCACCTATAAGTGCTTGGGTAATCCATCGCAGTTATTTCTTGATAAATATGTTCTTTGTCTGCTTGGCCTTGTTAATCTCAATTTAAACAATCCCTGTTCTTTTGTGTTGCCATATATTTGCAGGTTTTTATTATCATTCATGTGGTAGCTTTTGTATATTACATCAAAGGGATTCTCTCTCCAAAAATGTTCAAAGTAGCTGTTACCCTTGTCCTCTCAGTTGGCCTGTAAGTGTCCTTCATAATTCTTCCTTTCTGTCTGCAAGTAGTTTATATATTATAACACTAAAGGGACTGGATGGAGAAATTTACGCATCTCTTCTAACAAGCAAACTGAAACCATCTAATGGGATTAAGGTTTGAGTTTTGAGTGCTGTTTACTTTCTTTTGTTGAGCTGAAGATTTAGGGTCACTCTCCAGTGGATATTGATAATATGCTTGGGAGAAGGGATTTGGTTAGAGGAGAAGAGATTATTGTAAAGGGATTGGGCTTCCTTGTTTGGAAGATCTCTGGGGTAGATATGAAAGGAGCTTGGAAGCAAATAACAATCCCCAAAAGTATGATTTGAAAAATAAAAATGAAAGTAGTGCTTCCAGAGTTTAACAATTCTAGGTTATGTTGGGTCCTTGTATGGAATCTGTAACCACCCTTTTAAAGGTTGGATTTCTAAGATTCAGAACCTACCCACCATATTGAATGGGTGGGATGAACTGACTGGTTCCATGTCTATTCTCTAGTAGAGTGGGGAGTTCCTGAGTTGGCTCCATGCAGAACACTAGAAAGGCAATATAAAACATTTGGACAGAGAAATTTCTGAATGAAGAGTCTGAATGTGTGAAAGTAACATATTATTATTATTATTTTTTTTTTTTGTTAATTTGGGCACATAATAGGGAAAGATAGAAGAACAGTAGGGACATTAGAGTGTGCAAGTTTGCATCTCATCTCATAGGATTGCAGATATTTCAATGAGGAATAATGATACATTTGAAGCCTGTTTAAAGAGATTTAGGGGATTGCATGCAAACTTCAATAGATCGACCCTAGAGGTTAAATGGGCACACACCTAAATCGGGTAACTGAGTTGGTGAGTCCTGCTTTTACAAGTTTGGATCTGAGTATGGGACTTGGTTCCAATCAAACTGAACTTGGACTTTCTTTTTTTGGCAAGGCCAGTCTAAGTTGACTTACTGAGTTGAAACACCTAGTTTCTCACTTGTGCTTCTCCATCTTCTAGCATTATCCAATTCTAAGAAATTGCTTTTGGTAGTTTAGCTAGAAGATAAATTTTATTGTGTTCTCTTGTCTTGTCTACTAATACAATTCTTATCTACTGTTGATCCTAGTCTTTGAGCCCGTTCTTGGGTTGTTAGATGTCGTGAAGTGGAATAAAGCGGCCCAATGGTTATACTGGACTCTTTGTTCAGGGGATGAAGATTCTTTTTGGCTGAGTTAGACACAAAGTGTTATTTTTAAAGATAGGAACTTCTTGAGCTTTTAGGGAAGATCAACTTAAGCGGATAATTGGAGATGGGAATAAAATATCTCTTTGGTATGATAATTGGCATCCTAGGGGGTTTCATTGAATTGGAGATAGGAGAGTGTATAAATCAGGTTGGCCAAAGGAAACTAAGTTATGTTCTTTGACTGTTGGAGATAGATGGGAGTGGCCTGTTGGCTCACATTGGGATGAGATAAAGTCGGACTCGGATGCTTCTTTTACTGGTAACCTTAGTCTTAAAAACGGCTTAGTTTGGAAATCTAGTCTGGACAGACCCTTTATCTATCAAAGAAATGTACTTGTTGGGGCACCATCCTTCTCCTTGTGTGCCTTGGGAGGTTTTTGTTTGGCATAAAGGCTGCATCCCTATACATGCATTCATCCTTTGGCTGGTTGCTCTACAAAACCTTTGTACTTCAGATACACTCCTCCTTTGAAATGTAGTTGATCACAACTCTTGCTTTTCTATAATAATTTTGAAGTCACATGATTGCTGATTCTTCTAGGCTGGAGTAGCAAGAGACATTTGGTCCAGGTTAGTTGTCACCTGGGTTGGACATCAAATTTGTCTGATTTGATGTGTATATTCACAAGTTTCTTCTGAGGGCCACATTCAGCGTTTATGAACCAAGGCAAGAGAGCATGCATAGCAGTTGCTTATTTTATCTGTCAAGAAAGAAACACCAGACGCATTGGGAGTCAAGCTTCCTTGATAGAAAGTCTGATCCTTAGAGTCTTATTGTCTTCTTGACCTTTGGTCATCAGTTCTTTGAGCTCATGGGGTAGATTAGCTTTATGTTGGGCACTAGTTTCTTTTTCTTCTTTTAATTTGAGCTTGTTCATTGGTTAATTTTGGTCTATGCACTTTTCAATGCTTAGTGCATATAATAACAATTAGTGCTAGTTTCAGTTATAGTTACTTTTTGTGGACTATACTGTTGATAATCTTTTGTGCTATTTAATAACATTTCTGAATTTACACAAAAAGAAAAAAAGTCTTTAAGCACTCCATTTTATTTGTGCCTTGATGTTTGCCTCTGTTGTTTGAATGTAGTTAGTTGGACTTATAAAATAATAAATGAATATTGAATTTGAAGATGTAAAAAATGGAGCTACTTCTGGGTTTCGTATTTTTGCAAACAAATAACTCTATATTAAGTTGGTAGCAAATTTGAGGTGTTTCACTAGACCTTATCATTTGTTTTGGGCTACTGAGTAAATTGTGTTGGTTGAAGATAATGTTGCCTTTACAACATCTATTATCTCTATTATTAATAAAGTTTAGGATATGGAAAGGAGCTTCATTGCAAATTTTCTTGTTATAGTATGCTTTGTGCAAGTCATAGCCTATTGCTTAATGCTTATATGTGTATCACGGTACTAACAGACTGCCCAACTTTTAAGCTAAAAACAGAGAATATGTAGTTGATTTGCCTTTGCAATAGCTTCTCGTTTGGGCCACCAGTCCATCTATCATTCTTTTTCTGCCACATGTAATAACTAGCTCTCTAATTACCCAAAAAAAAAATAATAATATAAACATCTGCTTGAAATGCATTATGTGCTCCAACCCAGCCCTCCAAAACCCCAACCAAACAAACCCAACCCCCCCCCAAAAAAAAAAAAAAAAAGAAAACACACACACACATATGCACATGCGCAGGCGCACATGCATGCACAACACACACACACTCACTCGCAGAGACAGACAGACACTCAAACCACTGCCACCACCATATTTAAAAAAAGAAAAATGTGAGAAAGAAAAAAATCTGATGTTATGAATTGGCGGCTGCTAATTTGACAAAATTCATGGGTTAGTCAGAGGCATCTAATTTTGTCTAGTCTGTTGAGTTCACTTTTCCATATGATGAACTAATTCATCCTTCTTGTATGTAATTCTCAGGGTGCTATGTTGTGCCATGGTAGCAATACTCATTGCACTGGTTGCATCCAGCCCAACCAAGGGATGGAGTGGACGGAGTTTGAGTCTGCTGGATCCGTAAGTATTGTGTGTTATAAGTGGATGTGTACTATATCTTCATTGTCTTTCGTTCTACATGTAGAAAAAGGCAAATGAAAATTTTTTAGTTATTTCTTACTGTTCTATTTTTCTGAATGCTTTTTAATTGACAGAACATATGCAAGCAAATATATACCAATTATTGCCAGTGTTAGCGAACATCAGCCTCCTACATGGCCATCATACTTTATGGATATCAATGTCTTGGCATTCTTGATTCCAGCAGGCATCATTGTGAGCCAAAATATGATATTTGCTTTAATGTTAGCAATCACTTTGAGTTATGCATTGCTCATTGATACTCCTTTCGTGTTTGGCAGGCTTGCTTTCTACCATTATCTGATGCCAGTTCCTTTGCTGTCCTCTATATTGTAACATCGGTTTATTTTTCTGGAGTCATGGTAATTTCTCATAAGAATTCAATGCTGTTTCTATTTAGACATCCCTTTGATACAAACGTTTCTATGTTACAGGTACGGCTTATGCTTGTGCTTGCTCCGGCAGCTTGCATTATGTCTGGGATTGCTCTCTCTGAAGCTTTTGATACTCTCACACGATCAATCAAGTTTCAGCTTCCTGGATTGTTAGCCAGTTCAGAAGTCGATGTAAGAATGCTAATATTGAATTCGTGATCTTTTTCTTGTATCGCTGTGATACAATCAGAAGTAAAGTCATGTCTTTTCCCTTTGTCAATAAGGCAGGGGATGCTAGATCTGCTAGTGATATTCCAGCAAGTCATGCAACAAAAGCTGAAAAAAGTGAAGAAACTCTAAGGGAAAGACCATCAAGAAAGAACAAGAAAAAGGACAAGGAGCAAGTGGAAAAGGCTTCTGTTAAGCCTCAGACTGGGAAAAAAAAGTTGCTAGTTCTTCCATTTGAATCATCAATCATTGGTGTTTTCTTACTTGTTCTGCTGGGTGCTTTCTATGTGGTAATTAAAGTCCCTTATCCTATACTTGCTGAATTTGTGACATGCTCTCACTATCTTTGTCTGATTGGGATGCACTTCTTGTTTTGAGCTTATGATGTCCCAGTTCTTGATGCATGATAACTCTTCATTGAAAATAAATTCTCGGAAAGGCTTTTCTTTTTTCCTTCTAAAAATTTTTCACACTATGAAAGAACAGTGGAAAAAGATGTTAAAGATTAGTTGTCATTTTTTGTTTTCTTGAGAGTGGCTGAAAATTGTCTGAATGACAAGAGTTTTATGTAAGAAAGATTTACCTCTTTTATGGATGTAATAGATCTTCAGTTTATATCCCTTGATTGGGTATCTGCTTTATTTGTTCACATTAATTTCATGACCTAAAAAAGTTATCTAACAGATGTGATTTGTTATATAGTTTCAAGATACAATGCTACGAACATGATGCCACTATTTTCATTAAATGAATGAAGGGGATAGATCTTAGTGATAAGATGTGGATGGTGCATGTCACATACGCACCGCTTTTGAGGAGGGTTGGAACTAGCTATTTTATTCTTCAATTAGGATAGTCTCTGCAATCCCAAGGTAGAACTCCCAATAATTCCACGAGGTGCAACAATCATGTGCAATGCTGAAAGGAATAAATGAGAAACCGGTTTGTATTTTCAGGAAAATGAGAAATCCAACCTTGGAGGCTTATTGATAGCACGTTAAGGTGCTAATCTCAATAGAATATATATATAATAAATAATATATATATTAGAACTGTGGGCTTGTAGTAGAAATTAAATCATTAAGTCGTGTCATTTGCTCTAGTTATTTATCTGGGTTAGCCTCAACTCAAAAATTGTGTTGCTCTAATTCTGGAGAATCAAGGAACACACTCTGGTGTTTACCGTTTTATGTGGAAAGTTCTTGAAATTGTTGTTTTTCTGAAGCAGTTACAACAGCTTTATTGATAAGGTACCATAAGAATGGCATTGAGTTTATATTTTATTTTTCTTTTTTATCTAGTGTCACCATTGCTTTTTTGATGAGCTTATATTGTGTGGATTTCTCCTCTTTATATATATTTCCTGCATTTGAGAAAAAGCACAATAATAATTTTTTTTAAAGATCTGTTGTAGATTTTACTTTTTGTCCTTTCACATCCTTTTTATTCCCTATGAGATGTCAATCGTAATCGGAAGACTTGTTGCAGATTCATTGTGTTTGGGCAGCAGCAGAAGCATATTCAGCCCCTTCCATTGTCTTAACCTCTCATTCGCATGATGGTTTACATGTTTTTGACGATTTCAGAGAGGCTTATGCTTGGCTACGCCATAACACAGAAGTTGATGATAAGGTGAGTCCCAATTTTGCATGATACTATGGCCATCGCATTTAGATACAAGTTCCTCCTAAAAATGTATAGGCAGGCATTCAGGTATGATTTTGCCCACTAACATGCTATTATTAGGATACCAGATTCTCTGCTTCTTTGGTATATCTGGTAAATGATTGTAAGTAATCCCAAGAAAGGATTTATGTGTTCTGTTTGTACATCTTTCCTATTGACTGTTTTTGCCTAATAAGGAACTTTGACAAAGGTTCTATTGATTTCCATATAACTAGATCCTTCCGTAGGGACCATAAGATGCAGCAGACTGCTTACAAGTGTAGTTCGTTCATGTTATGGGTTTCTTGATGCTGGTATCTGGTCCTACGAAACAAGAAAATGCTTAAGTCTACAATTTTTTGACATATTAACTAATGGAAGCGTATATATGTGGCTGCTTTTATTGACAGTATCACTTGTAACTGAAATACATGAATAAGCTCCTAAATATTTGAATAGTGTGCAATTGGGCCTTGAAACTTTGGTCTTGTACATTTTTATCATTACAAATTGACATAATCATAAAAATTTTGGCTAGATGTCGTTATGTTCTAAAAAGGTGAAGTTGCAACGGTCACAGTATGAGCCATTTAAAGATAGAAACTAATTTTATAGCTACTATCGTAGATTTAATCTACACCAAATATATTTGATTTGATCACTTTGAAGTATCTAATTCAGTATTTGTTAGATATAAACTTGTGGTGTAATTTTTTAAAACAGCTATTAAAATAAACCTGTAGTTAAATCTTTCACAAGACTCAGATTTTATAAGTAATATGTGATACGGTACTTCAAATCCAACAAGTATTTATAAGATTGTAATGGCATGAAAAATTAACATTTCCAAAATATAGTGTGAAAGTCCATACTACTAGAGTCATCTTAGGAGATCCTAGTAATTTTCCTAGAAAGGAAGTAGAGTTGATGTTAAAAAAAAGTGTAGCCAATTTTGCTTGATCTTTGCTCTTTGACCTCATTTGCAAATCATCTAGATTTGGGTGTTGCGCTTATAAACCAACTTTAAATTCTACAAGATAAACTATAGGAGAATGGGTAACAATTTGCTCAGTAAGTGGGATGGAGACATAAATACATATCTTATATAAAGCAACTAAGGCTATCAAACAATTTAACTAAATGCAATATATGATCAAGTAAATATCATTGTATGAAATTGTTTGATTTATCGTGAGATTAGAGAAATTATACTTGTTCTAACTCGAGTTGAGAAGTTTGATGATATACTCATTAATTGAAACTAAATTAGAGTTTGTGTAATGGAGAACACTTTCGCTCGAGATTACCTTTGAATCACGATTCTCAACCTTGTCGTGATTTAATTTCCCATTATTTAGTTTGATAAAAGGTAGGGAAAGGACCATTCAATTATCCTTAATCAAAGGGTATATTTGGGTCGAGAATCCTAATAATTTTCCTTAATGGGTTGTAATGTAAGTCAGGTTAGACGCTAGGCTAAGCTTAAGTTAGATTGTTTTTGAGCTGATAAATCAATTTTAGACAATTCAATTAAAGAAATAATCACAAAACAAATAATACATAAAGCTAAGCTCATATAGCAACAAAACAATATTTAAGCACATGCACTATACTCGCAGCATATAATAATACTTTGAAATGTGGTAAAGAATTGCTCTCACTTACCTTGATGCTTGATAGTTTTGTATATTGGTCTCGTTCACTTCAATTCATCCCTAAAATATTCAATACAATTGTTTTAGTTTAAACTAAATATAAAGTAAATGAGTTTATTTTAATGATTTAATTGTAGTTGTGATTTAGTTTAAATAAGTTTATTAGACTATTACTTAAATATCATCTTACTTTGGGGTCTTTGAATAAGGTTTTGGAATTCTATGTATTATCAAATTTTTGTTTAAGAACTTTCTGACGAAGTCTTGGACATAAGTTTCCCTAAACTAGTAACTTTTCAACCCAGTCTCTACTGATATTTTGGCTAAACTTCTTGCATTAGCCAACCCTTTAAATAAGTCTTTGAAGTTATTTTAGTTAAGCTTTAGCCAATCTTTTGAATAAGTCTTTGATCTCTGGATTAAGTCACTTTTTCTAATTGAACTCTCTGAAGTACATTTATATTAGATCATTTACTCATGCCCCTTTCAGTTTGAAAACTTTTATAACTTCCTAATTCAAACCTTCATCAATCTTAATAGCACATTACTACCTTAGCTCCTCAACTCTCATATACCTTTATTGTATGCACTTTGGGTCCAAAACTACTTATCCGCATCTATTGTATGGCTAATTACTCTTTATACTTAATAAAGATATTAGAAATTCACTTTTTACATATGCTCGTAGTCTTTAACTTACCTTTTGACTAACTCTAGGTTATATATTCAATACCGCCAACCTTCTAACCTACCTTTTGACTCCCTTATGCTGTCTTTATAACTCACAATATTGCTTCACCACAACATTAAATCTGGCATCCACTTATTCAACTAGAACATATCATCACTTAAAAACCCTTTCTCATATTCACACAAGTTGTTTAAATGGCAAAACATACAATTTGAATAAAGGACATATAATTGTAGTGAAAAGCATGTAGTTTGGCCCATTTAATTCTCAAATCCAACTTGTTAATGGATTTTTGCTCAAAATCTAAGGTCATTTCACTCTAAACATCATCATAAGTAATTATTTCTTCAGTTTATACCAAAATTATCCTAAGTTCCTTAAAGAAATCTGCAGGAAAAATACTCTTTAGCCATTGTTTCACAAAAAACCAAAATTTATAAAAAACCTGAGTTTATTATCTTAAAAAATCAATTACATAGCATTAAAATATAACTTTGGAGGAGCTCATATATAAAAATTTAGGTTGAAATTACATCATTTAAGTTTTTGAAAATGCGATTAAAAATTGGTTAACGGGACTTTTTTCTTAAGAAATCCATATATGTACTTAAAATTAGGAAAATCTGGATTTATATTTGAATTTTACCAGAAAACTTTCTTGGGAAAACTAAGTTTTATAATTTTTGGAAATCGTTTACTATTTTTAGTAAATTTTTTATGAAAATGAGAAAAAGTCATCACTCATCAAAAATCATTGCTTCGGCCACTGTTAGTAACCACAAGTTTGTTAACCTACCAAAGCACCACCTCCTCTATTGCCTTACGGTGGTGGTTTGCGCCCAACTCCTCCTTTAACCCCGCATTGTGATCTTGCTCGGTTTACTCAAATTTGCTTGAATTTTTTTAATTTCCTTTCCACCCACTTTCTTCCATCCACAAAATTTTCCTAGATTCCTAAGGGTTTAATTGAACTTTGGAAGAGCAAATTAAGAATTTTCTACGTTTGCAATAGAAGAAAATGAGATTTTCTCTCCATAAGGCTTAAGTACCCTCCCTAATTTAGCTTTCTATGTGTCCTTAGGTTAGTATCTTCCCTCCAATAGGTGTCCCACACCAGGCCATGCCCTTGTCCACTTAGTTTAGCTGACTTTGTTATTTTCTTTTTTTTTTTTATATATAATTTTTACTATTTTTCTTAATTATTTTTAGCCAATTTTTCATAAATTTGGGTATTTAGGTAACTATGAGTATATATTTATACATAGTAATTATACTCGGAGTACCTATATTACTTTTACATATTATTTTATGGCATTCTAAAATTTTAGTCCAAATAATTTATCTAGAAGTTTTAATTAATTTCAGATGCCTAAACTGAGTGTTTTTGATATGTATAATATAATATAGTAAAATTAGCTATTTTAGTTATAATATTATTATTTTATTATATTTTCATATTCTGGATCCATGGGGTGTCTTTGTTTAATTCCCATAACCTACTCATAAGATATTGACTTTATCGGATCACCTTCACTGACGCCCTAGATTGATTGCTCGGAACTGAATTGTAAAACTACGGGTCTTACATGTCATTTTATTGTTAAATTGATGAGGATATGGAATCTAGTTAAAGAAGCAGTAAGGCATATGCCCTGTATGATGCCATCATAGAAACACTATAAATGAATTATTATTTTAATTTCTTTTCCAATCCTCATCCATGCTGGTGATAAAATAACACCTCAATTTTCTTCATTCATGTTGTCCCAATTATAATAATAGAAAAGTTCAGAGTCGAATTGCATAGAAAGTA
Source organism: Lumnitzera littorea (assembly GCA_024138015.1). NCBI lineage: Eukaryota > Viridiplantae > Streptophyta > Magnoliopsida > Myrtales > Combretaceae > Lumnitzera > Lumnitzera littorea. The sequence continues at coordinate 75,473,023 of JAMXBB010000007.1, forward strand.
TATGAACATTAAGTCGTCAGTTACACGACACCAAAGTCCGGTGTTGCAGTGGTTGAATGTTCAGTTTGCATATTTGCATATTTGGGTGGTGGATTTACTTTCTATTATCAGCAAAATAACTAAAATGCATATCTATAAACAGTTTGGCATATTTTGTTCTTTTTTGAAGCTATTCATACAATTATTGACAGTATAGAAATGTGATTTTCCTGCATACAACGTAGGACAACAGATCTTGAGCATGCAGGCATACATTTGTCTTCTTCGCTGCAAGTTATTTCCAGTGATGTCTTTTAACTACAATATGATGGACTTCCACATCACAATAACTGCTTTCTTAATTCTTTTGGAGTTAGCCATCAACTCAGTGGATCATATGACATCTGAAAAATCTTTGCAAGACCTTTGTGTAGAGGTGGTGAGATGGACTTTGACAAGATTGAAATACTCATGCTGGTTTTTCTTCAGGTTGCATCATGGTGGGATTATGGTTACCAGACAACTGCAATGGCTAATCGCACTGTCATTGTTGACAACAATACCTGGAATAATACTCACATTGCAACTGTTGGGACTGCCATGTCTTCTCCTGAGAAGGCAGCTTGGGAGATTTTCAACTCTCTGGATGTAAAATATGTCCTCGTTGTTTTTGGAGGTCTGGGTCTGTCCTGGTTGTCTTAGAATTTTAAAAAAGTAGTGTTCTTACTAGGAAGTTCTCTACATTCCAGGGCTTGTGGGCTACCCCAGTGATGACATCAATAAATTCTTATGGATGGTGCGTATAGGAGGAGGTGTATTTCCACATATCAAGGAACCTGATTACTTGGTAAAGATTTTCTTCCATGACTATCATGACGGCAACTAAATTGTTGTCCTGTATGGTTGCCCTATGATTACTGTAATTAATATATTCTTATCCCTTTGCTATGGAAAGCGAGATGGCCAATATAGGATTGATTCCCAAGCAACACCAACCATGCTTAATTGTCTTATGTACAAACTCTGTTATTATAGGTATATTACTCCTCTTATCGGTCTTCATTGCCTCTCATGTGGTCATGTTCAGTAGTGAGATGAATTCTTTGACTTGTTTATTTGTGTTGCAGATTTGTTGAAACAGATGGTAAAGGCTTTGACAGAGTCAGACGGACAGAAATTGGGAAGAAATATTTTAAACTCACTCATTTCGAGGAGGTTAGTGTAGTCTTAATTTCATGCATGGTAGATAATCTGTACTAGACTTTATGTGGGTCACACAAGGTAATTCTTGTCAGGATCTGCAGAACTTTTTCTTGTTAGCAATCATAATCTTATAGATTCTTCTTGGACGACTTTCTGGCATACTTGTGATTTGAATATTAAAACAAGTTCTCTATTTGATTATTTGCATTGGAAGATAACTGGAAAAAAAGCTCTCTGTTGAAGTTAGGCAGAATCTGATTGGTTTTCTAGCTGTGATGTCGTGCCTCAAATAAGTTCTTGTCATGCATTCGAATAAAGGATCTAATGACATGCTGGCAATCGGTCAAGGTCGAGAATCCATTGGAGCAATCCAGTCTTGTTCTACTTGACCTGTATAAGAATTATTCCTAGACCATTTAATGATTCACTGGGTTTGCATATATGTGATTTGTAAGTGGCAGGCTAGCCAAGTTTTTGGGAAAAGCATTTATGCCTGAGGAGTTAAAAGATTTCTATGTTGGGATGTTCAGATTTGATGATCTCTACTGTACTGTTGCTTCCACCAAACAGCATTTGGATGTTAGGAACATATTATGAGCAATTTATGAAAGTTGCCGTTGCTGGTCTAGGTTGTTCCTTTCTGACAAGAGAGTTAGAAAACTATATCATTTAACCCTTTTTTGTTTGATTTCTATGATTTGGCTAGGTGTTCACTACTCACCATTGGATGGTCCGAATATACAAATTAAAACTTCCAAAGAACAGAATCCGTGGAAAAATAAAGAAATCAAAGGTGGTGTGCATTTTCCATAGGCATCCGTTCTTGTCTTGGTGGTCACATAGGATTTAGTTTCTTACTCATGTTGTTCCGGTTTCTCATATATGCAGAAAGCAACCTCATCGTTGTCAAACTCTAAAAGAAGTGGAAAAAGAAAGACCAACCCATGGAATTGAAGAAAATTTCAGACTCCGGGGGCTAATTAGTTGAGTAACTGCAGTCATACCTCTTTGGCTTAGAGACATTACAAGAACTTTTTGGGATGAATAGGATCAGAGATTTTGCAGGTTCCGTTGTTCTTCCTTTTGTAAGTTGGAAGTGTTTCAATGCTCTATTTTTGAAGAAGGAAGAGAACATTTAGGCAGTCTTCAAGTGGTTCTTCAAGCTGTTGTTAAGTTCCTTGGAAATCTTTCAAAGCTTGTTTATGCACCTTTAATTGGCCATACTAATTTCAAAATTTTGCAATATGTAGAGAATTCCACAACCAACCCCCCCCCCCCCCCGGCTTTTTTTTTCCCCATTTTCTGCATGGACTAAAATGTCTGAATTACGGGACTAGTCTCAATACGGGACCTCTAGAGCTTATCAACACTGCCCTCGGAACAGCCTCTTATTTCTCTTCTTTCCTGCCAGTCTTCAGTGGATGAAGTATACTTTATAGTTGTTTCCGGATATACATTTAGGAAAATTGGAGTAAACAAAACCTGTCCTGTTTGTGATATTTTTATCATCTAAAATTTCGTTATATCCTGTTGTAGTCTGCGTTTCGGCCATTATTCGTCTAACATTTACAGAACACTGCATGTGCATAGCAGGAGCTGAGTCCCTGCATTTTGTTCTATGTAAATATCTTTTCAATTAATGAAATTTATCCAAAAGAAAGAAAAAAAAAACATTTACAGAACACTCCACCTCTTGAAAAATGAAAATAACCAAGCAAGTTTCATTTCTGTATATTGCTCCTTGCAACCTAGTGAGAACTTGGCAGGGCCATCACATGATTGAAATATTAATGCACGTGAACGTCAGATTTAAATTATAAATTTAAGACTGCTCTCATTTATCCCATGACTGCATGAAGGAAACCTCTTAAATGTGGACTGTCGGGGTTATATGTTAACTGTACACTGCACTGCCATGATAACATTCTAGGGAAAGCAAAACCCAATATGATTTTAGCCATTCAGGTTCGATCCATGTTCAGTCTAAAAAGGCTACTCAGAATCCGGTTCCCGTCTGAAACTACACGCGTCATTGTATTTATACCAAAGTAAAAACATTGTTGCTTATTTTCGGTGCTCTGTCTTCGAATAATGCAAATGGTCACCTCAACCCAATCCATCATTGACATGCTTCGTGAGGAGATAGATAACGCGAGCGTCGTTGTCGTTTTAAGGTTTATCAGGGAAGACATGAATAGCAGAAAGCCATGTGCAATGCTGATGACGGTTAAGGGCTACCGGTCATTTATTCACTTCCCAGTCAACACAAGTAGTAGCTGTCACATGGATGATCTGACTATGGCATTTTCCCACTATCCATAAACATAAGGGGATTGTGATGGTATCGTTAGACCGATCTTCGAGGTATCCGGCTTTAAGTTTAGGGCATCTTATCTTGGTTTCTTACCTGTCCATAGTTTTCCATTTGCCATAAGATACATCAATAACGCCATTTCCCGCATTAGCTTTTTCTTTTCCGTTTTGCCCTCACGATCACTAACCCTATAGTTGGATGGAGAAGAAATAGGGACCAAAATAATGTTGAAATTGCTATATAATTTTTGGTGTATTCCTGTCATGCGTAATATTTAAAACTGTTATTGTCACATTTAATGAAACTCTTTTCTTTTAATTGGTTTTCAAGCTTTGGCAAAAAAAAGAAAAAAAAAGAGAGAGGAGGTTTTCAAGCATGGCGAGAGAGAGAGGGGGAGAGGAAAAAGAGATTTGGTTGAGACTGACATTGTCCTTTAATGCAACTATCGTTCTCCTTTTAATGCTTTTTAAGTGTAGATGATATTGATGAGAAGTAATGAGTCACCCCTAAGTGTGTTTTACTATTAACAGAAAGATTTGCCCTTTAATACAATTATTGTTTTCCTTCTAATGCTTATTATGAATTTTGATGAGAAAAAATAATAAGTCACTTTTAACATGTCTTTTGCCATTAGCTAATGAGTTAGTCACGAATGCTATCATTTGATTAAGAAGGTATTTGTTTTGTGGGAAACCTGTAATTTAATATTTATCATCATTAAACATGCTATGATAGTCAAAAGCGATTATAGTAACTATTGACTGTAGATTTTGTCAACGGAAAAGAACTGGGCCAATAAGCTCAATCCTAAGCCTTGGGATCTTCAATTGGGCTTAAAGTAACCAACACCTACAAAAGTAAGCTTTGGTGTAGGCACCTTGACACTTAAGTCACTTAAATAGTAGATCAAACTATTCATTCATGCCTGGAGGCTTTATCCCTATTTATTGGGATTTTTTAGGAAAAGTGTGTTGTGTTGTATTGTACCTTTATACAATATCTCCAAATTAGGAAAGCATATTGAGATATAATACATAATTGCTTTTTAAATTGATGATATTGACTTGGCAAGTGATTGTTGGGGTAGCTACATTGATTTGTAAGTAATGCTTCAATTTGGTATGATAAATTAGGAAACTTGTTCATAGCAAGCATTCTCAAAGCTCAGTGTCACCGTGGCCTTATGGGTACACCTATTCCAAGCTGGGTAAGGAAGCTTAATGATTTGCACAACCGAATGTCTACAATGTCAAGGAATTCAACATACTAGTCTCATGCTAAACTTTGACCTCTCTTTAGACAATGTAGCGAGGTCGATTTAGGCTCGGGATTGAAGGTCTGAAAATGCAACACCACCACCCCCCTATCCCCCTTCAGCAAAAAGAGTGGGTGGGTAAATTATTTTCGAGGACCAAATTGAGCTTACAGTAGGACTTTCATGCCTCGATGTCGTGCTTGAAACTTCCCAGGTGGCTTGGAACTTAAAAAGTCTCTTGTATATTGGAAAGTTGAAGGATTGAAATCGGAATTAGCATGTGATTTTAGAATTTGATAATTGTATCAGTTGATCATGTTAAGTGGGGTGATGTCACTCGTTTAAATTTCTCATAATCATCACTTCAACTTCTCACCTAAAGCATAAATAAAGAGGGAAGGTGCTCATTTTGCATTTTAAAATTTTCATCACTGTTTTACCTTTGCACAATTTCTCGTCAAGATCAATCAACCATGACAGACTTAGGTAATTTATCTTCTTCTCCGATGTTTTAAGAGATTAATTATGAGGTATCAACCAGTAATGACACTACTATCCCCCCATCCCCCCCACCCTAAACGGAGATACAAAGTGGCGGTTGCAGCAACAATGGCATTGGAGTAGAGGAGAATCCTCAGGTGGTTTCCATATGGGAAAGATGGAGGATGATTTAAGCTATTCCTCATGATGAATACCCTAAAGATGGAAGGGAGAAGAATAAAGTAGAGGCTGTATCTATGGAGGTAGGCAAAGGGGATGGGCTTGATGGTGTTGTGAGCAAGATTTTGAGTTGTCAAGTAATTTATATAAATGGAAATAGAAGGTGTGTGGCTAGATGGAAAGTTTATTAGCCATGAGAGAATGAGCAAGCCCCCTTAATTGGGTTAGATCAGACCTTCTATTTATACTACATGCACATGGAATTTAGGTTGAGGCTACCATTCTCCTAATTTGTTAAGGAGTATTTGTTGTATCATCAAGTGTGTCCAACACAGTTGACTTCGAACTCCATACATTACCTTGTAACATTTAAGGCATTGTGTAATTGGTTAGTGCATAGGTTGACTCTACAGTTGTTCCTGTGTTTTCTCCAACTAAAGTAGGATAAGGAGGGGTAGCACTATATTTCAGCTTGGGTTAAAGGAAGATCCTTGATAGTTTGACATTTAAGGTGCACAATTGGATGCCATGCAATGTGGTCATTAGGTCATAGCGGGATTTTGACTTTTGGATGAAGTAGACGAAGCTAATCTAGACTACTATGAGTGACTTCCTATTGGAGAATGATCGAGAGGCAACGAAGGAAATTCTAGACTTATTTTGGAAACACTAAAATAGGGCTTTCGATGCTATATATTTCATGGATAAGTATTTGGAGGGGTGAGATACTTTGCAGGTCACTTATGTAAGTCAACCGTAGCTTTTGTTGGTGCTCATTACTGTTGTGTCGAGCTATCACTTTATGCACCAAGGATAAGAGTATGAAAATGGTTTGAACTTAGCACAGTGGTTACTTTCGAAAGTAATGGTTTCATGTTGTTTTGTAGGTCAAAAGAAAGGTTCTTCAAATGTTGCTAAAGTTCTTGATAAGTTTAGGGATAGTAGGTAGAGTTGTGTAAATGCGTTTTGGCCTTCAGATCAGCTTGTTTAACCTATGGGCTAGTTTAGGTTGGCCCATTTAGCTCACTTATGGCTTTGGTTGGTAGGTTAGCCTATGTAACTTACTTAAAAAGTGGATTTGGATCGAGCGTCTTTGGCCCATTAAAAATGTGGGCCAAATGAACTTAGCTCGTTTAACTCGGGGCCAAAGTGAGTTGGGCGGGGTTGGGTTAGCTCATTTAACCTACTTGCATACCTCTAATTGTAGGCTTGTTATTGAAAAGGAGAAAGTTGAGAAGAGGGCTTAGGGGAGAGAGAAGGGTAAGGTTATGGAGATAAGCTAGGCAAGGGTCAAGGAGAAGGGGAAGCAAGTAGAGAAGAGAGTGGTAGAGGACTAAGGTAGTCAGGGCCAAGGTGACGAAGAGACCTTTAAGGAGGCGTATCTACCCATTAAGGTAGCTCTAATGATGTAGATTGTAACCAATAATAAATAAAACTAGTTATAGAGATGGGTCTTAAGTTTGCCAAAAGCTTGAAAGGGATAGTAGGGAATGGTGCGAAAGGATAAATGATGAATGAAAAGTAAGCAAGAACCTACGAAGATACCCAATGAATATGACGCACTAATAGAACTTTTGAGGACTCATGACATAACTCGATATGATGCATAAATTGGTCTGGTGAGGTTATTCGCCACCTAGCCTTGCTTAAGGGTTAGGATAAGAGTGATACCGAGAGTAAACAAGTAGTGTTTACGCATTGATGGAAAAATACTCAAAAATGTATTAATGGTAATTAATTTGTGTTCCTTATAGCTACTAATACAAGGGATATTTATACTCGAGAATTTAAGGTAACATGCTTAAAAGGGAAAAGACAAAAAGGGCATTACCCTAAAAAAGTAATGTACAAGAATAGAAAAGGGAAAAAATGAATATTATAGAATAGTAATGATTAGTGTAATGGATTCTACACATGATCCTATACACATGGCGATATTGTATTGGTGAGGCTATTGGAAGATGCAAACAAAAAAGTATGGTTAGCTGGCTTGTTTGAGCAGGGGTGACTTAGTCAGTTCAGAGTCTCTCTTTCGACATATCGACAAGGGTGATATAGTAGCGGGTCAGACGAACATAATGGGTATTCGTGGATTCGAGTAGGTATGAAGAATAAGAAGTAAAACAGGGGTTTTAAGTGTGAATGTGGATGGATATCACGCACTAAGACATAAACACAATAAGGGGTTTGAGCTCAAAATAGGGTTCGATACAACTTACGAACACCAAATGTTGCTTGGGATTCAAATGAAGGTTAGATGCAACTTATTAACCGGTTCAAGTGAGGGTTCACCACAATCTTAAAGTTGAGATTGATAAGAACGCGGGAAAGATTAAAGAGTTTAATCAACACTCAAATAATCTGGCAAATGCACTCGCTTAAGTATAGCCTTACTCGAAAGAGGAAAGTTTCACTCTCTTTATGGGAATATTCTTCACTATCTCTCTATGTACTCTTTCATGATTACAAATGTTGCTATTTATAGCAAGTTCTAAATCCTAGTGATAAAACTGCAAATAATTTATAAGGCCTTAGACCTTAAAGAATTTGGCTTATAAATAAAATAAAGAAAAACATATATAAGAATATAAAATTGTACATTTAATAGAAATCGACATGTAGTCACTCGGCTTGTCTTGGAAGGAGTAGGACCCGAACTGGGGGGGGGGGGGGGGGGGGGTTGGTAATTGAATGTCTGAGTCTGAAGAGGAGCTTTTGGAGCACTTGGCTGAGACACTAGAAAGGTCGTGTGATCTCTAGGCCTTTTGGTAGACAATAGACTTGGCGTCGAGCATCACCTTTTCTTCCCCTTAGCCTTTTGTTATTAATTTGACCTTAGCAAAAGCTAATTAGCTTTGGCTTAGGATTGGTCGGCTTTAGTTTGGAAATAGTCGGAGGCTAATTCCTATCATTACTGCAGGTTTGAAAGGAAGTTGTCCTTGACATTAAACATTGAGTACGGGCCAGGATGCCTAGCAAACTTCTCTTCCCCTTTTGCTTCACCATGGGTGTCGAGTGTCTCTGGATTTCCTCAACGCTCATGGGGGTCAAGAAATAGCTCTTTCCATCCTTCCGAATAGTGTAAGTGTTGAGGAAACCGTCATGGATCACTTTCCAATCATACTCCTATGGTTGGCCAAGAAGCAAATTTGCGGCATTCATAGGCACTACATCAAAGTCAATCTCATCCTTGTATTGTCCTACCTTAAATGTTATCCGAGCTTTCTTATGCAGATGGATCATACCCTTGTCATCAAACCGCTTCAATCCATAGGGTTGAGGGTACGGGTAGGTTGACAATTTCATCTTTTCTACTAACTTGGTAGAAACGATGTTGGTGCAGTTTCCCCCATCAACAATTAGGGAACAGGTCTTCCCATTCACTAGACACTGCATATGAAATAAATTTTTCCTTTGTCCGGGATCTATCTTCAAGTTAACTTGTGTTGTCATAGTTAAGAGTTCATCTAGATCCTCAGCATAGACATCTTCTTCTATCAATTGGCCTTCCGAACTCTTGTTACTCTGACTTTCGATTTGAGCCTCGGGCCCTTTGTGCTTCAAGACCATGACTCTCTTATTCAGGCATTGGGATACAATGTGTCTGTAGCCTAAGCATTTGAAGCATTTCATATCTTGGGCCTTGTTGCTGAGTGTCTTTTCTTTCTCGACATAGACAGGTTGACTAGGCTCTCCTTTCTCCATCTTCCTCTTTAGCCCTTTTCTTTTAACATACCTCTTAGGCTTGGGGCTGCCTTGTTCAGGTAAGTTACTTGGCCTTTGATACCTCCTCCTCCTTTGTCTCTCTACTCTTCATAATGGCCGCAATTTAACTATGTCAGTAATATCATCTCGGAGTCCACTCAAGAACCTAGCAATGGTGCGGTCCTATGGCTTGATAATCTCATATTTCGTCATCAAGGTCTCAAACTCTTGTAAATACTCTTTAATAGTATTTTGACCTTATCTTAGGTGCTGGAATGCATGGAGCATCTCTTGCTTGAAGTAGGTAAGCACAAAACGTTGATTCATCAATCGCTTCATAAACCTCTAAGTTTTCATTGGCTCCTCTCCTTTAGCATCTCATTTGGCAACCAGCTTATCTCACCAAAGGCTTGTATATTCAACAAGGGATAATGAAGCTAACTTGACATTTGTTCGTTGGTCACACTTATAGCACTCGAACAACTTCTCAACTTAGGAAACCCAGTCAAGGAACTCTTTAGGTTGGCTACTTCTACTGAAGGTCGGCAACTTAAGCTCTATATTATCAAGTCCTTAGCCAAGTGCTTGGGGTTCATTGCTTGCATTCTAAGCTAGTTTGTTCACCTTGGATCGGCTACTTCTATTCGAGCTTTGCTTGGCCACAACCCTTTTTGGCCTCGGCTCTCTTCTTCAGGCTTCTTGATTTGCTTTGGAGTTAACACTCCTTTCATTTTTTCTTTTTGGCACAGGTTGGTTTTCTCTCCTTTTCGGCTCAATAGCTCTTTTCGGCTATCACTCATCGTTGTCAAGTTCATTAGAACCATTTCTACTGGTAGGTGTTTGTTCTTTTCTTTCTTATCGGCCATTATGTTTGCGGCCCCTGATTAAACTAGTGAGTTCTTGGATAAAGTCAGTGAGATTCTAAATCTGATATTCCAAGTTATCAATACGTCTCCTCAAGCTTCCACGAGGACTATCACCAGTGTTGTTGACACTATGCTTCAACATTGTTGTCCGTACAGTAATTTTCAAAAAAATTGAACAAACAACAAAACACAATTACAGTAACCCAAAAACAACCACCACTCGGCCTTTGCAACTACCACTATTGACAAACACTTCTACAACAACTAGAATGAACTACTGAAATTAATGTTACTGGACTCAACTGTAGTACAATACCACAACTACTAAAACACGAACAACACACTAACAACGAAACCATGATTATTAGAAATATTCAAACCACGAATTAAATTTAAAGAACATTAGCATGCGTGTCTCCCCAAATCTCTAATACCAAGATGATGTGGTAGCGAGTTGGATGAATAGAGTGGGTATTTGTAGATTTAAGTAGGTATGAAGAATAGGAAGTAAAATAGGGGTTTTGAGTGTAAATGTGGATAGATATCATGCACCAAGACACAAACACAATAAGGGGTTTGAGCTCGGAATAAGTTTCGGTACAACTTATAAACACCAAAGGTTACTCGGGATTTAAATGAGGGTTAGATACAAGTCGTTAACGGGCTCAAGTGATGGTTCACCACAATCTTAGGGTCAAGATTGATAAGAACGTGAGAAAGATTAAAGAGTTTAATCAACACTCAAATAATTCGGCAAATCCAAGCTTTGTTAGCTCAAGTATAGCCTTACTCGAAAGAGGAAAGTTTCACTCTCTGTATGGGAATATTCTTCACTATCTCTTTATGTACTCTTTTATGATTACAAATGTTGCTATTTATAGCAAGTCCTAAACCTTAGTGGAAAAACTGTAAATAATGTACAAGACCTTAAACTTAAAGAATTGATCCCATAAATAAAATAAATAAAAACATATACAAGAATACAAAACTGTACATTTAATAAAAGTCAGCATGCAGTCACTCGACCTGTCTTGGAAGGAGCAGGATCTAAACTGTGGAGGGGTTTGGCAGTTAGATGTCTGGGTCCAAGGAAGAGCTTTTGAAGCCTTGTAGTGCTTGGTCGAGAGACTAGAAAAGTCGGCCCATAATTACTGAGTGATAGAATTAGTCAGCACTAGTCTCTTGGTGCCGTGCCGAATGGATCTTTGGTGAAGCCTTGATTGTATGGTCTTTCGACCTCTTAGAAGACGATAGACTTGGGGTCGAGCATCCTTTTCTTCCCCTTGGCCTTCTATTATTAGTTTGGCCTCGGCAAAAGCTAATCGGTCTCGACTTAAGATTGGTTGGCCTCGGCTTGGAGATTGTTGGAGGTTGATTCTCATCATTGAGTAAGTAATTGCTCAGGCATGAGTGAGAATGAGGATTGACTGTTGTCTCGATCTTTTGCTTCTCAACACACTATCTGCAAGATATAGAGAGTCATTCGACTTAACATGCAGAATGAGTCAGCAAGGAGATACTCAGCTTCGGTAGGAGTTGGCTAGAATAGGAGAATCTACTGTGTTAGGCCTTCCAATTCTTAGGTTCGGCTGTAGGTCAATGGTTTAGTAGCTCGATTCCCATCATTCCTTCTAGGTTGATTTAGATTTGGGATCAAATCCAAATAATTTCTAGTTAGCTCTTCATCGGGGTGATACGGATTGAGGTCGGTAATATTGAAGGTATCAGAAACCCCACAGTCCTTTGGCAACTCCAATTTATAAGCATTATCATTGATCTTTTAGAGGATTTTGAAAGGTCCTTCAACCCTTAGGGATAGTTTGTTCCTCTTCTTGCTTGGAAACTGTTTCTTGTTGAGGTATAGCCATACTAAGTCTCCTTGTTAGAATTTTTTAGTCATCTAAACCTTAGTCTTCTCTCGCATTCTTTTAGCAGCTTGGTCGATGTGCCAAGTGACTTTGTCATAAATGTACTGAAGGGATTGTGCTCTAATTGAGGCGTCAAGGTCCTTTTGCGTAGGTGTAGGTATAGGGGTATGATTGAGGGGCAATTCGGGATTGAAACCATAGACCACTTTGAAGGGAGTTTGCTTGGTAGTGTCATGCACTATCCGATTGTAAGTGAATTTGATTACTAACAAGCAGACGTCCCAATCAGCCAAGTTTCTACCTATTGCAGCTCGGAGCAGTGATTGCAAAGTGCGTTTAACCACCTTTGTTTGGTTATCAGTTTAAGGGTGATAGGAAGTATTGAATAGTAGTTTGGTCTCCATTTAATGCCATATGGTCCTCCAAAAATGGCTCAAGAACTTTGGGTATTTGTTGGAGATTACACTTCTCGATACGTCATGTATCCATATAATCTCCTACAAGAAAAGAGAAGCAATAGCTGAAGTATCATTCGTTTTGGAGCAGGGCACAAAGCGTGCCATTTTGCTAAGCCGATTCACGATTACCATTATAGAATATTTACCTCGGGTAGTTTGAGAACAAAATCCATGCTCAATTCATTCTATAGCTTCGTTGGGACAAGTAAAGGCATCACTTTCCCTTACTCGGTTCGGTACTTAGCCTTCTTATACACGGCATAGCTTTTGACAACTCGATGCATATCTCTCCTTATTCTCAACCAAAAGAATCGACCATTCAACATTTTACAGATCCTTTTTTCTCCAAAATGTCCGAAGAGTCCTCTACTATGGGCTTCCTTGCTTAATAACTCCCTTAGGGAACAAGTCGGCGTGCATAATTTTTCACTTTGGAACAAGTAGCCATACTCTACATGATACTTGTCTACTGTTCTTCCATTGACGCATTGCAAAATTATGAGTCTAAAGTGTGGATCCATAGAATACTGCTTTTTGATACTCACAAACCCAAACAGTTTGGTTTGTAGTTTATTCAAAAGTGCATGTCTTCTCGAAAGAGTATATGTAATTATGTTGCTCTTTTCCTGCTTGTATTTTATCATAAAATTTGAATCATTTAAGGAATTCAACCGATCTTGCCTACCATTTCTAACGGGAATCAAGTTACTAGACCTCTGACTCGCAGTTGAGCCCGAGGACTAGAGGGGCTAGTACAATGAATCATTTTGTTCCAACCAACTCCTATTGAAGCCAAGTACTTCCTTGTCAAGTCACTTTTCATGTTGTACCATATAACCGTCCATTTTTCTGTAGTTTGTCAAGTTGATGATTACTCTTTAGTGTCGAGCCCACCAATTACTCGGCATCTTCCTTACTGAGAAGCTAAGAGAGAGAGTTCGGACTGATTAAGCCATCCCTATTTGAATAAGCTCATTTGTCCATATCTTTTAACGACCTTGCCAATGTAGTATTGCCATGTGTACAGTTTTATGTGTAAAATCCATTGCACTAATGATTATTTTTCTTATATATTCATTTTTACCCTTTTGTATCTTGTACATTACTTCATTAGGAAATGCCCTTTTTGTCTTTTCCTTTTTAGGTAAGTTACCTTAACTTATGGGTATAATTATCTTTGTACTTATAATGGAGATCAAATCATTCTTAATACACTCTTTGAGTACTTTTTCTTTTTTGTGTAAACACTGTGTGTTTACTCTCGGCATCACTTTTATACTTTCCTTTAAATAAGGTTAGGTAGCGAATAACTTCATTGGACCGATTCTTGTGTCATATTGAATTGTGCCATAAGTCATCGGAAGTTTCATTGGTGCGTCATATCCTCTGGAGCTGTTTGTGGGTTTTGCTTACTATTTCATTCTTCATTTTGCCATTTTCGCACTTTCCCCGTTAATCCTTTTTAAAGATTTCTGTAAGCTTGGACCTATCCAACAACTGGCCTTGTCTGTTCTTGGTCACGGTTCGCAATAGCTTGGTATCAAAGTAGAGGTTTTGTGTGAATTATAGCAGTTCTTTTTGAAGTTCTATTATACTATATTTTGTGTGTGTGAAACAAAGTAAGTTACTGTGTTCTTTTGATTGTTGTGTTGTTAACCATTAACTTCCTAAAGTTTTTGTTTGAGTTTCAATTTGTGAGGAAAAATGACTTACCTAAGTATGAATGTTGGTATTGGTGATGATTATGGAGTTGTTTACCATGGATGACAATCTTAGGGGAATCCTAAAAGTATTGACGAGAGACTTGATGAGGTAGCTAACCTCTTAGTAGATCTAACTCGAGCTGTTCATGCGCTATCTTGTCGACCCATTGAGGCCGTACAAAACACTCTATAAGTTGCTCAACTTGTTAAAGGTTAGAACCCAGCTCGACCTGTTCGAGGTGGAGGAGTTGGTGGATGAGTGAGGCTAGTGATAGACTTGAGAGACCTTGATGAAGAGGAAGAAAAGTATTTTGAAGAGGAGCGTATATGAATCCCCAGAGCATCTGACCATGTAAAACTTCAGATTCCAAGTTTCAATGGATTTGGGAACGTTGATGAGTATCTGGATTAGGAAGAGAAGGTGGAGCGTGTGTTTGATTGTTATCAGTACAAGGATTATAAGATGATGAGAATTGCTTCTGTTGAGTTCTCTAGATATGCCGTCATGTGGTGGAAGAATTTTTAGGCTATGAGGAGATGAGAGGGGTATTGAGAGATTAATATTTGGCTAGAGATGAAGAGGATACTCAGAAACAGATTCGTGCTGGAAATCTATATTTAAGATACTTTCACTTAGCTTCAAGAGTTGAGACAGGGAGGCTGAACAGTTGATGAGTATGTTCAAGACTTTCAAATGCTTATGATATGTTGCGAAGTGGAGGAGCTACTAGCTCGAATAGTCTTAAGATTCATTACTGGGTTGAGAGGAAACATTCAGGACATCGTGGAGCTCTAACGATTTGATATCATGGATGAGGCTGTTAGGATTACCCAGTGAGTAGAGAGGCAAAGAAGGATTCGAGTACCGGTGAGGATACCGACTAGTCGACCCAGACAGGTAAGTCACCAAACTTTACTGAGTACAGAGTTGAGCAAAAAGGTTAATGTTTGAGTTGAGCAGATAGGTTAACCTGATGACGTAGTGCTAACCTGAATGTATGAGAAGGGGTAAGGGTTTGGTAGGAAGATCAGCCAGATCAAGTGCTTCAAGTGCCAGGGGTTCGGACATATGGTTGCTTAGTACCCGAATTGACGGACGATGGTCATGAAAGGAGACATCTTGAAACTAGAAATGGAGAGTACGGATGAGGAACCTGAGAAGGAAGAGGTTCCTACTAAGAGAGAAAGTGCTGAGAAAGAGCTGATTGAAGAGGACGTGTTTCCTGAGGACTTAGATCAATTACTCATGGTTGTTTGGCACACTATGAACATGGAATCCTTACGAGAGGAAGAGTAGAGGGAGAATTTGTTCCATACCACGTGTAAGGTGAATGATCAAATGTGTGCCCTCATCATGGATAGTAGAAGCTACACCAATGTGGCATCAATCGATCTTGTTTCAAAACTGAAGTTGTTGACTGTTTCACATTCGAGGCTGTACAAGTTGCATTGGTTGAGTGAAATTAGTTGAGTGAAAAAGGAGCATTACATGTCATTCAGCAAGTACTACTGCGATCATTATAGGGAATTACTCTAACCAGATTCTCTACGATGTAGTACTTATGTATGCTTCTTACGTGTTGTTGGGTAGGTTGTGGTTGTTTGACAGAAGAGTTATACATGACGGCTACAAGAATACATATATGTTTGAGAAGGATGATTGGAAGATTACGCTGAATCCGATGTCATCGAGAGAAGTTAATAAGTTATAGATAAAACTTACTTGTGGATTGAAGAAGGCTCTGGTGATAAGTAGAGCCGAACTTCGAGAGGCCATCAATGCTAATAAGCTGAATGTTAGTTAGGTAACTACTAGAAATAAAGGAGCGAGGTGAGTTACCCCAGGAGGTCAAGGAGTTGTTAGATGAATATGCCGACTTGTTCCTAGAACAGTTATCTGAAAGGTTGCTCCCAACTCAAGGCATAGAGCATTGCATTGACTTAGTACCCGGTGTTGTATTGCCGAATAAGCTAGTTTATCAGATGAATCTTGAGCAGGCTTCTAAGCTCCAATGTCAAGTCAATGAGTTGCTAAAGAAAGGGTATGTCAGAGAGAGTCTTAGCCCTTGTGCTGTGGTTGCGCTTCTAGTGCTGAAGAAGGATAGAACCTAGCAAATGTGTTTAAATAGCCGAACAGTGAATAAGATCACGATCAAATACAAGTATCTGATCCAGAGGCTAGAAGACATGTTGGATAAATTAAGTAGAGCCAAGATTTTTAGCAAGATTGATCTTAAATCTGGCTACCATCAAATTTGCATGAGGCTAGGAGATAAGTGGAAGACTACGTTCAAGACTTGACATGGACTTTACAAATGGATGGCCATGCCCTTCGGCTTGTTGAATGCCCCGAGCACTTTCATGAGATTAATGAACCATGTACCAAGACATCTCATAAGGAAGTGTGTTGTGGTATACTTTAACGACATCCTGATCTACAATGCCGAGTCATTGTGAACACATTAGAGCAATCCTAGATATCCTCTGTGTTGAGAGACTATTCAGCAATTTAAAGAAATGTTGTTTTTGCCAAGAGAAAGTGGTATTATTGGGCTATGTAGTTAGTAGAGGAGGCTTGAAAGTTGACGATAAGAAGATTCGAGCAAATGTCGAGTGGCCGACTCCTACTATTTATGCTGATGTGAGAAGTTTTCACAAATTGGCTTTGCTTTATAGAAGATTTATCAGGAATTTTAACACCTTCACTGCACTACTTACTAAGTTAACAAGGAAGAACATTGACTTCCGATAGGGAGAAAGGGAAGAGAGGAGTTTCGTTGAGATAAAAGAAAGATTGACCTCTGCCCTGGTGTTAGTACTACCCAACTTCAATAAAATTTTCGAGCTGAAATGCGACACATCAAGCAGTGGGATAGGTGCTGTCCTAATGTAGGAAGGCCGACCGATTGCCTTCCATAGTGAGAAGCTCCGAGGACCCCAATTGAATTATTCTGTATATGACAAGGAACTTTTGGCACTGATCCAAGCAATGCAAGTATGGCAACATTATTTACCGCCGAGAGAATTTGTCATATATACTGACCATGAATTGTTGAGGTACCTTCAGAGTCAGACTAAGTTGTCGAAGTGGCAGGCGAAATGGGTTGAATTCCTTAAAGGATTCAATTTTGTGATAAAGTACAAGCAAGGAAAGTACATCGTAGTTGCAGATGCTCTTTTAAGGAGATATGTGCTTTTATCAGAACTGCAGACCGGACTATTTAGGTTTGCGAGTATCAAAGAATAGTACTTTGAGGATCCATACTTTGAACCTATAATTTTGCGACTAAAGGACAGTGGACGAGTATCATGTGGAGGATAGTTACTTGTTCTGAGGCGAAAAATTATGCGTGCCGATTTGTTCACTGAAGGAGCTATTAGTTAGGGAAGCCCACAGTGGAGGTCTTTCCAAACATTTTGGGGAAAGGAGGACCTATGAACTGATAAATGGTTGAGAATGAGGAAAGACATGTATTGAGTTGTTGAAAGCTATGCCATGTGCAAAAAGGCTAAGTGCTAAGCTGAGTAAGAGAAAGCAATACCCCTACCTGTTTTGACGAGGTCATGGATTGAATTGAGCATGGACTTTGTTCTCAGAGTACTGCGAATTATCCGAGGTAAAGATTTTGTAATGGTTGTCATGGATTTGTACAGTAAGATGGCATACTTTATGCCCTGCACCAAGGCTAACGACGCTTCAACTATCGCTTCTCTTTTCTTGTAGGAGATTGTGCAGATACACGACGTGTTGATAAGTGTAGTCTCCTATAGAGACCCAAAGTTCTTGAGCCATTTCGGATGAACCTTATGGCATTAGTTGGGATATAAATTACTCTTTAGTACCTTATGTTACCCCTAAATTGACGGCTAAACAAAAGTGGTTAATCGTACTTTAGGGTTACTGCACTGAGTTGTAGTAGGTAAGAACTTGGTTGATTGGGATGTTGGCCTCCCAGTGGTCGTGTTCGCCTATAACCGAATAGTACATGACACCACTAAGTAGACTCTCTTTGAGGTGGTCTATGGATTCAATCCTGAGTTGCCCCTCGACCATGCCTTTGTACCAATACCCTTGCAAGAAGACTTTGATGCATCGGCTAGAGTACAATTCCTTCAGCATATCTATGATAAGATCACTTGACACATCAACTAAGCTGCCAGAAGAATACGATCAAAGACCAAGGGTAGAATAGTCGAACAATTTTAGCCAGGATACTTGGTATGGCTACACTTTAGTAAGGAACGATTCCTGAATAAGAGGAAGAATAAATTATCTACACGAGCGGAAGGACATTTTAGAATCCTTTAGAATATCAATGACAATGCCTACACGTTGGAATTACTCGAGGATTATGGGATTTCTAACGCCTTCAACATTGCCAACCTCAGTCCATATCACCATGACGAAGAACTGAGCGAACACCATACGGATTTGATCCTAAATTTAAAATAACCCAGTGGGAATGATGGGAATCAGGCTACTGGACTCTGACCTACAACCGAGCCCGAGGACTAGAGGGGTTGGTACGACGAATCCTTATGTTTGAACCAACCCCTATCGAGGCCGAGTACTTCTTTGTCGAGTCACCTTTCATGACGTACCATATGAATGCCCATTTTCCTGTAGTATGATGATTACTCTCTAGTATCGAGTCGACCAATTATTCGGCATCTTCCTTGTTGAGAAGCCGAGAAGTTGAGAGAGAGAGAGTCTGGACTAATTAAGCCATCCTTGTTCGGATAAGCCCATTTGTCCGTACTTTTTGTCTGCATCTTCTAACGACCTCACCAATGTAGCATTGCTACATCTACAGTATCATATGTAGAATCTATTGCACCAATGATTATTATTTTTTTTTTGTATATTCATTTTTACCTTTTTGTATCTTGTACATTACTTCCTTAGGAAATACCCTTTTTTTTCTTTTCCTTTTTCGGCAAGTTGCCCTAACTTATGGGTATAAATACCTTTGTACATGTAATGGAGATCAGATCATTCTTAATACACTCTTTGAGTACCTTTTCTTCCTTACGTAAATACTATTTGTTTATTATCACTCTTATCCTTTTCCTTAAGTAAGGTTAGGTGGCGAGTAACCTCACTGGATCGATTCGTGCATCATATCAAATTGTACCGTAAATCTTCGGAAGTTCCATTGATGCGTCATATCCTTTGTAGTTGTTCGTGGGTTTTGCTTACTATTTCATTCTTCATTTTGCCCTTTTCACATTGTCCCCATTAATCATTTTTTAAGCTTTCTGCAAGCTTGGATGAATCTAGCGACCGGCTTTGTCTGTTCTTGGTTATGGTTCGCCATAGTTTCGGTAACTTAGTTTGACTTTGGAGGTACCTCAACAACTCATGGTCAGTATATATGATAAATTCTTTCGGTGGTAAATAGTGTTGCTATACTTGCAGCACTCAAATAAGCTCTAACAGTTCTTAGTCATACATAGAGTAATTTAACTGCGGTCCTTTGAGCTTCTTGTTGTGGAAGGTAATCAGTTAACCTTCCTACATTAAGACAGTGCCTATTCCAATGCTTGATGCGTCACATTCCATCTCAAATATTTTCTTTTAGTAAGGTAGAACTAACACGACACAGAGGTTAATCTTTCTTTTATTTGGGCAAAGCTCCTCTCCTCCCTTTCTCCCCATTAGAAGTGGATGTTTTTCTTCATTAGCTCAGTAAGTGGTGTAGCAAAGGTACTAAAATTCCTAATGAACCGTCTATAGAATGAAGTTAGTCTATGGAAACTTCTTATGTTGGCATAAGTAGTAGGAGTCGGCTACTCGATAATTGCTTGGATCTTCTCACCATCTACTCCTAAGCCTCCTCCACTGAGTACATAACCTAAGAATACCATTTTCTCCTACCAAAAGCAACACTTCTTGAGATTGCCGAATAATCTTTTAGCACAGAAGATATTTAGAATGGCTCAAAGATGTTCATAGTGACTCGCCATGTAGGTACTGTAAATTAGGATGTCATCAATGTACACCACAATACACTTCCCTATTGAAGGTCTCAGCACATGGTTCATTAGTCTCATGAAAGTGCTTGGGGCATTCGACAAGTTGAAGGGAATGACCATCCATTCGTAAAGTCCATGTTGAGTCTTGAACGCAGTCTTCCACTCATCTCTTGGCCTCATGCAGATTTGATGGTAGCCAGATTTTAGGTTAATCTTGCTTCAAATCTTGGCTTCGCTTAATTTATCCAAAATGTCTTCCAATCTAAGAATGGGATAGTTGTATTTGATTGTGATCTTGTTCATAATTCTGCTATCTACACTCATCCGCCAGGTTCTATCCTTTTTTGGCACAAGAAGCGCCAATATAGCACATGGGCTGAGACTTTCTCTGACGTAACCTCTCTCCAGCAGCTCATTGACTTGGCGTTAAAGCTTAGAAGCCTGTTTGGGATTCATCCGATAAGCTAGTTTATTTGGCAATGCGGTGCTGGGTAATAAGTCAATGCAGTGTTCTATTCCTTGAGTTGGGGGCAACCCTTTGGGTAATTGTTTTGTGAACCGATTAGCATATTTGTCCAGCAACACTTTTATTTCTAAGGGTAGTTCACCCCGCTTCATCATTTCTAGCAATTGCCTGACCAACATGAGGGTCGGCTCGTCAGCATTGATGGCATTCTAGAGCTCAGCTCTACTCATCACCAGAGCCTTCTTTGATCTATGAGCAAGTTTTTTTTTTTTTTTTTGTAATTTATTGACTTCTCTTAGCGACATTAGGTTTAGTGTGATCTTATAGCCATCCTTCTCAAACATGTGCGTATTCTTATAGCAGCTATGGATAACTCTCTTATCAAACAGCTATGATTTGCTTAGCAACACATGGGAAGTGTACATGGGTAGTATATCGCAGAGAATCTGGTTAAGGTAATTTCTGATTGTGATTGGCAGTAGTATTTGCCAAGTGACATGTAGTGCTCCTTTCTCACTCGACCAGTACAATTTGTATGGTCTTAGGCATGTAGTAGTCGGCAACTTCAGTTTTGAAATAAGATCGGCTAATGCTACATTGGTGTAACCACCACTATCCACAATGAGGGCACATACCTGGTTATTCACTTTACAGGTGGTATGAAATAAATTCTCTCTTTACTCCTCCCCGTATGAGGGTTCTATGTTCATTATGTGTCAAAAAACCATGATCAACTAGTCCAAGTCCTCAACGAACATGTCCTCTTTAATGAGTTCCTTTCTGGCATCTTCTTTTTCGGTAGTGATCTCCTCCTTAGGTTCCTTATCAGTACTTTCGACCTCTACTGTTGGGATGTCTCCCTTGATGACCATTATCCATTGGTTAGGGCACTAAATAGCTATATGTCCGAACCCTTGGCACTTAAAGCATTTGATTTAGCTCGTCTTCCTACTAGATCCTTACCCTTTCTCATAAGTTCGGATCAACACTTTACCGTTAGGTTGGCCTTTTAATTCGGCTTGGACATCTATCTTTCTATTCGGCTCGGTACTTGATAAGCTTGGTGACTTCCTTGTTTGAGTCGGCTAGTCGGCATTTTGGCTTGTACTTGACTTTTTCTTTGCCTCTCTACTTGTTGGGCTATTCTAATGGCTTTATCCATTGTGGTGAATTGTTGGAGCTCCACAATGTCGCAAATATCACCTCTCATTCCCGTGATAAACCTAGAGCTTGTTCGCGTTGAGGGCTCCTCTACTTCACATCAAATCATGAGCATTTGGAATTCCTGTACATATTCGTCAACTTGCGGCCTTTTTATCTCAGCTCCTAAAGCTGAGTAAAAGTATCTTATAGATAAGTTTCTGGAGTACTCAATAGCAATAGTTCTCACTTTCTTGTAATCCTCGTACTGATAATAATTAAAAAACACGTTTCACTTTCTCTTCTCATTCCTAATTCTCATCAACACTCCCAGATCCATTAAAGCTCGGAATCCAAAGCTTTACATGGTCAGATGCTCAAGGAACTCTAGCTCGCTCTTCTTAAAAATACTCTTCCTCATCCTCTTTATTTAGTTCCTTCAAGTCTATCCCCTATCTTACTTGTCCATCTACTCCTCCACCTCGAATTGGTCGAGTTGGGTTTTGACCTCTAATAGATTGAGCAGCTTGTAGGGTGTTTTGTGTGACCTTAGTCTGTTGGTAAGCTAATGCATGAACAGCTCGGGTCAGATCTACCAGGAGGTTAGCCACCTCTTCTAATCTCTCATCAGTGCTCCTAGGGGTTCCTTAAGATTGTCATCCATGGAGAATAACTCCATTGTTGTCATCTCTAGCACTAAGGTTTACACTTGGGTCAATCATTTTCTCCACAAATTAGAAGCTCAGATTCTTCAAATAGGTGATATAGTAAACACTTTCACAAACCAAAAAAGTAACAGCTAACAAATACAACAATCAAATGACACAATAACTTGCTCTGTTTTACACATGCAAAACAAGGTATAAACAAAACTTGAAACACAAATCACAACTCAAACAAAACCTTCATTTTGATACCAAGATGATGTGGACCATGACTAAGAATAGATAAGGCTAGTCATAGGGATGGGTCCAAGCTTGATGAAAGCTTGAAAGGGGTAGTAGGGAATGGTACGAAAGGACAAATGATGAATGAAAAATAAGTAAAAACCCATAAATAGTGTTAATGGATATGACGCACTAATAGAACTTCTGAAGACTCATGATACAATTTGATACGATGCACGAATCGGTCTAGTAAGGTTACTTGTCACCTAGCCTTGCTTAAGGGTTAGGATAAGAGTGATGTTGAGAGTAAACAAGCAGTGTTTATGTAAGGACCAAAAAACACTCAAAGTGCATTAATGGTAATCAATCTATATTCCTTACAGCTACTAGTATAAGGGGTATTTATACCCGAGAATTTAGAGCAATATGCCTAAAAGGGAAAAGATAAAAAGGGTATTACTCTAAAGAAGTAATGTACAAGAATTGAAAAGGGTAAAAATGAATATTCCAGAAAAGCAATGATTAGTATAATGGATTCTACATATGATCCTATACATGTAGCGATACTATATTGGTGAGGCTGTTGGAAGATACAGACAAAAAAGTATAATTAGTTGGCTTGTTCAAGCATGGGTAGCTTAGTTAGTTCGAAGTCTCTCTCTTAGCATATTAGTAAGGGTGATGCTGAGTAAGTAATTGGTCAGGCATGAGTAAAAGTAAGGATTAGCTATTGTCTATGCCTTTCACTTCTTGGCACATTATCTATGAGAAATAGGGAGTCATTCGGCTTGGCATGCATAATGAGTTGGCAAAGAGATACTCGGTCTCAATAGGAGTCGACTGGAGTAGGAGAATCCGTCATGCCAAGCCTTCCAATCCTCGAGCTTGGCTGCGGGTCAACGGTCTAATATCTCGATTCCTATCATCTAAGAGTGTCGTAAGACCAAGGCTAGGGTGAGAAGAGGGGTGGTGGTGAGAAAGATTTAGGTGTCTTGGTCTATAAGGCTGGGTGGTGGTGAGAAAGATTCGGGAGTCTTAGTATAGAAGGTTGGGTGATGGTGAGAAAGATTCGGGTGTCTTTGTATAGAAGGCTTGGGTACAACCTGTGGAGGATAGACTTGGGGAAAGGCTAGGTCTGGCTCACTGGTATACTGAATCAGTTTGGACTCGTGAAGTATGGGCTTAAATTGTAGCCTAACTCGCCGGGCTTGGTTGGTTAGCATGGTTTAATATGCTTGACCTACCGAATTGATAAGTTTAAGCCTGGGTTAAAGGGTCGACGATTTAACTTGCTGGTTTCGACTTGAAAATAAAATAAAAAAAAAGTAGTTGCAAAATTAATGTTCTAATGTGTTATTTCAATGTTGTAAGCAATGTTGTCAAACTTGGCCCAAAAGTTTGACTCGAATATATAAATGGGGTCAAGGAGTTTAACTGAGGGTCAAATCAGAGTCAATAAAAAATAAAATATAAGACATATTATTGAATTTAAAAAATATGGACATGAAATTGCATTGCATTATAAGTTTAGATAAATTAAATGTAATTATTTGCTCTAATTAAAATATAAAATTAAATTAAAAATATATTATTACTTCTATTTAGAAGTTGATATGGAAATTAAATAATATATATGAGTTTATAAGAAAAAGAATCACTAAAACCTAGATATTTTAATGGTGGTGAAAGTAGATATTCATGGAATAAAATATACTACTTTGACCACCAAGGGAGTTTGAGACATAAGATATCATAAGCTGCATACAATCTTGTCTAGCTTTTGAGATGTCGACTCCTTTGATAAATTAATATATTTTAATGATTTACAAAAATGTAAGTTTATTTATAATTTAATACTATTATAAGTCAAGAGGAATATATTTATGCTATATATAAAATGGAAAGTGTATTAGAGATATTAGATGAATACTGTTGTCTTTACAATACTAGTCTCACTTCTACATAGATTATATTATTTTCTAAAATTTCCTTTAAAGTAATGAAAGATCACGGTGAGTATTGCCTATCACAAATCTAGTCCCGCATTAATTATATTAACAAACTTTCCTTGAGATATTACTTATAGAAAGGAGCTTCCTCACTCAATTTACCAATAGTGGGCATACGATAATAATTGTATATTGTTAAAAGTGTAAATTATTAATCTCATGCCTAGGAACTTAACAATTAATAAGGTGAAATAGTTAAAAATTTAAATTCTTGTGATGCATTAGTAGTTTTATTTTTCAAATTAAAACTAAAGTTTAAACAATGTATTTTTTCCAATGAAAATTTAAGAAAAAGAGTCGATGGTCTATGAATCGTTAGGCCAACTGAACAGGCCTAGAATTGGCCCTAATCAGGCTGATACCAATTCAACCTCTAAGCTACTTGTGGCTTAGTAGTTTTAGGGTGGTTTTGAACCTACCCCAAGTTTAGTGGAGGGGACAAGTGATAATGAGGGGTTAAAGCTTAGTGGTATCCCCGTAGAGGAGAGTCCGATGTTGACTATTGTAAGGGTGAGCTCAACGGAAGATGTTGTGGTTGCTCCAGTGGAGGCAATGAGTCCTCCAAGTGTACTAGATGACGCCAAGCACTCTTAGGGCAATATCGAGGCCTTGGGCATTGTAATTGGGGTAAAACCACCAACATCGATTGAATTAGGCAGAGTGTTTCGGCTAAGTTAGAATGTCAAATACATGGACAAGAGTTTAGGCAATGGGGAGGTCAGTAATAAGATCATGTGCAAGACATTGTTGGATGAGTACTTGAGGGCTTTAGAGGCAATGTATGTGGGTCAAAGTAGGGTGGGTGCAATTCGACTCACTTGTAGGAAGATACACGAGGTAGGTATGACTTTACATTCTTTAGCAAATTGCCAAGTTGTGTTTTGTAACTAACTTGGTCTTTTGAACATAAGCGGAAGCCTACATGCTGCAAGCATTTGAGGTGGTCCTGGTTGGGAGGAGACTAGTAATATGGAGGTGTGATTGTGTTTTGTGTTTAAATGTTTAGGTATATCTAATTGAGGTAGTGATATGTAGGAAATAAAGGATGAGATGGTTCGGTATAAGCGCAAAGCATGATTGGTGTCAGTAAAGGTCAAGAGGATGCAAAGGGAGCTTGAGATAGTAGAAAAGAAGTTGGAGTAGAAAGAGCTATCCATAAAGGAGCAAAGGTTTAGTTTAGAGGTGAAGATCAGTGAGCTAGAAGTAAAGTGGAAGAAGACTGTTAAGTTGAGGTCTTAGGTTGTAGGGTTGGAGGGGAAGGTGAAGGATGTGAAAAGGGAGATAGATGAACTCAAAGGGAGGATTGTCATGCTTGAACAACAAGAGGTTAGATTATAGGGCAAAGTTGCTGAGCTAGAGAGGGAACTGAGAAGACGAAGAAGATTGAGTTTTTAGAAGGAGAGGAGCAGGAGTAGGCTTTCATATTGGAGGTTGCAAACTACCTCAAGGAGAAGGTTTAGGAGAGGAATCTAGATGTGAACTTAAGCTGTTTAGACTTTTTAAATCCTATGGAGCCTGGCACTTTATACGCTAATTGCCCTCCTCCCAATATTGAGGAAGGAGAGGATGAGGTAGATGTCGCTCTGGCCGATGGCTTGGGGGATAAGGGTGAGGTATGGGTGGATGATGTTTCGATAGGGAATCAAGAGGATGACCTTGTCGAAGTCTAAGTGTTAGGCTTATTATTGTAGGTTTTTTTTGGTGGTTTTCCGGTAATGGATCTATTTTTTTTCTTATCGTAGTGTTTTTAGGTAGTTTTGTCAACCTAAGTGGAAATACTATAGATAGGTAGATTGTGTAAGCCCCACAATAAGGTGTTCGGGTTTAGTACGTAAAATTTAAGGTGATTGGATAAGTTGTCTGATCGAACCCAAATTTTATGACAAAACTAGGAATATTAGTATAAGTAATCCCATGAATTTAGATTTAGGAAAATAAATAATTAAAAATTATAATATTGAATTATTTGTACATTACCAGTTATTTATGAAAAATGTGTAAAATTGGTTCTAATAATTAACTAATCAATAGAGATAAATTATATGCATACTAAAAATTATAAATTATATTAAATTAAATAATATTTAGGATTATTTATTTGTATCATATATGTATTTATGTGTAGCTAAAAATACGTGAAATTACTTAAATTACCAAGAATATTCTAAAATAATACTAATTAATTAAGGAAAATTCATAAAAATTCAAGAAAATTATGGAAAAATGAAGTAAAGTCTAGAACTATGACGTGGAAGGCTAGGAATGGAAGTTAGAAAATTAACCAATCAAATTGGAACAAATAGAAAGCAAAAAAGAGAAGGGATAAGAGATATTTGGCAACAAATAATTCACTAATCCTAACTAAACAACACTATAAATTAAAAGACAACCATTTGAAAATCATTTTGACATGTTAGGAGTTCAAGAAAATTAGAGAGAGACTAGAAAAGAGAAGAGAGAATTAATTTTAAAAAAATAGGAAAAATAGTGTGCAATTAGGGGTTATAAGGTGAACCTACATTCAATGATCACCTGGAGAGGGACAGCCACCACCACCTGACAACATCCCCACTGCTTAGGGCTGCTAACATAGGTAGAGCCACCACTGGTGGCTAGAAGTTGTTCAAACAGTGAGTGTTATTCTTCCTTCTAATTTTGTTTAATTTGTTAAAAATATCAAATATATCTAGAAAATTATGAAATTTGGTATTCTAAGGTATTTTTGTATGTAGATTTAGGAAAAAAATATTAGAATGATAAAATTAGGTCGTTAGTTATATAGTACCTAAGAAGTCCTTAAACTTGACCTAGTTTTCAACACTAATTTAAATAACCTTAATAATGTAGTTTTGATTTCAAAATTTTTGTGTAGACTATTTAGAGTGTTTATAACAATGCTATGAAGAGATTTTTCAAAAATTAATTTTTTAAATTTTAACTAATTTTTAGGCCTTAAAATTGTAGAAAAAATGGTATATTTTAAGTTAATTTTGTGCAAATACTGATTTAGTATGTAATTAGGTATCATGAGATGTTGTTTGTTGATGCAGTATGATATTTGTGGTATTGGGAGTGTTAGATGTGAGTATTATATAGTAAATACGTGTAATTGAATAATAGGTGAAAAGGATATAGTTAAACTAATGTTGTGATTTAGGGATTATTTAGGTATATATTTTGATTTAGGATATAATTAGACATGTTAACATGTTATTTAGTAATGAAAAATGATATATGTAGTGGTAGAAGTATTAGATAAGTGATATAAGTGTATAATATGTAATAATGTATGATATGTGTATATAGGAATTAAAATTGGTAAAAAATATTAGGTAAAAATTAATTGTATTATAATATTAGGAATATGATATAAATATGATTTGGAATGTGAATTTAACAAATTATGCAAAAATGGTAGGTTATACTCACATTAGGAACAAATTTGGTAGTTAAATTAGAAATATAATATATCGTATCAACAAAAATACTAATTAAGAATTAAAACAAAGATTTAGGATACCTAAGTATAGTTAGACAAATTTCATAGATTGGTTAAGGGGAAATACCTAGAGTTTACAAGTAAAATAGTAACCAAAAGCTAAAATAAAACCTAAATTCTAAAATTGATTTAGAAATTGAATCAGAAACTAGTTTAGAATTAGTCTAGTTATAACTTAAATAATTGAGTAAGACTATAAATTTAAACTAAAACTAAGGATTCAACCCAAATGTAGTAAGACCTTAAACTAAAGATAATAATTATTTAAATTATGGAATAAAATCTATTATTATAGGGATTCTTAGTGACGGTCTGCTGCAAGTTGCATCTTGAGTGAGCAAGTAGAAAGTCTAGGTAAGCTTGGGATTAATACGTCACTGTATTTTAGAATATTGTTTTAGAGTACTCGAAGGCTTAAGTTTATACTTGTTTGTACCTGTAGGTAGTTTCAATGTATACATGCCTGTGTGTGTGTTCTTAAATGTACCGTATATTATTGGCTTACTGTATTGGTTTGTAGTTGTTTTGTATTGTGTGATATGGAATGATAACCTTAATTGGACTTAATAATATATGGCTTGTAAGATTAACCGGTCAAGCATTTCAACCCATTAAGGGAGACGTTCAGGGTTATCTAGCCAAACATTGACTCCTTTGAAAGGGATAGCATAATTGGCCCTTTCTTCATCCTTAGTTAAACTAAATGATAGGAGAGGAGATCCTAGAAAGGGTGAAGCTAGTGGTTCGAAGGTATTCATGAGGGGAATAGTGTCTCAATTGTACAAACCTAGGTTTAGTCGTGAGCTATTAACATGTACGCTAAACTCTTTAACTCGGATTAGAGCGATATAATTTTTCTAATTTCACAACGGACTAGATAACATCGTGTGATGACATTCATTTGTTGTATTGCATTAAAATAATTGGTTGATAACCCTATTTATGCTTGATGAATAGTTTTAAGTCTCCGTCTCAACTTATAAAGCAGTTGGTTGCTCACATCGTTATAGATATTGTTGTAAGTGCTAGTTAGAAAGAGGCCATATAACTACCTTGAAGCTAACAACTGTTGGATTTTAGGGAGTGAGGAAATAAAAACTAAAGAATAGATACATTTCTAAGGTTTTAGCTCTTAATTTAGAATCTTCAATTGTCAGATAAGGTATTACTTAGGTAAGATTATGCTATAAAATCATAGTAATATTTGATTTAGTATATATTTTTTTATATTTTCTTAGATAAAAATTATGTTTAATTTGTGAACCATTTACTTTTAAGTAGGTTAGTTGTGCACGCCTTATGTAAATTAAGTTTAAAATAGTGGCTGTAAGGTCAATTTCTATCCTAGAATGGTTTGCATGGTAGGATTATTATGACTTTACCACTTTAGAGCGTGACGATTGTTTTATTTCCTCTTGATGTATGCTAAGATGTGACTGTTGTACACTGAAATTGTATAATGAAAAATAATTTGCACTTATTCCTATTTTCTGTTTTCAAGGCTAATTGGATTATGTCACTACAGTGCCATATGATTGTCGTGCTCGTTAGTTCAACGATGGTAGGTGGCACATTTAATTTGTCTTTTCATTTTTTATTTATGATACTCGAGGAACGTTACTTTTCATTAGTAACGCCCAAACATTAATTGCTAAATGTGAGAATCAAGGTGAATTAGTTGTGGGAATCCAAATGTCCTTAGTAAATTGCAGACCCTCTCCTTATAAATTGGGTGAGGCACTTCACTCATTCATCAATTCCTTTCTGGATCCTTACACCTCCATAGATCTTTTTTGAAGGAATTTTTTCATAAGGTGGCACATAACACTAAGTACTGGTGGTTGACCTATCAGTGACAATAAAAAATCAACCCCTTATAATGGAGTTACAGGTGAAGTTAAAGCTCTAGTATTCTGTTTTGAAGCTGGGCTCCCATGGTAGCTAACTCTACTGCCCTTTGTGGACGGGATGCAAAGCCTTAGTATCTTGTCTCATGTCTATTGGTGTTGCAATGGCTACACAAGCTCATTGTCAGGCATGCTCGAAGGGTAATGGGGTTTCACTATATCTTGCGGGATTAGTTGGATAGTTGTGTAGGGCACTTTGGTGGCTGAAGAGGTAGAGTTTGACAACATAGGGACTTAGAGGGTTACGGTATGGCACCTCTTTAGGTTCTTAGAGTCCTCTTCATCAACATCAACATTCCCCATTGTCCTAGTTGTTTTAGAGTTAAGGGTTAAATCCCCACGATGGGTGGCATTTTTTGGCTGGTGGACTTGCGCGGGTTACATGGTGATGGGTTGGTCTTAGAGCTTGGTGCCATCTTTTGATGATGAAGACTAGAATGTTCGAACTACCACTTATGCAGGCTCGAGTGAAGTGTACTCTTTGGGTTGTCATCTAGTCTATGGCCTTCAATGTAGTACCTGGCATGAGAGTTCGTATTTATATAAGTATTACTTTAGGGATGACAAACTTGATTGCATCCCTATCTATGGCATGGTCAACTAAGATGGATGCTAAAATGAAGTTGCTCTTTCAAGTTAGGTGATTTTGAAAAGGATTCACTAGGTCTTAATCCTTTATGTTGTTTTACTCTCTCTCTCTTCGTGGTATCAATGACCATTACTTATATAAGTGTTGCTTGGCTGTTATGAATGAAAATTGTTCTTTATGTATTTCATGCTTCATTTAGCTTTTGCATTCTTTTTCTTGTATATGATGTTGCCATGATTTTGTAGGGCTTATCAACTATAACAAGAGGTTGCATTGTGCTTTTATTTTAGGAGGTGTACAAGCCTTCCCTACTGGTGCTAGACAAGTCCCTTCCATACATCCTAAGAGTGGCTAGGGCATGCACATTAGGATAGTCATTTGTCATCCACTTGAACCATGTCTAGGTGTGAACCAAACTTGTCCTTTAACACTATATATATGAGTACGCTTTGATAAGAATGTCGTGTAGGTTGGCTTAAAGTGTTAAGATGTTGTTTTCTTCAATACAAGGTGTCTTTGCCATGATGGGGTAATTGTTAGTTTAAGTGTGCTTGAAAATTGTTCAAAAGTTTATATAAGGCTTGTACTTGAGGTGGTGGAGATCAACTTGACTGGCATGTGCAAAATTACCCTAAAGGCTAGGACATTGCCCTCTACAGGAGTTGCCTTATGAGTATAAGGGTATTGAGGGATGAAGTGATGAGAACCATGTTGTCTGGGGTGTTTAGCCTTATCTAGAGGACTGGGATGTTGCCTTCGACTAGAGTTATCTTGTTACCATGAGAAATCTCATGGATGAGATGGTGAAAACCATTTTGTTTATGGTGGTTGATTTTACCCTTAGGGTTGGGATATCATCCTTTGTTGATAATTTATGTGCATTTAGTTAGCATGTAATCAGATAAAATTGAGAGAAATAAGACTTTATTCAATAGAAAGACTAAGTTACAAGGGTATTGTCTTAGGAAAATTAAATAATACTAATTGTAATATGCCTGCTAAGAAAATAAAAGTAGGGAGAACACTTTATTGACTTTTAACTTGGACATAAAACTAGAATGTAACTAACTTAAAGGACTTCTACAAACTACTCTACTCAAAGTAAGGCCTTAAATTGTCTATGTTCCATGTTTTTGGTATCGCTTTGTTGCTCAAATTTTCCAACCTGTAGACTCCATTTCGAAGGTCTTCCCTTACTTTAACCGAGTCTTCTTAGTTTGGGGTAACTTCCCTTACCTTTCTCTAGACCTTATGGCTTTGAGCTTTTGACATACCAACTTGCCAGGTCATAACATGGTGTTTGACCTTCTTATTATAGTATTGGGCTGTTCGTTGCTAATATGTGGTGTATCTTATTTTAGCTAGGTTACAAACCTCATTAGTGGTGTCGAGGGTGGCTACTAGGGCAACATGATTGGTTGTGGTGTCATAAACCTGTGTTTTACTAGTAGGCAACTCGAGCTCAATTGGTAACATGACCTCTAGGCCAAATGATAATTAGAAAGATGTTTCACCCACGATAGTTTTGTGCCTCATGCGGTATCCCCATAGTATATTTGGGAGCTTGTCCGCATACCTTCCTTCAGCATGGTTTACTCGTTTGTTCAAATTGTTAAGTATATTGTTGTTGATCGCCTCAACTTAGCCATTGGTCTAAAGATAAGTTGTGAAAGTGAAATGCAACCTAATGTTGCGTTTATTGCATGGATTTTGGAATTTTTAACTATTGATCTACTTCCCATTATCGGTTACCAAAGAATAGGGGATTCTAAATTAGGTGAAGATATTTCGTATTACAAATCCTTCAATTGCAAGCGCATTGATGGTTGTAACAGCTTTATCCTTTACCTACTTAGTGAAATAGTCTACAACTATGATGATAAATTGATGACCTCCTACTACTTTTGGAACAGGTCTAAGAATCTCAAAGTCCCCATTAGGCAAATGGGTAAGGGTTAGATAATAGGGGTAAGTAACTAGATGTTGCATGTTGGACTGGTGCATGTTTTTAGTATTTAGGGCATTTGTACGCCATCTCCTAATCATCTTCCCTTATGGTAGGCCAAAAATAGCCAAGGCATAGGGTTCGAATAAAGAGAGCTTAACCTTGAATGTGGTTACTGAAGATTCTTACTTAGAACTCGTTAAGGGCTTGTTGCCCATCCTCTGATCAGAGACATCTTAATAAAGGGGAGGAGATTCTTCAGCGATATGATGTATTGTCTATCATGGTATAATTAGCTGTTTTGTATAGTAACTTCCAGCTTAGTTTTTTGTTGGTGGGGAGCTTCCTTTTAGTAAGATAGTTGATTATTTCATCCATCCAGTATGGTTCTAAAGGGGCTATGTTCAATTCCAATACTTCTTCTTACCTCTCTTCAATCGTATACTTTGGTAAGTAGTGTAGGAAAATCCTTTTCTTCTTTTGTGGGTGTCACATGCTTATAGAAGTGAGCTTTGAGAGCATGTCTGCTTCTCCATTCTCACTTCATAGGACATTGCAGATGCTCCAAGAGAGGAATTCCGAGGTTAAATTTCTCACTTTCTAAAGGTATTTTACCATTGTATCCTCTTTGGCTTTGTATTCTCCTCTGACTTGTTGTACAACCAACATAGAGTTAGAAAAGATATCTACTTTTTCTGCACTAATGTCTTCGGCAACTTTTAGTCCAGTTATTAGTGCTTCATATTTAGCCTCGTTATTGGTCACTGCAAAACCAAATTTCGAAGCATACTACACTTTGACACCGTATGAGCCTCTCAAGACCAATCCTGCTCCACACCTTCCTTGATTAGAGGCTTCATCAGTATAGAAGGTCTAGGTCTACTAGTCATTTGTACCAACGGCATCGGCATCTTCGGTGTACTTAACAATGAAGTTGGTAAGGATTTGTGCTTCATAAGCTTGTCTAGGTCTGAATTGTAACCCATATATACTAAGCTTTAGTGCATATTTCATCATATGCCCTGATGAATTCGAGTTGTAAAGGATATTCTGTAGAGGCTAGTTTATGAGAACCGTTACTTGATGTGCTTAGAAATAAGGTTTAAACCACCTTGCTAAGATTAACGTAGCTAAAGCTAACTTCTTTAGCTTTGAGTACTTTATCTCTAATCCTTAAAGGATGTAGCTGATATAATATATAGGTTTATGCTTGCATGCTTAAGCTTAAACAAGGACAAAAGAGAGCGTTCGGGGGTTGGTAATGAGGTATAAGAACAACTCTTCTCCCGAAACGGGTTTTGAAAGGATTAGTGTAGAGGTGAGGGATCGCTTTAGGTTGTTAAAAGCTTTTTAGCATTCTATGGTCCACTTAAAGTGGATCGAATGTTTTAATAATTTGAAAATTTTAGCACACTGCTCTGCATTGCAAGGGATGAATTTGTTGAGGGAGGCAATGTGGTTAGTTTGCTGTTGAATCTCTTTGATCTTGATGGGGGGATGCATATTTAAGACCTCAGCTATCTTTTTAAGATTAGCTTCAATCTTACGTTAGGTAACCATGTACCTTAAGAACTTTCTTGAAGCTACTCCAAAAACACATTTCTAGGGATTAAGCTTCACTCTGTATTGATTAAATGTCTCTTGGAGGTCACTAATATGATCTTGGGGGAGGTTACTCCTAATAATCGTGTTATCGATGTATACTTCAACACTCCTATCAAGCTGCGGTTTAAACATGGTGGTTACGAGCCATTGGTATATTGCTTTAGCTTCCTTTAAGCTAAATGACATGACATGTTAATAATATGTGTCGAAGTCTGAGGTAAAAGAGGTATGGACTTTATCTTTGGGCACTATGCTAATTTGATTGTATCCTTAAAAAATGTCCATGAAGCTTAGTAAGATGTGGTCAGTAGTAAAGTCAATGAGTTAGTCAATGAGTTAGTCAATTTTAGGGAGGGGAAAATAATCCTTCGGACACGCTTTTTGAGATCAATAAAGTCAATGCATATCCTCTATTTCCCATTTGCCTTTTTGATGAGTACGTAGTTTGCCAACCATGTAAGGTATCATTTTTCCTTAGTGAATTTAGCTTTTAAAAGTTTTTCTATTTCCTCTTCTATGGCGGCCTATCTCTCCCAAACAAAGTGGCGCTTCTTCTGTTTTATAGGTTTTACATCAGGATCAACATTTAGGTGGTGTATAGAGTCCTTTATTAATGCCCAGCATATCATCCTTAGGCTAAGCGAACACATCTACATTTGCACGAAGAAAACAAATGACTTGAGTCTCCAAGTCGGATAGTAAGTGAGCTCCTAACTTAGTAGTATGTTAAGGAGTTTGGCCTATTTGTACGTCTTTGACCTTGTTTTCGTTTACATCGTGGTCTCCCAATCTTGTTTTAAGATCCTTTTTAATGTGGAGAACTTCATCACATTTTTATGTGGCTAGGTATAATGACTTAAGAAGCTTTTGGTCAACTCGGTATAATCTGACACCAATAGGTATAGGAAATATAACTTTTAAATATATGGTAGATCTTGTTCTGTCAAAGATAATGTAATAAGGTAACCAGCAATCAAAGATTACAAATTCAAGTTATTGAGTTACCATAGGTAAGGTTCATTATCGAGCTTGACAAGGAGAGTGATGAGGTCAATAGCTCTTGTTGAATCTTAACAAACTTTGCTTAAAGGCTTGAAAGGAGTTTCTTCCAACTTATCTTTCATTTTAGCATATGAATGCTTGAAGAGTATCTCAGCAAAACTTCTTATGTCTACTAAGATTTTGCTTACATTGAAACCTACAATGCCTGCACTTATTACAAGGGTGTTTGGGTAAAGGAACTCAACATCTTTGAGATCGGCCTTTGAGAAAGATATCTTACTATCAAACTTGGGTTTCTTACCTTGCATTGCATAAACAAGATTATTAGCCAACCTGTCGGTAGCGTTCTTAAGATGTAATAGGTTGTTGATGTTAGGTCCTCGTACAATGAGGTTAATTACACTATTTGGATTATTACATCGTACATTTTCATCACCTCAGTTAATATTATTAGGTTGTTCCTCTTTGTGCTTACGGTTATGATCAACCTAATTATCTTGATGCTATTGAGTTAGAACGCTATCTTCTGCTTCTTGTATCTCTAACAAATTCTTGGAAATATCTCCATCAGATAACGTCTTCAATTGCATTTTTCAAAGTCTAACATTGGTTAGTGTTATGGTTTGTATCTTGGTGATATTCACAATAGGGGTTGGTGTCTCCCTTTCCTTTATTCTTCAGCTTAAGGGGACAAGGAAGGATGCTCAATTGATGAACTTCCATAATCATCTCCCTAATCGACTTATTTAGGGGACTATAACTAGAAAAAGACCTAGTACGACATTTCCTATCATTAGGGTTATCATGGCAAGAGAGTAAGCATGGCTAGTTTCTTAGACTAAAATACTAACTAAAGTTACTTTTATAATTATCTTTAGCATAGTCATGTTGATGGGAGTTCATCTCCCCACGAGCTATAATTGTACCTTGTTGATTTATACCTTTTTTGCCTTATTGAGGAAATCTTTGAAATCTAGTGGTTTCTCTAATGTTAGGTGCTTGAAGAAACCCTTTTCAAGGTTGAGTCCATGGATAATGGCATGTAAGGCCAAGGTTTTATCCAAATCGGGCACTTGCAAAGTAAGCTTGTTAAACCAATCTATATATTCATAGAGTAGCTTGTTTATTAGCTGTTTTATTATGTACAACACTAAGGAATCCTTGCTTGGAACCTTGCTCTCCATAAAGTATTGTTGAAATTGGGTGGCTAACTCCTTAAATGAGGATATAGATCCATCCATTAGATTATTATACCAAAGTAGTACGGCGTTAGTTGGCGTACTGGGAAAAGCTTTGCACATAATCGCATCATTAAAACCATGCAGACCCATCATAGTGCAATAATGGCCGAGGTGATCAATTGGATTTTTGGTTTCATCATAGAAACGTAACACTAACAGCTTTGTCTATGGTGAAAACACCTCGTTTAAGATCTCTTGTGAGAAAGGGCCTTCATAGTAGAAGCCTCAGCAGAGCTGAGCTCTTTCCTACTTACTTGACTTCTTTACTCCACTTTATCATGTTGAGTTTTTGCATGCAAGCTTCTAGTTATGTAAGGCTCCAATTGGCCAATTTTGGGTCTTGATTAGATTGCGGATTCATCCATTTATTTTGTATGGTATAGGCATCAACAATAGCTTGATGAGGAGCGCTTTTCCCAACTTTCACCTACAGTGCCATTGGTGATAGGTTGCACTCAGGAAGGCACTTTTTTGGGGTGATCTGGTTTGTTTGCTCTTGGTTCTTAGCTACTTTTATGGGCGAAGGCCATGTTCTCTTGTTGAGTTGACAAAGTCTTTGAGTAATGGCATCTTAGGATCAATATTAGCCTGGTACAATTTTTCCATTAATTCAACATTTTACTTCTCGTTTTGTTCTTTTTAGGTTGCTAGTTCGAGTAGCTATTTCTTCATCTCCAAGAATTCTTGTATGTCAATGGTATCAACCCATTGGCTCTAAGTGATCATTGCTATTCTCGTGATGTTCTTGCTCCGCAATTAGAAGGTGTTCTCTTCACTCTAGAGGTTGGGGGTTGTTATCACCAATGGCATTGCTAATGGAGGTGGTTCTTCTATTTTTACTAGGTCTTGCCATGATGGTGTGGAGAACAACAAACAGATAGTGCCTATTATTGACAATAAATTCTTCCTGTAGAAAAGAACTGCACCACTAGGCTTAATTGTAAGCCTTGGGATATTCAATTGAGCTTGAAGCAAACAACACCTACAAAAGTACGCTAAAGGGATCTCTAGTTTGAGTACTTTGATGCTCAAGTCAGTTAAGTGGTAGAAAAGGCAAGATAACAATCAAATCAGATTATTCATTCATACCTAGAGGCTTTATCCTATTTATTATGGGTGAGGCCAACATTCTTTAGGAAAGGTGTGCCGTGTTGTACCTTTATTTGATACTCTAAATTAGAAAAGTGCACCTAGGTATATCAAGCAATTGTTTCTTAAATTGATGATATTGATTTGACAAGTAGTTGCCAAAGTGGCTATATTGATTTGGTAAGTAATGCTTTAATTTGGTATGATAAATTAAGAAAGTTGTTCATAGCAAGTATTCTCAAAGCTTAGTGTCATTGTAGCCTTATGGGTCGACCTGGAAGGAGCCTAATGATTCGCACAACCAAGCATTCACATTGTCAAGGAAATCAACATATTGGTCCCATGTTGCACTTAGGCTTCTCTTTAGATGGTATAGCGAAGTCGATTTGGGCATGGGTTTCAAGGTGTAGAAATGCTTATCAATAGCAATTATAGTTTTTAGAACTAAGTGACAATTACAAGTAAAGATAGAGGTTGACAGCCTTTAATGGTAATCTAACTAAGCTAAGTAGAGAAAAGTAGGGTAGGGAATGCAACTATTATTTTCCTTTTACTACTTTTAAAATGTAGATGATATTGATGAGAAGAAATGATGGGTCAATGACCCATCCTTATGGAGTCCACAAATCTTTACTTAAGCTCATTTGTTATAAATGGTCATTTGCCTCAAATGTTTGTTTAACATATTGTTTTCTTATTCAAACGTAAACCTTAAGAATCTAGTTAATACTAGTTTTGCGAATTTTCGTGTGATTTTTACTTGCTTTTGCTAGAATAATTTAGGATTACTATTATCATATTCATCATTTCTTTGTTTTATTTTCTTTGAACCAAAGCCACTTTAAGTTTATTTCAGTAAGTGTTTTGGCGATTCTTATTTGGTTGCTTCGTTATTTACCTTTAAGAAAGAGTAGTTAGATTCTTAGGGGATTCATGGTCTAATGTAATACTCAACAATCAATAGGTCTATAGGTTTCATTAATGGATTTCTTTGAAACATCAAGCTTTTTTTTTTCTTAACCCTAGAAGTTGTTTTTAGCAACATTTGTTTTTTTTTTCTAAATTTCTCCAACTTAGAATATTATTTGCTATTTGATTACAACACCCAAGAGATGAGTTTTTGGTTTAAAATAGTTTTTAGTAACATGGGGCTAAACAAGGATGAGTATATGGAGTTTCCCTTATACAATCATTAGGTTTGTGTACTTTTTAAACATTTGTTTCTAATATTAAATAGGAGTTAAAGTAATGAATGTTGTGTCACTAGAAGTAAAATGTTGCCAATACTCAACCAGATTCAAAGCATTGAATGCTATTACTAGATTGACAAGTACTTGAAAGAGACTAGTTGATTCTTTCTACAATAATTGAAATTTTGAATGTTTTCTTTTTTCTATATCACTAAATAATGAAAACTTTAGCAAGTTTGCTAATAATTACATCATGAATCTAGTTTGTCCATTGTGATAATTTTGTATGTTTTGAGTTTAGTTTAATCCAATTGAAGGAAGAAAAAAAAAAAAGGAAAATCCTTCTATCAAATTGTTAAAAACTATTAATTAGCCTAGCTTATCCCAATACTCCTTGTGGATGATAATTTGAGTTTAAAAAGAAAACCACAATTTTACTAGTTGTAATGCCCTATGTACATTTGTTTGAAATCGCATGTCACTTATCTACCTATACAACTACACTTTGCTCCCTGTTTTAGAAAAACATCAACAAAGAAACCGTAGATGTTATATATTACATAAGGTGCGACCAATATCTCCCCTGTAATAAATTAAAGAAAGTGTTCACATCCAATATGAAAAACTTAATGTATTCTCCCATATTTGGTCTTACTAGGAGCATTCCTTGAGGGGTTGAGATAGCCTCTTTGAAATCACATATTGTCACATCCACCTCAATCAAACTAAAAATACCCTTGTGTGTACACAACATATATAAACATTATGTATTAGTTGTTGCTCTATTTCCATTTAGCACTTAATTGACTTTAATCTTGTTAATTGATATTTTGATATATAATAGTCGTAGGTGAGGTATGGGATTTCCTGAATGGTTCCTTAGAATTTCCATAAAGAAACCACCTTGATGAGTTATGCAAACTTAAGGTCCTCTATTCATATCAACCATTCATACACTTAGTGTATGGGGTGGCTTCTTCTAGCATGATAAGGTTGCACGATAGCCCTTGAGTATTGCCTTTGATTCCAATCCTTCTTTGAAGTAATTTTTTGCTAAATATCATTGGGACTCAGTCTGGTACTTATTCTTTTGGGCTTCATTTTGTTTAGTTTGCTTGTCTTCTTCTTCTTATCCATGATCATGTATTTTAGCATCATTATTGGTCATCTTTTCTCTTAAGCTCTACAACATGGTTACCTTATTTAAAATTCTCACTAAGATCTCTTGTTCAATTCTAAAGTCAGCTCAACCTCATGTCTATATCGAGTAGTTTTTGGTGAGTAAATCCATTTTTCTAGCTCTACGTTAGGATCCGATCGTCTACATTGGTTTACCATTATTTTATTAGTGAGAGAATCAATTACAGACATAAGCCCCTATTATGTCATTGCTCTATTTCATGCCTATATAAAAGCTTCATAAATCTACAATAATACTCCTCCAGATGATATAAATAAGATAACTAATTTGCCTTACACCCTCACTAAAAGCTATGCAGGCTATAGTAAAACAATACTCTCAAAGAGTCAAACTCTATCTAAAAAAGGAGGAGAAAAAGAATAAAAGAACCATCAAAAGTTTGCTTAAGGTTAGAAGCTTCTATTAACTTTTATGTTATACCTCTAAACTTTTCATGTTTAGTTTTCAACCTTCTACGAACTTATGGTCTTGCTATAAACGATTAAGATGTGCTTAATTCTTCTTATAAGATGCTTCTTATCAATCAATTTCCACAAATTTAGCTAACTTTGAATCTTTTTCAAATTTAGCCATTGGAGTTAAGATAATGATGAAAGATTTTCTTTCAACTTTTCTCTTTCTTTTTTTTCTAAATAGTTGCAACTTTACCATCTTATTTAAGCTTCAAATGATGATGTTTGTTGCTTTAAATTTGGAATTCCATAATCTTCAGTTGCTTTTACAAATCATTGATAAAATCTTGTCCTAAACTTATGCAAATTTTATTTGAAATTTGTCCAGATAAAAGTATTGATATTTCTTTTGATTTTTCCACCAAGGGACCTAATAAATATGCTAAAATCTTATCTCAAGACCTATAGATAATTCTCTCTTGGTTTGAATTGAAAAACTTATAATAGTCTCCATGAAATTTCCATTAAAAGCCTAAAATTTATGTTTCAACAAATTTGAAACATATCCACTAAGGAATCGTTTGGTTGTCATATTTTTATAGTGTAGTACTAAACAAATTCTTTAATCCATTGTTTGCTTTCTATATTGACTAAAATTACTGAATAGAAAGACTTTGAGGTATTGGACTAAAATTAAAAAACTTTTGCCATATTTTTGGTGGTAGAAAAATCTATTTCATAGTATAAAATAAATATATATATATTTGAAACTTCAAAATAACCATACACAAAGTCCCTATATCATAATAATAAACTTCTTGTAACATTAATCGTTTTATTTTAATTTTTTCAATCATAAAAATCAATATTTAGTATTGCATACATACTAAATATGATACAAGAAAATTAAAATATCTTATCTCTTTCAATTATAGTTTTACTAACCAAACCTTACCTAAAATTTCCAACTTTATCACCAAATTTGCATATTTTTCTCTCAATTTTGTAGTAACATATTTAGCCATATTACCCCAACACGTAGAGTTAGGTTGTGACCTATGAAAACATGAATTTCAATAGAAAACCAAAGTGCTCTATATTGCTTGTTAAGGAACTCTAATAAGTGGATTTATTTGATATAAGACTAATATGATCCATCTATTAATCCTTGAGACACTTTATGAAGTGTAGTCAAATTAATGTTCATAGGAGCCTTAATTGCCATATGACTTTGGATGGTTGCCGCATGTTATAATTGCCATGGACGAGCTTGATCGTATTTAAGCCTTGTTTGTGCTTATTTGAGCTACCATGAAGAATATGATGCTAATCATTGTTCACAAGAGCTTTGGATGCTTCTTGAATTAAAAATTAGCTACCATGATGCATTGCGTTTGGAGTGCAAATTGATGAAGGTTGAATAAACTTGCAATTGAATGTGACAAATAAATTCCCTTTAATTAAATGTAAGACATCTAGATAGCTGCTTGGATGTACACAAGAAAAATTGGAAGTGGAAATAAGAAGTTGCTTAGCTTTGAAACTTTGTAATGAATTATCTTATATTATTTGATTTTGTTGTATAAAATTGTCCTCCTTTATTTATTTGCTGAATACAAACTTGATAAGAATGGTCATATTGAAATTTCAAACTAATAGAATTTTATGAAGGCTCAACAGTTGGATAGTTTTCATGTTTTCAAAGAAACTTGTATGTTTAATGAAATTCACTTGTACACTTCGTAATCCCTTAACAAAAACCTAATATATGTTTAATTATCATCAAAATTAGACTAAGATACTTAACATTGTATCTTTATCACCACATGGATTTTCTCATTCTTTCTCTTAACCCTTCATTGTTTGCACTCAACTAGGCATGGATTGATAGCTATAGCATTCTGTTGACTTCAATTTTCTTGCTATTATTAATACTACCTTTTTTTTTTGCATTTAACTTTCCTTCAATGCCTACTATTGCTATAACTTAAATTTCATATGTAATTCACTCTCACATATGCTCTTTAAGTTTTCAATTTGGTAAATAGCCTTATCATAGTCAGTGTACAACATTATACCTATTTTTGTCCCTCTAAGGTTACACAATGGTTCTACTATCCCTTGCTCATTCTTTAGGGTAATGTGTTTGTCTTCTTTACTAGTTTTAACTTGTTTCTTAATATCTTTAACTATCTTATGATAGTTAAATTTCCAAAATTTCCTGTAATTTTTCTTAACTTTCCCTTTCCCTAAGTTTTTGTAGTAATAGTATTAAGGGAATATTCATTGCATTAAGTTTGTCTTGATTAAAGTGGAACCATTCAAGTTCTATGTTGTCTAATTATTAACCTCATGATTCTATCTAAAATTGCTAGAGGGTTTATAAAATCAAAATGTAAAATCAAAATGTGGAAATATGAGCTTTTGCAACCTATTTACACTAGCTTTTAAATATAAATATGCTTCCAATACATGTAAAAAACTCAAAATACATGATAAAAATAAATAATTTTAGCATAGGTTTTAGTTACAATATATGTTATAATATAAATGATCAAACGTAAATCATTATCTTAATGCATAAATTGAAACTATAAATAATAGTGCAAGTATCAACTATATTATAACATAAGTAATGTGAAATACAGATATAAAACAAATCATTATTCATCAGTTCCTTATTATCATTATCACTACCATTATCATTGTTGCCATCATCATTGTCATTGACAAAGTCATTATTGGTGAACTACTAATAATATATATATTTTCTAATTCTAAATCTTTTGAAGTACTCACACATTATTCATATTCGACTACATTAATGTCATGAATCTTAGTTATTTTTCTTAGTTTTGATGGGTTGCATGAAGTGCATATTGTTGACATAAGCTTGAATGGTGTGCTAGGCCTTTTGATCATACCGTGATCTAATAATTTATTAAATACTTGATTTACTATGATCAAGTGAAGTAACCTTGATTCCTCTTGGACATAAGTAGCCTTGCTATTTGCAAGATTGATGACATTGAATTTAAAAGAAAAATTGCTCAAAACTTTCTACAAATAGATCTATATCCACTTCCATAAATTCATTATGAAAAGGAACGTAAATTTCTTTCACTTCAATATCGTCTTATGTAATGTTGCAAAAAGCAATACAATCATTAGCAAGATATATGCAATAACATTATTTTTTTTTTCTGATACTCTTCCTTTTAACTCCTTAAGAGTCAACATCTTATCCTTTTCTTTGGATTTTATCTTTCAATTAACTAGACTAAATCAAATGTGTGGTTGGCATTAGTGATGTCAAAAGAGTACTTTCTCTCTTCTTCTTTTTACGTTGATTGAAGCATTCC
Organism: Lumnitzera littorea; assembly: GCA_024138015.1. NCBI lineage: Eukaryota > Viridiplantae > Streptophyta > Magnoliopsida > Myrtales > Combretaceae > Lumnitzera > Lumnitzera littorea. Next base: position 75,516,534 of record JAMXBB010000007.1, read on the forward strand.
TCTTCTTGAAGGGCTCCTATGTGATTGAACGACCCTAAATCATCTATAGTACATCCATGTAGATAATTCTCTATATGGCATGGTCCTTTAGTATCTACATAGAAAGTACTTCCTTTGCCTTTTCCTTTGCCACTAATTCCGTATTCAATAGTTAGGATCTAACAACTTCTCATTAAGCTCTATGTTTAATCCTTTTTATGCATACCTATGAACATTTGTTTTGGTATTGGTATCTTACACCTTAAGTGAGATTTTTTAATTGTACTAAGGAATTTCTTAGTGCTTTTGCTTGGTTACCTTTTCATTTCCGTTAATCATATTTACTTTAACCTCACTTTCATCTATGTAAAGCCTTAAAAGGAAACATGTATTTCTTCCCACTATCTAAGCAAATTTGCTAACAAGCTAATATATCTCTCATAAGCAATTTGGTTAATGAGTTCAACAATAGTTACACTTTGTGGAAGCCACTCCCATAGACTTTTTTTAGTAGTACACAAATCAAATAACATGCTCGAGAGGCTTTAGTAATCTTAGTAATCCTAACTTAAAGAGTAGTCTCGATTTATTTCATTTGAATATGGCTTTTTGTAGATGGTCTTTCCCTTCATTAAAGCCATAACCAATTTATATGCTTGATGACTTGTTAACGTTAATCAATTTGGAGAGATTGAGCTTGAATTTCAACCACTTGCTTCATTCTTAGAGACACCTTGTCGTGTTTTAGTCTCACAAAATTGTTCTTAGGCTATGCATTGCATTCTACCTAAAAAGGTTGGTTTAAGCATTTTAGACCAAGCCATATGGGTTTGCTTACCCTATTGAGGAATGAAAACTACCCTCATTGATCGCTAATTGGTCTACTAACTGGGAATCATATTTGAATTTATATCTTTTCTATGGGGGTATAGTTCAACGTTGGCAATGATATTAGGTCTCATGAAAGTTTGTACCCTGTAGTTACTATATCTAAGGTTTAGGTTTAGTAGCATGACTTCCTATTCTTACGTTATCTTCTTTAAGTATATGAGTTCCATCATTAGGGAACATTCCTTCATATATTAAATAGGGCTTCCATAGTATCCACGACTATGGAAGTTAGATGAATTGCATACATGAATGTCCTTGCACATTTTCAATTCAATTGCTATCCATGGCTTGAGACATCCAATTCTTGAATACTTCGCATTAACTTTTTAGTTTTGGCCGACCTTTTATTATCATAAAGTTTAAACTCACTTGCTTATTCTTAGTTAATTGTGTTGCAATTGACATTTGAATCTTTATAGATGAATTATTTGTGCTTACCATGATGTATCTAGGATTCATGTTTATACTATCATAGATCCATCTTATTAAATCATTCATAGAAGCTTTTTTTTTTTCTTTTGCTCAACAAGAGATTGCCGATGCATTGCAAAATGCTTGAAGGTCCCTATCCTTAGTGAACCTAGTATATTATTCTAAATGCTCTTGAGTTTGAGGTCCATTCATTATCGTTGCATTACTGCCAAATAATTAGATCCCCTTATTAATGAGATCTTGTTAATTGTCATTATGATATTTGCTATAGAGGTACTAATCACACTCTTAGGTATAATATTAGGTTTTTTAAGTGTACCTCCACTTAGGATGTAGATGTTTTCATTACTCTAGTTTTACATTTTTATGTTAAAGAGGGGGAGCCTTAGAAACTCCCAAGTTTAGTAGGTATATACTCCTCTCTAGGGAGGCATTAGTTTTACTTTTTTAAGTTGAATCATTCATAGAATTTTTTTCCTTTTTTTTTTAAAGTAAGAGATTGCTGATGCATTGGAAAACTCTCGAAGGTCTATATCCTTAGTGAACCTAGCATATTCTTCTAAATGCTCTCAAGTTTGTGGTCCATTCATTATCGTAGTATTACTATCAAATAATTGATCCCCCTTATTAATAAGATCTTGTTAATTTTCATTTTCAAATTTGCTATACAAGTACTGATCACACTCTTAGGTACAAGACTAGGTTTTTTAGATGTACCTCCACTTGGGGCGTAAATATTGTCATTACTCTAGTTTTACATTTTAATGTTGAAGAAAGGGAACCTTAGAAACTCCTAAGTTTAGTTGGGCCTCTCTACAATCCTATGTTGGGCATGTCACTTTAGGCCTCATTTATAACCTAGATCTACTTTAGATCATTTCCAGGTGAGACTCCATTAGAGATAATGTGTCATAAGGATCATCGAGGTTGCTCCCTAGGGATCTATAACTTTGGGCCCCTAGGTCAACCTACACATAAGCAATAAGCGATAATTAAGCCAAATAATTAATTAGTCCATTTATATACATATAGGAACAAAAATAAATTCTAGTTTAGCAATCACAAGCAATGCATAGTTTCATGTACCTAGAGTCCAATGAAAGAACTTGATTGATTTTAGCATAAAAGAGTAATTTGTAATGAAAAGATGAATAAGAGTTGTTTTAGTAACAGTCTACAACTTAGGACAGGCGTCTTAAAGGTTTTAGACAAGAATCCTAGGTCAAGTAGGTTTAAACTTAGGTTTAGAAGAAAGAACAGGGCAATTGGTAAGGACCATGGTTGAGGTTCATGCCTAGGCGTGAACCCAAACAAGGCATGAACCCAAACAAAAATCAATAATCAAGTCTACGCCCTTGACCATGGTTGTATACCTCGATTGTGTTCCTCTTTAAAACTCTACGACCTTAGATTACGATCGTATACCTTAACTGTGATCTCTTCATATTCAATTTCTCAAATTTCCTAACATCCAAAAATTTATGAGAGGAACATGGTTTAGGACCACACTTATGGTTCTTGGCCGTATTCTTGCCTCTCGATTCTTCTTCTCTCCTTCCTTTAAAAAACAATACTCCCCAACCTTAGTTTCAGTCTCTAGTTGATTTCTTAACTTACAATACCACAAATTTCTTCACTAAAACAAGTATTCTTGCCTCATGACTCTACAGTATAATCAAAATCTCATATTTACTACTAAAGAAAAAGATTGCAAGGGAAAAGAAGACATTATCTTGCTTTTGTTGAACCTTAGAGATAGAGAGATCCTTAGGAATCCTTCTCCATAATCAAATATCCGCACCTTCAGGAACAACAATCGGCTTTTTAGATTTAATCCTACACTTCACAATAAACCTCAAATTGCTTATCGTTAGGAAAGATCTAAGGTTATGCCTAGTTTTGTGTGATAACTCTATTGCCAAAGCTTTCCTCTTGCACTAATTATGAAAACCCATAATCAATTCCTTAATTTAAGGAGTCAATTAGGTCTTAGGGATTCTTGCCTTATCGTTAGGGTTCGTGTTGTTCACTACAAGAGTGTCTTGCTCTGTTACACAATGGAAGCTTGTAAGTCTTTTACTAAAAGGAGGGGTGTTTTTGTTATAAAGCTAGGTTAAGAGCTCTTCAATATTCCCAACATACCTTTAGTTCTTTTATTATTTAATTCATCTTCAAATAAAAATAATAACCTCCTTTTCTTATTATACCTTAACTTTATTTCCTTATATTTTATTTTTGCCTAGGTGTTATATCTTACCCATAAAAGAAACTTTCGTTGTCGAAAGTTACTTGATTGTTGGAAGAACTCTAGATATTTTCTTCTCACTTCTTCCTCTAACTCCCATGTAGCTTCTCATTTTGGGTAGTTTGCCTACTGTACCTTAATGTATGGTATCTTCCTTCTTCTTAGCCCTTCGACCTTGGTGTCCCTTACCTTCACCAGTCATTCCATCATTAATGGGTTCAATTGAAACTCTAACTCTTCTACTGCTACAATCTGAACTTCACTTTGGATTACATCTTGAGCCTTAACTTATTCTTTGTTGGTTACATACTTCTTTAACATAGATACATGAAATAAATCGTGTACCCCTGCTAAACTAGGTATCAAAGCTAATTTGTAAGTCACCTTGCCAATCTTTTCCACTACTCTAAATGGTCTTACATACTTAAGGATTAGCTTCCCTTTAAGACCAAATCTGACTACACCCTTCATAGGAGATATTCTCAATAAAACCAAATCTCCTACTTTAAACTCTAGAGAATGTCACTTTGAATTAGCATAACTTTTCTGTCTACTTTGGGGGCCACTTGTATGCGTTGCTTGATCACCCATACCTTATCAATGGTTTCTTGTACTAACTTTGCCTTTAGAACTTGCCTCTCCAACTTCATCCCAATGTAAGTGAGACCTATACTTCCTCCCATACAATGTCTCATATGGAGCTATTTGTATCATGGCATGGTAGCTATTATTATAAGAAAACTCGATTAAAGGTAAGTGTTCATTCCAATTACCTCCAAAGTCGAGTGCATAGGTTATAAGCATATCTTCTAAGATTTGTATGGTTCTTTTAAACTGACCATTGGTTTAAGGATGAAAGGCTACATTGAACTACACATTAGTACCTAAAGACTTTTACAAACTCTTCCAGAATCTACTTACAAATCGTATATCTCTGTAAGAGGTTATAGTAACTAGAATCCCATGTGTTCTCACTACCTCTTGTATATGAAGCATGGCCAATTTGTCCAGCTTGTAATTTAACCTTATGGGAATGAAGTGAGCTGTCTTCGTCAACTGGTTCGCTATTACGTCCACTGTTACATGCTTTTCTTTAGTGTTTGAGAGGTTTGTAACAAAATCTATGGTCACATACTCCCATTTTCACTTTGGGATGGGTAAGGGTTACAACTCCCTAACTAATCTCTTATGCTCAATCTTTACCATTTGACATGTAGTACATTTAGAGACTTACTCCGTGACTTCATGCTTTATATTATTCCACTAATAGTGCTTCTTAAAGTCTTTATACATCTTGGTACTCTCGAGATGAATAGAGTACCCAGAATGATGTGCTTCTCTATTAATTTCTTGCTTCAACTCTTCTTGGTTTGGTACACACAATCTGCATCCATATATCAAAATACCCTTATTGTCAATTTTGAATATAGTTGCTTTACCTTGCTCCAGTCTACTCTTAATTTTCTAGATTCTAGTATCCTCAAACTGTATAGCTTTTATTCTATCTACAAGAGTAAGTTGTGTAGGTAGATTTGCCAGTCTAGTCCTTATTTGTCGAGTCAATATCTCCAACTCCAGTCTGTGCATGTCCTCCAGTAGAGGTTTCTGTGTTGTGATCAATTCTACTATATTGCCCAGTTTCTTTCTACTAAGAGCATCTACCACCACATTCGCTTTACCTAAATGATACTGAATGACACATAATCTTTAATCAACTCTAGCCACTGCTATTGTCTTAACTTTAACTCCTTTTATGTGAAAATGTATTTTAAGCTCTTCTGGTTTGTAAACACCTAACACCTTTTGCCATATAGCTAGTGTCTCTAGAGCTATAAAAATAAAAACAATTGTTGCTAACTCCAAATTGTAGGTAGGGTAGTTCTTTTCATGTAGCTTTAGTTGCTGGGAAGCATAGGCAATCACCTCCCCTTTTTGCATTAGAACATACCCCAAGCTTTGTATAGAAGCATTATTATAGATAACATACTCCTTCTTGCTTTGTGGTAAAGCCAATACTTAGGCTTAAACAAGCTTCTCTTTTAACTTCACAAAACTCATCTCCTACTCTTCATCCTAGATAGATGGTACTCCCTTTTGAGTCAATCTAGTAAGTAAGGTTGTTGTTCTAGAAAAGCCTTCCACAAATCACTTATAGTAACCTACTAGCCTAAGGAAGCTTCTAATTTCCGTCATTGTCTAAGGCTTGGGCCAATCAACCAGTACTTTAACTTTTTTTAGTCAATAGAGTTATTGTTCTTATCTACTACATGCTTAAGAAAAGAACCCTATTCAAGCCAGAACTCACACTTCTAAAACTTAGCATATAACCTTTCCATTCGTAGCTTGCTTAAAACCATCCTTAGATGCTTCTCATATTCTTCTTTGCTTTTAGAATATATAAAAATTTGCCTATGAAGACAACCACAAACTTGTCTAAGAAGTCTTTGAAGACTCTATTCATAAGATCCATAAATGTTGCCAGTACATTGGTAAGGCCAAATGGCATCACTAGAAACTCATAAAAGCCATATCGAGTTCTGAAAGTAGTCTTTTGAACATCCTCTTCCTTAATCCATAGTTGGTGGTATCTTGATCTCAAATCAATTTTAGAGAATATCTAAGCTCCTTATAATTGATTGAATAAATCATCAATTTTAGGGAGAAGATATTTACTCTTTATAGTCATTTTGTTCAGCTCTCTGTAATCATTGCACAACTTCCTACTATCGTCTTTCTTTTTGATACAAAGCATAGGTACGCCCTAAGTGATACACTTGGCCTGATAAAACTCTTCTGCTATAGCTCTTCTAACTGTGTCTTTAGTTCTATTAACTCTATTGTAGCCATTCTATATGTAGGTTTTGAAATTAGCTTAGTACCTAGTACCAAATTGATATTGAATATGATTTCTTTGGTGGGTAGTAAGCCTAGCGAATCTTTTGGGAACATATCCTAGAACTCATTTACTATCAAGACTTCTTCAATGTTCCTCTCTTTACCTACTTGTAAGGTCATGGTAGCCAACTTGTCTTTACCTTACAATTCATAAGTGGGAACACTTGCTAAACTTTGCCTTTTAAGCTTTAAAGAGAACTGCTCTTCACTTAGGGGATCAAAATACACCACCATATTATGACAATCTATGGTGGCATGGTACATAGACAACCAGTTCACCCTAAGTATCACATCGAAATCCATCATATTCAGAACCCATAAATCTGGAAGCAACACTCTACCCTGTACTTCTATGTGCACCTCCCTTCAAAGCCGATCTAACACTGCACCAACTCCTAAAGGAGTATCAATACTTAAAAAATCAAATTACATACATGCATAAACACATTAAATGTGTATGAGTGCATCGTAGTAGTATCAAACAGCACATAGGCATTAGTAGAATGTACAAGAATCATACTTGCTATGGTGTCTTGCTTAAGGTTTTCTTGATGCTGCTACTGCTATATGGCAAAAACTCTTATAGGAGTGCACTGTCTCAATCCTTGTGGCTTGGGAAGTAGAGCTCTAACTAGTGCCCTTATCGGGCATTATACTAGTATTGGTTATGTGACCATAATTGTTTACCTCCTTGCTGTCCCATAATTAACTGCCTTATGTCCTCTCTATTCGTATATGTTGTAAAAGATCTTTTGAATTCACTTCTCATTGCATGCGCTGCTAGAGTACCTGACCTTACCATATGAGAAATAGGCTCCCTTTAGCCAACTACATTGACTTAACTCATGTAGCCCCATACATCGTAGATATCTTCATACTAGAGCTACCATTAAGGATGGAGGTAGTGGCATGAACTAATAAATTGGCTTGAGCTAGTAAGGCCTAGCTGGAATGGCTACAGATCTAGCCACTAGCATTTAGTACATGGGCCTCTTACCCTTGTCTTGGGGAGCAACACTTAAGCCTGCTTATTTCCACAACACTACTCTTAACCTCTTGAGCTGCTTCTCTCTTCTCTTTTTATTCTGCTTAGTGCTCTTAGCCTACTCTACAATGTTAGCATAAGTAGTCAATTGAAAATACCCTACCTTATATTGTAAGTCAACTTCCAATTGTATGAGGAAATGGTGAGCTCGAGACCAGTCATTAGCCTTGATAGGCTTTTGCGAAAATTGGCTTAGGCGATTTAACTCCACCTTATACTCAACAACCGAAATATTGCCCTACTAGCAATTGTAATAGGTAGCTTCCATAGCATCCCTCATATTACTCAAGAAGTACTTATTACACAATAATTCCTAGAACCTCTATTAGTCAATTACTCCTCTTGCTAGCTTGTGTTCTCTTTTCCACTAATCTGCAACTATTCCTTTCAACATATAGGTAGCATAACTCACCTTGCGGTTCTCTAGCACCCTAGAGGCTACAAAGATTTTCTCAATATCCTCTAGCCAATGATGTGCCTCCATTTAATCTTCTTTCTTAGGGTTAAAAGGATTCACTTGCGTAGTGAACCTGTCTAGGGAGAATTATTCTTGCTTTCTTTAAGCTAAAATGCCTAGCATATGATTGATAGTTTGAAGTAGTTGTATACTGTTGATCTGCACTTGCCCTGGTTATGGGATTGGGCTATTCCATTAGATAGCCTCCTTACAATGGCTGTCTACCGTGTCTAGCAAACTCTACTAATGGGAACTACTTACCTCAAAAGTGCATCCCTTCATTAATTTCTATAGTAGCATCTTGACCCTTACTAGAGTTGCTATTAAAAGTGGGGTTTCTCTTAGGTGGCATTTTATAAGATACAAAGAGACAAGAAAGATAAATAACTAAGATTAAAGGAAAGGAAGATAGACACAAAGTAGAATAGATAACTTCATAAGACAATAAATTCTAAGAAAACCAGGAAAGACTTAAGCTATTTAGCTAACACTTAATTCGCATATTCTCCCTATTCTTAACTTTTTTCTTTCTTTAATGATCCTTCTCTTAGGTGTTCTATTGATCCATAAACCTATGCTTTGATACCACTTAATCTATAACACCCCAAACCTAGGATGCTATTGATCATCATGTATCCCTATGATGTGTGATATGCTACGCCAATAATAGATAAGGGCAATGGTATCAGAGTGAATCCAAGCTTATAAAAAGCTAGAATAAGAAAACAAGAAAAACAAGAAAAATAAAAACGATTCTAAGGATGTGATGCACTAAGGAAACTTCGTGGACTCACCAAATTAGCTTGATATGACATACGAGTAGCTCTGTAAGATCACTTGCCTAGCCTTGCTTAAGGCTTAAGATAAGAGTAAGGAAAGAAGAGTAAGCACACTAGCTCATGAAAGAGAAGTATATTCAATATTAGATGATTCATCCTTGTTGTGGCTATATATTACAAAAGGTATTTATACCCGAAAAGTTAGGGTAACCTCCCTTAAATGGAAAGGACAAAAAAGAGTATTGCCTAAACAAGTAATATATAAGGAATAATAAAAAAAGGTTGCAAATGAAAATTCAAAGAAATTGATGATTGGTGCTGTAAATTTTCTTACGTGGGGGTTGGACACGTGGTAAGTGATCATTGGGGGAGCTTCTAGCATAAGTAGATAAATTGTACAGTTAGGCTAGGGATTATCAAGCAGAGATGTTGAGTAGACTTGGGAGTTCTCCTGAGGAGATGTGGGTTTGGATGCGCTCTAGGGTTTTTGGCACCAATACTGCCAAGTTTCTAGTCAACATGATCATGGTCAAGTAGACATGTGAAAGGACCAAACTATTAGTGGAGCATATTTCAATTCTACACTTGATTACTGATAGATGAGAAGTTACATGGCTCAACATGTGGAGTTGGTTGACAATAAGGATTAGCTCAGCTTTGATAGGAGTTGGCTGGAACAATAGAATCTACTTCGTTAGTCCCTCAAGGCCTCAAGCTTGGGCTTAAGTTAAAGATCTAGTTGTTTGACTCTTATCATCCCCCTCAAGTTGATTTGGATGTAGGATCAAATCAAGTTAGTCTTCGCTCAATTCTCCTTTAGATTGATAGGGGCAGAGGTTGGCAATGTTAAAGATGTCAGAAACTCTATAGTCTTTAAGCAATTCTTGTCGATAGGCATTAACATTGATCTTTTGGAGTACTTTAAAGGGACCTTCAACTCGGGCAAACAACTTATTCTTTCTCTTGTTTAGAAATCTCTTCTTACTCAGGTAGCCATATTAAATCAATGGGTTGAAACTATACTGACTTCTTCCCTTGACTCTTCTTTCTTAGCTTCTTGGTAGCTTAGTTAATCTGTTGGGTAACCTTCTTGTAGATCTATTGCAAAGATTGTGTTTGGGCTCTTGCGTTAAGGTTTTCTTGCATGAACATGGGTACTGGGGCATGATCAAGGGATGGCTTTGTGTCACGCCCCAAAGCGGCAGAGTCGTAACAGCCCCGCCGTGTAAACCATCCTAAGATAGAAGTTGGCCTCACAACCGTTATCCTAGACCTGATCTACACAAGGCGTCCACAACTAACCCGCTTTGAAGTAGACAATTTGTAATTTAAATAAATCATTTATCTAAGAAAGTGAGGAAATATATATATGCTATAATTCAGCTATTGTAATTAAGGTTTACAATATTTCTCCATAATATATTTCCTAGTTGTTACATTATTCAAAATGAAAAGTAATTCTAAAATAAAAACTTAAACCTTAAAATATGTGTTTATTCTTCACATGTTTTTCCTCACTCCCCAGGATCCAGCAGTTGCTAGCTTCAGAGTAATTGGTTGCTGCTTCTTAGCCAGCACCTACACGATGTCTATAGGGATGTGAGCAACCACAGCTCAGTAAGTAGGGACGGAGGACTTAAAACTATACCATACACACAACAAGGTTTTCAATCACTTATTAAATGTAATGCATGTGCAAGCAAATGCCATCGCACGACGTTGTCCGGCCCGTCGTGAGATTAGAGAAATTGCGCCCGCTCTAATCCGGGTTGAGGAGTTACCGTTAATGCAACAGCTCACGACCAAACCCAGGCTTGTGTAATGGAGACCTTGCTCCTCCCGCGACTACCTTCGAACCACTGTCTTCATCCCCGCCGCGACCTCTTCTCCTGTCACTTAGTTCGACTGAGGATGAAGAAGGGACCATTTTGCAATCCTGCGTTATCCCTTCCGAAGGGGTCGGTATTTGGCCGGAGAGTCCTAAATCCCCTAACGGGTTGCCATGCATGTTCGATTATGATTACTGGTCGTACATTTGATTAAGTCCAATTTAGAGCGATCAATCATTACATACAATTCATACAATATGTGCTAAAGCAGCAAACAGAATCATAGCATCACCCATAATCAAGCACATGCACGCATTCAACTATCTAACAAGCACAACCAAGCATAATCTTAAGCCTCCAAAATACAGCATCGTATTAATCCCAACTTACCTCGACTCCTCGCTCGCTCACTCGAGGTCCGATCTACTCAGGCCATCGCCGGTTATCCCTATAACACGAACGTGGTTTCAGCTTTTCATATAACTGTTATAGGTTCGTTTTATCCTATAATGCTTATTGTTAAGTTTTGTTTACGGTTTAATATGCCTAATTATCTAGGTATTAAGTCTTTTATAATTATTCTAGGTTTAGGTTTAGGTTTGGGTTCGGTCTCGGTTTCCGCATCAATTTCCAAATTAGGTTTTGGTTCGATTTTTAAATCCTAAACATGCTCGAATCTTAATGTGAAATTAATTACATTAAGCTCGAGTTTCCAAATATCCTATTGGGTCTTAATTTAGTATTCTAAGCTATTTGGTACACGCTAGTCCTAATTAGGGTATCGGATTTATCCCCGATGTGAGAAAATCCTACTTTTTATATAATTACCTAAAATTCAATCTTAATTCAGATTTAATATTATTCTGATTTTTACTCTAATATTATCTAAATAACCCTAATTTTTCCATATTTATTAATTTACAATTTCACATATTACTAATTTCTTATATTACTTACCTAATTTCCTTAATTAACTATACTTAGTACCTAAATGCTAGGATTAGGGTTCCACTGCAGAGATTAACTTCTTTAAACATCTAATTAAGATCCAAATCAGTAATTAACATCCTAATCACCTAATTAACTCCAAATTACCCAATTTTTCTATCATTTTAGGGCTAAAAATTAACTTAAAAATTTCAAAAATTAATTTAAAAAAAATGGCTTCATAGCACTGTTCTATGTCACATGAGCATCTTACAAAAAATTTTGAGCCCCAAACTACATCCCTAAGCCTATTTAATTTCCGGTTTAATCATGCTCGGTTTTGAACAATTTGTTAAGGACCCTATATTTCCAGACATAATTAAACTAAATCAACATTTTTCCCTAAATCTACATACAATAAAACCTCAGAATAACAAGTTTCATAATTTTCTAGGCAAAATAACTAATTTTACAAAATTATACAAGAATCGGGCTGGAATTTGGACTCACCGGTTCAGGTGGCTCTGGCCACCGCGGGCCCCCGTGGCCTTGTCAGCCGGCCTGGGCGCTGCCACCACCGTGTGGTGGTGGTGGCCGTCCACTTCCAGCTCCTCGTCTGGTGTGGGTTCCTTTTAAAACCCTTAACTGTACAGTTTTTCTTATTTTTTTTATTTTCGGGATTTTCTCTCGAATTTTCAACTCTCTCTAATTTTCTCTGATTTGTATCTATCCAAATGTGCTCTGTAATTTTTCCTGCTATTTATAGGGCTTTGTGGAATTTATTGTGCATTAAATAGGACAAGACAATTGCCTTATCCCTTGATTTTTGGCTTTTATGTTGTCTTAATTTAATTGGCCGAATTTTTTCTTATTTTTCCCAGCTGCCACGACCTAATTCTGGATGATTCATGATTTTTCTTGATTTTTCCTTAATTAATTATGAATTTTCTTTAAGCATTTAGTATTATTTTAACACATTTCGCGTATTTTAAGTAATTACGCGTATTTATACTTACACTTATATTCATATATAGTACAAATAAATATTCTTAAATATTATTTAGGTCATTCTGTTATTTTTAGTGTACATATAATCTATCTCTAGTAATTTATTAGTTATTAAATTACACTTTTTGCCTTTTCGGTAATTAGCAATTATTATGCTTAAAATTTGAAAATTTTATAGTCTCCTATTTTATTACTTATTTTCTTGAATTCACGTTTACGGGGTCATTTTTACTAATATTCTTCTCAATAGTTTATAATTTGGGTTTGATCGGATCTTTTAACCGATCGCCCTACACCTTGGGTTCTAAGCTCAATCCTACGGTTACTTGGCTGAACTTTGAGGCTTACACTTTGGATTAAAGCCATAGAAGACTTCAAAGGGTGTTTTTTTTGGTGGTGTCATGTACTGTGCAGTTGTAAGTGAATTCCCCATTGTAGCTCGAAGTAGTGATCTTAAAGTGCGGTTGACTACATCTATTTGACCATTAGTTTAGGGATGACAGGAAATGCTAAACAGTAGTTTAGTCCCCATATGATGCTAAAGAGTCCTTAAAAAATGGCTCGTAAACTTTGCATCTCTATTTGAAACTATACTTCTCAATACGCCGTACAAGCAAACAATTTCTTCAAAAAGAAAAAAAACAATATGTCATGCCTCAAACACTATCAAGTTGTATCAGTTTGCCGTGTATATCAATTTTATGCTAGAAATTGTCTACTTAGTTGCTAGTATAACCTTGATATACACAAAGCTCATATGACAAACCGCTCTGAAGCATTCACAGTTCTACAGATATACTAGCATTTATATTCATAATAAACTTCTATTTACAATAAGGCTAAGTATAAAGTATTTATAAAAGTATATAAGTATGTAGTACGATTTAAAAGTAAGAATCCAATTAGATCACCTGGATGATCTAGTTGATCCCATAGAAAACATAATGTACCAAAAACATAATTTTCATCGTTTTTGCCTCACTTAAGCCCCAATACATCCATTATTCACACTTGGAGATGATCATCACATGGCATGATTTCTCGGATCTTACAAGAAAATCTATAGGGGAGTGAGCAAACCATAGCTTAGTAAAGGGTAGGAGGCAAAAAGCATATACAAGCAAAACAGAACAACCAAGTTATTAACTAATTACTATGTATAATGCATGAACAAGTAATTTTTCATCTACATGAAGTTATTCGATTCATTGTGAGGTTAGAGAAATTTCACCTTCTCTAATTTGAGTTGAGGAGTTGTGATATAATGACCACAATACCAATCGTAAAGGCTATGTGGCCCTCTCACGGCTAATTCCGAACTTATGCAATAGAGGCTCCTACTTCGCCGATGACTACCCTTGACCTAATGCCTCAACTCTGCTGTGACTTTCTCTCTTGTCACTTAGTTTAACTAAGAATGGGGAAAGGCCATATCACTACAACCTTGTAAAAGGCGTTAGAATTTAGCCAGAGAAACCTAACAGTCCTCTAGTGGGATGCAATGCATGTCCATTTATAGTTTTAGTTTTAGTTTCAATTAGTCAGGTCAAGGCTGATCAACCAATTCATAGCACTCCAAATAAGGTCAAACAATACAATGTAACATGTAGCCCAACTACCAATTAGCATTTCAGTAACTAAGTACAAATATAGCATACGCACAAACCACTACTTACAACCACAAGTGAGCATATACTTCAGTCTCCACAAATCCCACTTGTACAGAAGCTCACTCCATAGATTTGGAACATTGGTGCTTCACTCACTTAGAAGTCTTATATATACCAAAGCTCATATTTAGTTTTCATAAGATTTACGAAAATATTAGGGTTTTATCTAGTACTTGATTGAGGTATTGTTTATCCAGCTATTCCGTAGAGTGGTTTGTGTGTGTATATATATATATATTGTTATACATATACATTATATATATACATATATACTTTAAATTATTTAAAATTACTTAATCGTAATAAGGTTAGTATTATTGAGTTTACCTGAACTCGACAATATGGGGTTATGGGTTTTATTCAAAAGATATTTTCTAAAGAGTATTTCTAACCTAAATATATAGGTAAAGTTATATAGCATGTAATACTACATTGATATCGTATTATGTAAATAAAATATATTGTTACATAATTTTTTAATAAAATATGATAAATCAAATATTATTTAATCCTAGCATGTAGATATCAAAACCTAATGTTTATAATAGTACAAAATATAACAATGAATAATCCTAACTAGTCAAGGTATGTTCAACCATGATTTAATCAAACAATTAACATGTTTTAATTAATTACTATCAATCATATATCTAGATCACTAAATTTAGGCCATTTATCTAGGAAAATTCATAATAAATAGCATCGGTTATCAAATAATTCTACAAAAATTCCTATAGACTCAAAAAAATATATAGAACTCAACTAGTAACTTGTTTCATGCAATTGGGTTTATTGCCTATATACATAAAATTACAATTTAACCCTTAATTCATGGTTAATTAAGGAGATAATATAATTTTTACTCCGAATTAATTCTAACCTATCCTAGCATCATTATGAACATATAGAATTAATTGAATTCTCATTTCATCCATTATTTTTTACCTAAAATCAATTTAATTCAAAAATTACCCTATTTTTAACCATTTTAGGGCCTAAAAATACACTAAATACTAAATATATATAAAACCAAAATCGGGCTACATAGTAATAAACTGTATGTAATATGTATTCTATAAAAAAATTTGAGCTTGAAATGATATCATTTAGCATATTTATTTTAAAAGTCGAAATTTGGGTAAATAGTACATTTGTTAAGTATATAAAATATTCATAATTTTGCAAAATAAAAGTACAACATGGAAGTATAGCTAAAATAACCAAGGAATAATTTTTTTTTCATAATTTTCTTATTTCATTTAACATTTTTTATAATTAAATGAAAAACAATACAGATTTTGGACTTAGTGTTTGTCGACGATGAGGTGGCCAATGGGGCTTTGTCTGTGATGCTAAGTGATGGGGGCTCTATCAAGGTCTGGTGGGGTCTAATAGCAAACTTCCATTTGGGTTAGGTTCTCGTGTGGGTTAGTGGCTCCTCTATTTTTTTGTTAATTTCTAATAATTTCTTTTTATTTTTCTATAAGTGTTCTAAGGTTCTAAAATTTATTACTAATGTCTTAGTATCCTATTTATAGTGATTAGGGTTGGCTAAAATTTTCCTAGTCATTAAGTTTTTTTTTTCTTTTATTTACATGTGTAAAACATTAAGTAGGAGGTGGCTTTTTTTTTTTTATTTAATTGCTTTTGATGTAGCTGTTTATTCTTTTTAAATCGCTCTACATTTAATCCAATAATATTCTAGGTTGTTTCTTATTTTTTTTTTATAATTTTTAGAAGCTATTTTAGGGTATTTTGATATTTTATGTTAATATTTATTAATTTTGTTAATATACAGGTATATATCCTATATATATATATGTATATATATTACACATAAGAAGTACTTATATACATGTAACCATGTTTCTAGCATGTTGTTTATTTTTAAGACATTTTTCCCATTTGAATTTAGTGCTTATTATGCATAATTATGTAATTTTGGATTAATTTACAAGTATATTTATTATATATACCGGTTATATTCATAAAAATACACATATATTCATATAGTATATTATGTGATATTATTCCTTTTTATAGCTTAAATAACCTATCTCTAAGTCTTCATTGCGTTTTAGGAGCTTTAACGAGCTTTACGTTATTTTGAATAATTGTACTTTTAAAACTAAAATTAGACTTTGAGGATATTTTTTAAAAATCTAACTATACTGATCACTTCAACTAACTTTTTTAGCTTAGTCGTAAAATTTGGACTTAATTAGATAAGTTTTCCTTAGAGGCCTTAAATTTGAGTAAGGGTTTACAC
The DNA here is from genome assembly GCA_024138015.1 of Lumnitzera littorea. NCBI lineage: Eukaryota > Viridiplantae > Streptophyta > Magnoliopsida > Myrtales > Combretaceae > Lumnitzera > Lumnitzera littorea. The sequence continues at coordinate 75,532,960 of JAMXBB010000007.1, forward strand.
AATAGTCAAAGCATCATTAGTTTTAAAGAAAGGCACAAAGTGTGCTATTTTATTCAATCTATCTACAATATCCATCATAGGATCTTTACGTCAAGCAGTTCTTGGCAATCCGAGCACAAAGTCTATGCTCAACTTAGTCTAGGATTTGGTTGGAATGGGCAAAGGCATTGCTTTCTCTTGTTCAGCTTGGCATTTAGCTCTCTTGTAAGTAGCAAAAGTCTCAACAATCGAATGCACATCTTGCCTCATCTTAAGCTAAAAGAACCTTTCACTCAATAGCTCATACATCTTCTTCTCTCCAAAATGGCCGAAGAGTCCTCTACCATGAGCTTCCTTTACTAACAGCTCTTGTACAAAATAGGTCGGCATACATAGCTTGTCGCTTCAGAACAGAAAACCATCTTCCACATTAGTTTTTCCCTTCATAACAAAAAACCATCTCGCCTATAGCTTAATTAGAAGAATACGTCGATGTGATAAGGCGTTGGCAACCATATTGGTTTTTCCCTGTTTGTACTTTATCACAAAGTTGAATCCTTCTAGGAATTTAGTTTATTGCGCTTGCCTCTTTTATAATTGAACCTAACTTCTGAGGTACCTCAAGGAGTCATGATTTGTATAAATGATAAATTCTCTTGGCAATAGGTAGTATTGCCATACTTAGAGTGTTCGGATAAGGGCTAGGAGTTCCTTATCATACACTGAGTAGTTCAATTAGGATCTTCTTAGCTTCATGCTACAGTAAGCAATTGGTTAGCCTTTTTCCATCAAGACAGCGCTTATCCCAATGCTTGATGCGTTACATTTGAGCTTAAATTTTTTTTGAAATCGGGTAAAGCTAATACTAGTGTAGAAGTCAATCTTGTCTTCACCTCAACAAAACTTCTCTCTTCTTTCTCTCCTTACTTGAATTCAATATACTTCTTTGTTAGCTCAGTAAAGGGTGTAATAATGGTATTGAAACCCCTAATGAATCTTCAGTAAAAAGATGCCAATTCATGGAAACTTCTCACCTTGGCACAAGTGGTTGGGGTAGTTAATGCAACAAAGCCTCCTCCACCAACTATATATCCGGCAAAAACTACTTACTCCTAGTAGAAACAACGTTTCTTTAAATTATTGAATAATCTCTTAGTACAGAGTACATCAAACATGGCATGAAGATGCTTAGAGTGGATGGGCAAGTTGGCACTATATACAAGGATTTTGTTAAAGTACATTGCAATACACTTTCTAATTAGATTTTTTAGCACATGGTTCATTAATCTCATGAAGGTACTTAAGGAATTTGAGAAGCCAAAAGGCATTAGCACTCGTCTCTCGGCCTCATCTGAATCTAATTGTAGCCAAAATTCAAGTCAATCTTATTGAAGACCTTAGCTCCATTCAGTTCATCCAACATGTCATCTAACCTAGGGATAGGATATTGATACTTAATTGTAATCTTGTTCACAGCTTTATTATCTAAGCACATACGCTAGGTACCATCCTTTTTCGGCATAAATAGGGCAGGTACATTACAAGGACTAAGACTTTCTCTCACATATCCCTTCTTTAATAGCTTGTTGATTTGCCTCTAGAGCTTTATAGCTTGCTCAAGATTCATTCTATAAGTTGGCTTCTTCAATAGGGTAGCGTCGAATATCAAGTCTATGTAATGCTCTATGCCTTGGAAAGGGGGGTAACCTTTGTGGCTATTATTCTAAAAATAGGTCTGTGTACTCATTCAACAGTTCCTTAATCTCTAGGGGTAGTTCAACTTGTTCCTTCAACTCTAATAGCCATTTAATTAACAAAAAAGTCGACATGTTAGCTTTGATGACTTATCGAAGCTCGTCTTTACTTAGAATCAAGGCCTTCTTAGATCTTCGAGCAAGTTTAACTTACAACTTGCTAACTTGACTCGTCGTCATAAGGTTTAAAGTAATATTTCTACCATTTTTCTCAAACACATACATGTCCCAAACCCATCATGTATAACCCTCTAGTAAAAAAGCTATGTTCAGCTTAGCAACACATGAGATGCAACATGGGTAGCACATCACAAAGAATTTTATCAAAATAGTTTCTAATGGAGATATGCAATAACACTTGCTAAGTAACGTATAGTATTCCCTTTTCATTCAGCCAATGCAGTTTATAAGGCTTTAGATATGAAATGGCCAGCAATCTAAGCTTCTTAACTAGGTTAGTAGATGCTACATTGATGCAACTTTCACTGTCTACTATGAGTGCACAAACCTACTCATTCACTTTGCAAGTGATGTGGAATAAGTTTTCTCTCTACTCCTCCTTAGTAGAGGGTTTTATACTCATTGTACGTTGGACAACCAAGGTTAATTTATCTAGATCCTTGGTGAATACATTTTCCTCAACTAGTTCATCATTAACCTTAACCTCTTCTTCCACTTCTTTTCTCTCCTTAGGTTCTTCATCCATGCTATTCACTTTAATCTTTGGGGCATCCCCTTGATGATCATAATTCTTCTATTTGGACATTGTGGGGCTATGTGTCTAAACCCTTGACACTTAAAACATTTGATTTAGCTCATCTTCTTCCTAAATCCTTACCTCTTCTGATAAGTTTTTGGCGGCACTTCACCATTAGTTAGTCGACTCTTTTGTTCAGTTCTGGCATCTGTTCTTCTACTTAGCTCAGTACTTTACTAAGCTTGGTAACTTTCTTAAGTGGGTCAACTTGATTAGATTGGTCAACTCATTGGAGGTTGGCTCGGCTTGTTCTTCCTTTGTCTTTCTACTTGTTGGGCTATTCTTATGGCCTTGTCTAATGTAGTAAGTCGTTGAAGTTCCATGACATCTTAGATGTTGCCTCTTAATTCAGTGACAAACCTGGATAATGTTTAGGCTAATGGTTCATCCACTTCACATTGAGTCATGAGTATTTGGAACTCTTAAAATATTCATCAAATGTTCAGCTTCGTTGCCTCAACTTTTGAAGTCAAGCAAAAGTATCTTATAGATAGGTATCCTACACAAATCTATTTCTAAGTATCATCTTCATCCCGGGCCAAGTATTTACTTCCTTATATCCTTCTTGTCTCTTTATAATTTGAAAGTTCTTTTACCACATCACGACATAACCTAAGAATTCTACAATAGCAGTCCTCACTTTCTTATGATCTTCATATTGATAATAGTCAAAAACACATTCTATCATCTCTTCTCAGTTTAAATAGTCATCAAAGTTTCCAAAAATATTGAAGCTCGAAATCTAAAGCTTTACATCGTCAGCAGCTTAAGCTACTCGAGTTTGCTCCTCTTCCTCATTGTATTCTTCTTCTCCTTCTTCATCCAAATCACCTAAGTCAATACTTCTCCTTGATGTCCTCTTACTCCACCATTTTGACCTTGTTAGGTTGGGATATGTCCATTTACGAGTTGAGCGACTTAGGGAGTATTCTACATCTCAATCACCTAAGTCAATAGGTTTGGTAAGATTAGCTACAAGGTTAGTCAATAGCTTAGGTCGAGCGATTTGGATTTTTCCATCCAAATCACCTAAGTCAATAGCTATGGTAAGATTGGCTAAAAGGTTAGTCATCTCATCAATTTGGTCATCTGTACTTCTACAGGTGTCTTGAGCTTGGTGTCTACTATGGACAACACTACTATTATCATCTCCAATACCTGCATTGACACTTAGATCCGTCGTTCTCTCGACTAAGCTTAGTAGACAAACTCAGGATCCACGAAACTATAAACACTGTCTTCTTTAAGCTAAACAACTCATACATACACTTCTTTAGACAAAAGTTTAGGTTAATTGTTAAAACAACAACTGCTCCGAAGAACAATAAATTCAATTGAAACTTGCTCTAGTTTTGTGTGTTTGAAATAGGGCAAAATAAAGTATACAACAAAAGTAAACTATTACGCATTTTACTTACTCAAACACTTACAACTAACCTTTATGATACTACAACAACTACCACAACAAACAATACTCATAAGTAAGCTTAAATATAACTTATCTAAATGAACCTTTGTTTTGATACCATAATGATACGTTGCACCAAGAACAGACGAGGGTGACAGTATCGGGGTTGGTCCAAGCTCGTAGAAAGCTTAAAGTGAAAGGTCATGAAATGCAAGAAACTAGAATAAGAAAACGAGATAAATAAGCAAACTATGAATGATTCCAAGGATGTGACACACTAAGGAAACTTTATGGATTCACAAAACTAGCTCCATATGATGCATGAGTAGGTTAGTGAGGTCACTCACTATCTAACCTTACTTAAGAGTTAAGATAAGAATAAGAAAACAACAGTAACCACATTAGCTCATGAAAGAGAAGTATATTCAATATTAGATGATTCATCCTTGTTGCAGCTACATATTACAAATGGTATTTATACCTAAAAAGTTAGGGTAACCTCTCTTAAATGGAAAGGATAAAAAAGGGTATTGCTTAAACAAGTAATATATAAGGAATAATAAAAAGATTACAATTGAAAATTCAAAGAAATTGATTATTGGTGTGGCAAATCCTTTCGCATGGGGGTTGGACACGTAGCGAGTGGTCATTGGGGGCACTTCTAGCATAAGCAGACAAATTATAGGGTCAGGCTAAGGATTGTCGAGTAGAGATGCCAAGTAGACTTGGAGGTTCTTCTAAGGAGATGTAGGTTTAGATGTGCTCTAGGGTTCTAAGCACCAATATTGTCAAGTTTCTGGTTGGTATGGTCATGGCTAAGTAGATGTGTAAAAGGACCGAGTTGTTAGTGGAGTATATTTCAGGTCTACACTCAATTATTGATAGATGAAAAGTTACTCAGCTTAGCACGTGGAGTTAGTCAGTAGTAAGGATTTGCTTGACCTCAAAAGGAGTTGGCTAGAATAATAGAATTTGCTTTGTTAGTCCTTCAAATCCTTGAGCTCATGCTTGGGTTAAAGGTCCTGTTGTTTGATTCTTATTAATGTGTCTCCAAGGTTGTACACATGAGGGTTGCACCACAACGAACTGAAACAAAGAAAACCAAAAGGGGTTTAGCAAAACCCAAGTAGCTATTGGTTAGATATGATGTACCAATTGATCCTACTCGACCTATTCTCCACTTGATAAATGAAGATTAGGATCACTCACCACTACTCTTTATTAAAAGGAACAGATAAGAGTTAAGAAGAAGAGAAGACACAACTTAACGCTATCAAAAGGGAATAATTATATTCAATATTCAAGATATGATATCTGTGTACAAAGTAAATGAGGCTTATATACTAACCCCATTAAGATTACATGCATACAAGGAAAAGAAAAAAAGGTAAATTACATATGAAATACCTATAACATGCTAAAAGGGTAAAAAGGACAAATGCTATGCAATGTACAGAAGAAAGAAACATTTTAGAATATTATGTGGGGGGACATATGTTAAATCGAGGTTAGCAAGTAGAATGGCATTGTGTTTTGTTGCTGCTGTAATGTTTTTAGCAGGTTAGCACTAGTTGGAGTCAGCTTGACAGGGATAGGGAAAGGAATAGATAGTTTAGTTGACTTGATTTGGGTTAGGTCAGAACTCAGGTGTTAGGCCTTGTTAGAGATTTGTTAGGTCGGCTATTACGACAGGTTGGCCTAGGTATGGGTTATGAGTACGCCAGCTTGAAGTCTATCTTAGTCATGATCAATGCTTTGTACTTAGATCCAATGAAGTGAAATAGTACTTGGTTGGTGATGGAATCTTCAACCTTAAGTGGTTCTCAAGCTAGTATTTGTTGAATAAGTCCTTATAATCCTTTAGCTTGGCTTCAAGTGATGAGTCCGAGGGGTTGATTCCTATCACCTTTTTAAGGGTTAGAGAGATTTGGCCTCAAATCTATGGGGCCTTCACTGGTTAGGCTAGCTTTAGTATCATCTGGATGGTGAAGAATTAGATTGAATATGTTGAAAGTGGAAGAGACACCATAGTCTTCAAGTAGCTTGATCTAGTAGGTGTTAGATTGATCTTCTTTAAGACCTTGAATGAACCATTAGCTTTAGGTGATAATTTGCTCTTATGGAGATCAGAAAACTCTCTTAGCTAGGGTGGATCCAAACTTGGTCACCTAGCTTGAAAGAAATAGCTCAGCAACCTCAACTATTGATCTCATGCTATTATTCATTGAACTTACCAATCTTCTTGGTCACCTGCTGATGAAATTTGTACAGTTTATGAGCTCGATAAACTCTATATCGGCTTTCTTCGGGAGTTGCATATGTATTGATTATGTCTAGTGGGATGGTTGGGTTGTAATAGGGATCAAGGGACGATTACTCTCTCCCAAGCCTAAGGACTTACCAACTTAGTTTGTTGAGCTATCCTAAGGGAATTGACCCTTAAAGAGCAACAACTCATCTAGCCTAACTTGCCGAGCTAATTTGCTCTGCTTTCACTCACCCTCTTCTCAAATTCAAGTTTCCTTAATGCGGTCGAGTAACAACCAAGTTAACCTACCAAGCCTAAGCTATTAGTTTCTATTTTTCTAAACCTATGTTATTAAGTTTCTACCCTGCTAAGTTGCTGACCTGCCATTAAGTGAATCAATTCTACTCTGCACCTATTATCCATTTGGGACCGTAGAGTCAAGGGACCGCCACGTGTCCTACCTTTTAACATCTGTACTATCCTCTACAAGGATATTCCTTTTGTATTTGATGACAGATTTACCCCTTTATATCCTGGCTTTCTTTCCTTTTTAAGCAAGAATCTTTTAGTAATTTTTAGTAACCTAAGACTTGCCCTAATTGGGCCATATAAATGCTTAGCACATATAATAGTTGCATAATAAGAAAATATCATTTTTTAGATTTTTCTTTTGAGAGCTAAGTGTTTTGCTTACTCCAACTTACTCTTATTTAATCTATTGTGAGTGTAGATTAGTGGCGAGTAACCTTTAGCTATACTTATGTGTATCATATAAAATGTTGGTGTGTCATATCTTACTTCGGTGTGTGAGAACCCTTGCTTAACCTTCAAATTTTCATTTAACTTTTGAACCATCTTGAGGTTCAGACCCACTCTAAGGTTTGTATAACATTTGTTGCTATATGTGCTCATTCTTGATGATCCATATCAGGTTAAGGCCATATACAACCTCAAAGGGAGTCTTTCAAATGGTATTGTGGATAATTCGGTTATAAGAAACTCTACAATAGATAAGTACAAATCCCAATCCTTTAGGTTCTTTCCCACCACAGCTCAGAGTAGGGTGCCAAGTGTCTTGTTCATAACTTCAGTTTGGTTATTTGTCTGAGGGTGGCTACTTGAACTGAACACAAGCTTAGTACCAAGTCTCTTTCATAAGGTCTTCCAAAAGTAGCTTAAAAACTTACCATCCCGATCTAAAACAATGAACTTCTAGACTCTATGTAGGCGGATGAGTTCTTATAAGAACAAATCAGTAATATATAAAGTATCATTAGTTCAGTGGTACAAGATGAAGTGTATCATTTTGTTGAATTTATCTACCATTATAAGGATAAAGTCCTTCCCTTTGGATGTTCAGGGTAACCTTTAGACAAATTCCATGTTAAGGTTGGCCCAAGGTGAGGTCGATGTAGGTAAGAGCATGTAGTCTCCATGTGGTTGTTTCTTTCCCATCGTCCTTTTGCATACATCACAATTACTGATGAGCTTGTGGACATTCTTAACTACACTAAGTCAATAAAAATTTTCTTTCAATAGATTGGAAATTTTGGTCTCACCAAAATGCTCAGATAAACCACCACTATGAGCTTCCCAAACTAATAGCTCGTGTGTAGAGCAATTGGGTACATACAGCTTCCTCTTGTTAAACATGTACCTATCCTTTAAGTAGTATCCTCCAATAGCAACTCCATCTCTATACTTCTTAAGTATAGAATTAAAGTGTGGGTCTTAAGTATAATGCTCGGCAATAAGGAAAAATCTTAACAACTTTGTTTGTAGGGTGGTCAACAAGATGTGCTAATGTAATAGAGCGTTAGTGATTACATTAGTACTATCCTTCTTGTGTTTGATCATATAAGAGAATATTTACACGAACTCTAGCCATTTAGCTTACCTCTCCAAATGTTTATTTTGACTTCCCAAATGTTTTAAGGACATATAGTCTATATAAATGATAAACTCTCAAGGTAGTAAGTAATACTGCCACACTATAAGAGCTTGGAAAAGAGAATACAACTCCTTTTCATATACAGAATAATACAGGGTGACGCCACTAAGCTTTTCACTATGGTAAGCAACAGGTTGGCAATCTTCCATCAAAACTATTCTAATGCCAACACTTGATGCATTACATTCTAACTAAAATGGCTTTATCAAAGTCAAGTAAGGTTAAGATAGGTGCTGTGCTAAGTTTCTCCTTGATCTCCTTAACTCTTCTTGGCGCAGTCAGTCCATTGAAATCTATCACCCTTCTTTATCAGCTTGGTTAAGGGGGCTGTAATGGTATTGAAATTCTAGATGAATCTTCTTTTAAAAGAAGCAAGACCACGAAAATTTTTCACTTCATTTTTTTATTATTTAATTTATCTCCAAATAATAATAATAACCCACATTTCTTATTATACCTTAATTTTATTTCCTTATATTTTATTTTTGCCTAAGCATTACAATATAATTTATTGAACATTTGATACTTCAACATTAACAATACATCATTGTTTGCGTTGTTGTAAATTAGGCTAAGTTAAAAGTTTCATTGAAAACATAAGTTTCATTCTCTTTACTTTATTTTCTCTTCTTATAAAGATCATTAGAATCAATCACTCATATTTCTTGCTTTAATCACTAGCTAGTTTGCTAGATTTATTTTGATCTTTAAATTTAAAAGTTTAAGATTGCATCTTGTTTCTATTATGTTCACATTTTCTTCATAATCTCTTCATAACTATCTTATGTACATCTTTTACTTAAGAGTTGTGTCTTAAATAATGCTTTGAAGTGGTCGATAACGGTTCAATCCTCTTCCTTCTAATCTTTGTCTAGTGATTTGCTTTTCTAGTTTAATTTCCTTTATGTCTATGCTTCTCTCATTATTGAACTTGTTTCAGTTGGTTAAACAACGTAATAAAAGTGGCCCGACCGATTTGTAAATAGGATATTATTAAGGATTTAGGTCTCAAGCGGACCATTACCACTGTGTTTGGGAAGATGAAGGGCATTAAGAGGAAAAGAAAGTAAGAAGAAATAATTAAAAAGGAAGGAAAACAAAAGGAAAGAAATATTTGCTTTTCTTATTTAGATTGAGGGAAAGAAGAAGGAATGAATGTGAGAGGAAAGATTTTCAAGATAAAATATTTGAAACTATATAATTACTTTATCATTATAAAAAAGGTGATAAGACTTTAAAAAAATAAGGTTATAATTGGAATTTTAAAAACTTTCTTTCCTAAATCACTCTCAAAATAAAAATATGTTACTTCCTTCTAATTTCCTTTCATTTCTAAATAAAGGAAAGTTTTTGAAATTCACGCTTTTCTTCTATTTTTCTTTAGCTTCTAGTTATTTCCTTTGTTTTTTTTTTTTTTAGCAATTCTTTCCTTCTTCTCAAATAGAGTCGACATGTAACATTCATTAACTATTTAAATCTAAAAATAAACTATCATAATTTAACACCTACACCTAGTATGATTATGGGAAGAGAGAGAGAGAAAAAAAAAACAAACCTACCCTTTTCAGAAACGCGTGCAAAAATATGGTGACTGATGCAATCACATTCTATTTTTTTCAATGAACCTATTAATCAAATCCACTTGATATGAAAGTTTTATTGGCCAAAAGAAAGAGAAAACCATTGTCAAGCCTAAATTTTCGATTTCTTTCATTTTAATTTAATTTCTCGCTTTCTAATTAATGGTAAACCCTAACTCATTTAATATTAATCATCGACTAGAGAAATTAGAGAATTCTGGTTTTTTATTAAAAAATAACTTTTGGAGTCAATACTCGACCGAAGTCGAGAAAAAGAAAAGAAACCGTAATCAATTGGGTGGATTGATTATGATTTAGCTACTAGGAGTGTATATGTGATTGTCATTGTCCCTTTATTCTATGCAATCCTTATTTATAAAACTTGAACCAAATTGTATCAAATCATATCTATTGTATTAATTTCAATTTGATTTGATAAAAATTAAATTAGAACCGAATTATTTATATTAATTCAAATCCAATTTAATAAAAATTAAACTAAATTCGATTATTCTCTAACGATTCAAATCCGAATGAAAAAGATTTGATTAAATGTAATCCCATTTACTCAACTCGCTTTTTGTAAAAAATGAAAAAGATAGAAAAATAAAAAACACATAAATGTCTAGCAAGATTTGAACCTGTAACCTCAAACTAACTCCATATCAAATACTCTAATACTTATCCGTTAGGTCGTTGGCCTATGTTTTGATTTTTAGTATAATTAAATTGTACTTAAACTATGCAACACTCTAAAATAATTATTTGAACTAAGCTAAAATTAAAGCTATTTGTACCTAAAATAATTTACTTCCTAAAAAATCTAAAAAAAAATCTTTATAATTTTTTCCTTTTCTCATTGTTTTGATATTTTCATCATTTGTTAATTTTTATTTTTTTCATTATTTTTTTCTTACTTTTGAGTTAGGACCCTAAAACTAAAACTAAAACTAAAACTATAGCTACTAGAGAGCAAAAATTGAGTGTCTGCAACTACTTTTCTTTGTGGTGAAGTTTGAATAAAACTTTGTTACAAAGACAAGAGAGACACCATTTTTTTCCTTAGGATTGATTCTATCCTAAGGAATGCTATGGCTAGCTAGTTGAAGATTTGAGAACGATAAGCTTGAAACGAAGAATAATGAGGGTAGCGCACTTGTGGGCTGGTAAAAACCTTAAAGAGAATGATGAGAACTTGGTCGTGCCCTAATGAGTTAACTAATCAAGGCGGGCGAAGCGCTCTTTCAGCTGACTAAGGCCTTAAAATGAATGGAGAAAGCTTAGTCGTGCCTTAATAAGCTGACTAACCAAGGCGGGTGAATCATTCCTTAAGTTGGCTAAGGCCTTAAAATGAATGGAGAAAGCTTGGTCATGCCCTAATGAAATGATGAACTAAGGCGTTCAAAGCACTCCTTGAGCTAGTTAAGACCTAAAGATAAGAAAACTTGGTTGTGTCCTAATGAGCTGACTAACCAAGGCGGTCAAAGCTCTCCTTGAGCTGGCTAAGACTTAAAGAAAAGAAAACTTAGTCGTATCCTAATGAGCTGACTAACCAAGGCGGTCAAAGCACTCCTTGAGCTAGCTAAGACTTAAGAATGAAAACTTAGTCGTGCCTTCTAGCTAAAACCTAAAGATAAGAAAACTTGGCCGTACCCTAATGAGCTGACTAACCAAGGTGATCAAAGCACTCTTTGAGATGGCTAAAACCTAAAGATAAGAAAACTTGGTCATACCCTAATGAGTTGACTAACCAAGGTGGTCAAAGCGTTCCTTAAGCTGGCTAAGACTTGAAGATAAAAAAAACTTGGTCGTGCCCTAATGAGTTGATTAACCAAGGCGGTCAAAGTGCTTCTTGAGCTGACTAAGACCTAAAGATAAGAAAACTTGGTTATACCCTAATGAGCTGACCAATTAAGGCGTTCAAAACGCTCTTAGAGTTGGCTAAGACCTAAAATGAATGAGATGAGTAAGCACTCCTAGAGTTGGCTAAACCCTAAAAAATGAGAAAATTTGGTTGTGCCTCTATGAGCTGACTAACTAAGGCGGTTAAAGCGCTCCTTAAGCTAGTTAAGACCTAAACTGGATGAGATGGGTAAGTGCTCCTAGAGCTTGCTAAAACCCTAAAAGAATGAGAAAAACTTAGTCATGCCCCAATAAGCTAACTAATTAAGGAGGTTAAAGCACTCCTTAAGCTGGCTAAGACCTAAAGATAAGAAAACCTGGTAATGCCCTAATGAGCTAACTAACCAAGGTATTGAAGCGCTCTTTGAGTTGGCTAAGACTCAAAGATAAGAAAACCCGGTCGTGCCTTGATGAGCTAACTAACCAAAGTGGTTGAAGCATTCCTTAAGCTGGCTAAGACCTAAAGATAAGAAAACTTGATCATGCCCTAATGAGCTAACTAACCAAGGCAGTTAAAGCACTCCTTGAGCTAGTTAAGACCTAAAGATAAGAAAACTTGAATTGAGATAGCACTTCCGGAGCTTGCTAAATCCCTTGAAGAGATTGTGAGTTAGGTAATGTTCTGTGAGTCAAGCGACTAGAAGCCTAAGAAACTCTGGATTAAGATTGTATTCTAAGAGCTTACTAGATCCCTAAATGAGAATCTAAATTGGGATAGCACTCCATGAGCGGGCTAAATCCCTAAAAGAGGTGAAATAAGGGCAAATACCCTACGGACTAGCTAAAACTCCATATGACATTTGAAAGTAAAATTGAGGAACATGACCGATTTGAAAAAAAATCTTAACCTAAGAAATTTACATCTGAGCAATTTAGCGAAAACCATTAAGGGATAAGGTTCTATTTTAAAAAAGGATTAATGGACATAAAAAAAAAAACTATACTATGGAGAATGACTTAGTTAGTAGACAACATAAACTAAAGATTTGGCCATTAGGGCTAACATGGATGGAAAAAACTTGTAACAAGTCTTTGCTTTTCTCTCCCTCTTTTCCTTTCTTTTATTTTCTTTTTTTTTTTATTCTTTTTCTTGAAGGTCTGCTAATGGATACAAATCCCTATATAAAGAACAAGTGCTATAAGCATCCCCTTCCTTGGTAACCATGTAGAATATCTCTTATCCTCCCTAGTTTCTAACCTTGATAGTGAGCTTCTTGGATAAGCGTTAGGATTTTGAACATTCATCTCCTAAGGAAAAGGAAACTTACAATTAGTTTAGTCAAAGAAGACTTCCTTATGCACTCTCAGTCTAGATTTCGCTCTTAACTATTATTCCAAAAATTACGGTCCAATTTACAAGTGATATGCCTTGATTAATCTATTAGGTCTTTTTAGGTTCCACATTATGAATCGAGCTTTTGGTCAAATGGTTTGAAAAGGGATTAACGAGAGAGCCTATTTTAAAAGAAATACTTTTTTCTAACCCAGGTGTATAAGTTAAGAACCTTTAGAAAAACTAGATGTATACTTGCCCTAGTTTCAAAAATAATTTTTAAATTATTATTCAAGATTAGAAGAGCTTTGAGTAGAGAGGTACTGTGGGTGGGGAGGTCTTATGTTTAAGATTCAAATGACTAGAAAGGTTTTATGGCAATTTGAAGCGTGATTCTGAAATGAATATGAGGTTTTATGTTTTTGGTTGGAAATGCGATTCAAGACCTTGTGTTTTTAGAGCAACCTAGGCTTCTAGGCCTTTTATGGTTGGGGCTTTTCTCAAGCTCGATGTTTGAGCATTTCTTCATTTTTTTTTTTCTTTTGGTTCTTTTATTTCCTGTTCTTTTTCCTTTTTTTTTCTCTAACTTTGACCCAATATTTCTTTCTCTATTTTTTTCCCCAAAGATAACTATCTCTTTTCTCAAGTTTTTGTCTCTAGATGAATCAAGGCCTTTAATCCATAGGTTTAGAGTGTATTGGCTTAAGTAAGGTATGTGTGACCTTTGGGGTATTTGGAAAAATTTTAGCTTTTCTTCAAAGGGAACAATTTATCAAAAACAAAAATTATCCTTGAATTGTTATTACTGGGGTAATCACAAATCGATTTTATTTTTCTCTCCTAGTCAATTACACTAACCTCTGAATTGCTCCACTGTGGGGTGGTTCTTGACTAAGTTTACATTTAAAAGGACTTCAAATCGGTTCAACGGGGTTAACAAAGGACAATTGTGTTTAGGATTCAAAAATGAATACCTAACTTCATTTTAGTTTGCGTATGAAATTCAAAATTGACCTCCTTCAAGGAATAAGTTCAAAATATCCTCACCATGATATCTCTCATCTCTCAAAGTGTTTAAGGGTTAGTATATAGGATATAGCTTGCTTTTTTTCATTCTAAACTTTTTAAAAGTGAATTACCGATTCCTTATGTAGGGATTGATTGACTCTAGGGTGATGACTGACCTTATTCCCCAATTCCTTAGAACATACCCCAATTGTGAAATTTCAAATGCCTCATTGCCCCAGAGTTATGGGTCTTAATGCCCCTAAGCTTCCATATGTGGTTTCGAGTCTGGTTCCTTAAGGCTTCAAATGGGTTGGTAATGACAACTTTTGAAGTAGAAGGGACTAATGAATTTCATGGTCTCGTATTTTAACTTGGATCATGGTTGGACTTGATAGCTCAAGGGCTTTGAGTTGGTTTAACTATCTTGAAGTATTAGGGGTTTGTGTTTAGTAGGTTGCTTTCTCAGGCCAAGTGGATGTGTTTAAGTTAGTTGCTTTAATGAGCCAAGTGATCATGTTTGTCTTGAGCCTCATAAGGATTCGTAACCATTAGCTACTTCTTTTTTCTTTTCAAAAGAGAGAGAGGAAAAGTTAAGGCTTTTATGTTACAGAGATCAGGTGATGAAATTGTAAATGGAGGATTGCTTTCCTAAAATTCTATATACAAGCCTATGGAATTTATATAGAACAACATTACTAAGGGTCTATTTACAAACGAGGAATTCCAAAGGATGAAGAATAAAAGACTAAACAAAGAAAATATCTAAATCCTATTTATTCTAAATGATAAAGGCTAAAGAGTTAATCCATCCAAAAGAATAAATATTTATAGCTAGTAGAATACTAGGTAAAATGGTAACTTCCTAAAATTATTTTACATGTTTGATTCTTTTTGTTTTGTTTCTTTTTTTTTTTACTTTTATTATTTTTATATATTTACTCTGCGAAAGTTGGGCTCAGCTGATGTGACCCAAACGAAAAGTGACAGATTCGAGCCCTAATAAATGTATTAAGGCTCGTACTAAGGCAATATTTGTGAGGCTCTTCTATAGGGACAAGATGGGCTCAATCTTATTCCTAATGAACTTTCGTTTATTTGAGCTAAAAAGTTGGAACCACATCTGAAGTAATTTTTTAGGCCAATGAGGTAGGTAGACATAGGTCTGTTGGAAGGCCCCTTAACTTGATCTAACCATACCTACCTAAAGAACTAAAATTACAATCAAAGCCTAACCTAAACTTTATAAGGAATTATTACAGGATATTTACGGGAAAATATTACAACGGATAGCTGCCCTTATCTGTTTAGGTCCACTACATTATAGGTTCTTGTGATTTTTGAAAAAAATGTTTTCATGTGATGCAAAGGGTGGGTTCTAAAGGTTTCCTAGTTCTATAACCATCGCGTTTTTCAAATCAACGGTTCTGTAGCCACATCTGAACTTAAGTAGAGTAACCTGATCGGCTCCGGAAGGTGGTTGCCCTATAACATCCGAAGATTACACAATTGACCCCCTCCTAAGGTCATAAGACAGCCTGATTTTGACTGTATCTATCATGTATTTATGATGCAAAAAATAAAATAGAATACACCCCTAAAACTACCCCCAAAATTTATTGTAATAAAAAAATGTTAGAAATAAAATAAACAAATAAATAAAAAAAATAACATACCTAAGTGCTCTTTTTCTTTATTTTTTTATTTTTTGTCTTTTTATTTTTATTTTTGAAAAATAATCCTATTTTCAGTAAATTATAGTGGCTAGTCCTCTAGGCGTCTCTAGTGGAGTCACCAAACTGTTGAGTATAAATTTTCAGTTTCTTTCCTTTTAATTCGATTTCCAATTTTCTGATTAATACTAAAATTTACTTCATTTAATATTAATTATCAACTAGAGAAATTGAGAAATTTCGATTTTTTTATTAAAAAATAACTTTTGGAGTCATCACTTGATTGAAGTCGGGAAAGAGAAAAGAAACCGTAATTAATTCGATGGATTGATTATGATTTAGCTATCAGTTTTTTATTTTAATTTTATACAAATCAGAGGAATTCGAATTTGGGGGCTAACCTATTAAATTATAACGGGTATCACTATCAATTTACCAATATTAGGTTTATTCTTCAAATTATCTTTTTCTAAATATTTTTTTAAAAAATAAAAACCAAAAGAAAAAAAGAACTTAAGTTTTTACAAATTTTATCGTCGCCTCGAAGGTACTTGCGTACCCACTAGTTAGGATCAGACGATTGTAGTTCTTTCCTAAAAACTTTAATGTGTTGATTGATTTTAATTTTGAAAATCGATCAGATTTATGTTTTGATTGATTCAGTTTATTCAAAAAATCTAAAGAGATCCTAACTCTTAAGTGTTTTTATTTTATAAAGAAATTCTCTAAAAATCCTATTTATTTTGTTTAAAAGGGTTTTCTATTAATTTTTATTTTGAAAAAACAACTTTCTATGTAATGAATTTTTTTTTTTAAAAAGCCTAATCCTAACAATCCCCAAACTAATACATATATATATTTATATCTATATTACTATTATTAAATAACTATCAATATAATATACTTAATCTATATAATAAAGAAAACTTATACTAAAAGAAGTACCTTAAACTAATATCTACACACACACACACATACACATACACACACACACACACATATATATCACGTTATTAACATAAATAATAATAAAAAATCTAAGGCACCGAACTTGAGTTGCTGTCCATGGTAATGGTGATGGATAATGTCTTACTCGGTGAGATCTGGCTGTGTCATTAGGGGATGTGCATGAATGCAACGTGTGTGTGGAAGGCTGTTTTCGGCCTCAATGACTAGCATTGGACTGTCAGAGCATTGATGGAGAAGCGATAGTACTGCAATTGTGAGGTGGCATCCTAGCAACAATAGTTAGCAGCAAAGGGCAACGCTCGTGATTAACAGTAAAGAACGAATCATGTAGAACTAGGGCAATGTTTCAATGAACCACTATTGCGTATGCCTAGTTGTGCACTACGTTGTGAAGTACTAGGGTTGACGTGAACAGTGTATGCGTGACTGATTAGTGCGGTGAAGTGTGGTGCGACAATAGGAGTGGTCTGCTAGTTGTATGTGGACTTGTTGAGGTGATCGTGGATGGACTACTGCGAAGTTGTCGTGCTGCGTGTTCATTGTGTGACAGAAGTGCTTAGACGTGCTTTAAAGAGGATTGTGTGCAGTAGTGACAATGCGTGAAGATTCGGACGTTAGGGGCTGTTCAGGAGCTGTTGTGAGTGTTCGGTTAGGTGCCGATGTGGGAGTACTATGTTTTAAGCGGTGGATGGTGAGTGGACTATTTGTAGATTGTTATTGAAGATAATGCTGTTCGGCTGCAATTGTTATGATATATGTTTGGTCACGTGCGAATGGAGTTTGTGTTGGAGTTTGTTTAGTGAATCACAGTGGATGGACGAAGGATTTTCTATTTCGAGAGTGTGTGTAATTGTAATTGTCTCTTGATTTCATGTAATCTTTATTTATAAAATTCAAATCAAATCGTATCGAATCGTATCTATTGTATTAATTTCAATTTAATTTGATAAAAATTAAATTTGATCCAAATTATTTATATTAATTCAAATCCAATTTAATAAAAATTAAACTAGATTCAATTATTTTTTAACGATTCAAATTCGAACGAAAAAGATTTGATTAGATGTGATCTCGCTTGCTCAACTCGCTTTTTGTAAATAATGAAAAAGATAGAAAAATAAAAGATACATAAATATGTAGCGAGATTTAAACCTATAACCTCAAATTAACTCCATATTAAATATTCTAATACTTATCTGTTATACCATTAATATATGTTTTGATTTTTAGTACAATTAAATTATATTTAAATCATACAACTCTCTAAAATAATTATTTGAACTAAGTTAAAACTAGAACTATTTGTTTCTAAAATAATTTACTTCCTAAAAAATCTAAAAAAAATTCTTATAATTTTTTTCTTTTTTCATTTTTTTGATATTTTCATTATTTGTTAATTTTTATTATTTTTTCTTACTTTTAATTTAAGACCCTCAAGCTGAAGCTGAAATTAAAACTATAGCTATTGAATAGCAAAAATTGATTGTTTACAAGCATTTCAAAAGATGTCTCGTCGACATTGGAGTATGCGGTTAACTACAAATAATAATGGAAAAAGGATGCAAATAAGAGGGGACAATCCACACGTGTAGTAGGCCATTAAAAAGCGTGGAAGCAACGCAAAGGTTTTGGAAGATATGTCTGAGACCTGGGTGACGCCGCAAATCGTGACTCAAACCCCATTGGCCTCTCGGTTCTCACCTGACCACCGTATCGCCGCCCCACTAGCCACTGTTCTCTGCCGACTGTCTTGTCTCGTCCTCGTCATTCCGGTTCATTACCTGTGTCCCCTCGGAAAGTCATCTTTAGTCAACCATTTTCGAAAAAGGAAATATTATTGGACACTATTCGATATGGTTTACACAATTAAAATAAGTAAATATATCCAGACGTATATATTTTTTAATTTTGTTTTTGAGCTTAGTGTTTAAAGTAATGGTTAACATTTTTCACTTACAGAATCTGATAAGTCAAATAAATAAGAGAAAATTATACTTTTAATACTTGAACTTTATTATTTTTTCTAATTGAGCTCTCGAATTTTTATTTTTTTATTTTAGTTTTCAAATTTTTGAAAAGTTTATAAAAAAGTTCTCTATTAGTAAACTAATAATTTTTCTATTAACAAAAGACACTTTTGCAAATTTTTAAAAAATTTAAGGATTAAAATAAAAAAAATAAGTAAAAGTTTGATGACTCAATTAGAAAAAGTGGTGTAACTTATAGACTAAAAGTGTAATTTTTCATTTTTTTTTTCCTTTTCATCATTTGTTAATTTTTTTGGCAAAAAACATGAGTTCCAACTTAATGCATTGAAACAATTATTGTATCTTTAGATAAAATATTAATAAAAAATTATTTATCTTATTATAAATATAATAATTATTTATATTTTTCAATTTATAAATGTATAATAATATACTAACTAATTTTACATAGTATTATTATATTAAATATGATAATTGATTGTGTTCACTATTATTCATTTAATTTAATAATTAGAATAAATATTAAATATGTTCTATAATTACTTTATTAACACTAGTATCCCAAAGGGATGGACTTAGTTTGAGTCTCTTCTCCTTAAAAAAAAAAACTGTTATATATGTAATTTAAAAAATTATAAAATTAAAAATAATTTGATTTTGTTAAGAATGTTAAATCGGATTATCGATTGTTTGAAGTATTTGTTAATTGAAGTGGAAAATGTACATTGAAAAGACCAAAATTCTTTTTTCCTACCTTTTTGCATTAAGATTTGTGATTTCCCCCCCATTTCAAGACCTAAGCTCTTACAAATGAGCAAAACTAGGATCTCTATTTTTCTACATTATTAGTGCTATTTAAAATCACATGTTAAAAGAACAAATATGTATATATATATGTATTTGTGTGTGTACGTATATATATATATATATATAAGTATAGGTCTTAAATGAAAAATAAATAAAAATATAGATTCTAAAAGGAAAAAGACAAGGGGAAATTACATTTTTAAGTCTTCAAACTTTATCACTTTTTTTAATTGAGTCTTTAAACTTTTATTTTTTCTATTTCAGTTCTCAAACTTTGCAAATGTTTACAAAAGAGTTCATTGTTAACTAAAAAACCAAGGGTTTATTACTGGATGATTATGTTGTAAACTTTTACAAATTTTGATGACTAAATTAGAAAAAAAAATTTTGAGGACTCAATTAGAGAAAATGGTAAAGTTTAATAACTAAAAGTATAGTTTTCCTTTCAAATAATAAATTAGACAAATACAAGAGTTTGCATGATGATGTAGTAGGTTTTTTATTTTCTTTTATTTTTTAACTATATTACAACTTAAAGGAATGGGGATTCAAACTCTAAACTATCCCTATAAAAAATCAGTAGTAATACCATTAGATTATAATGGTTTTAGCAATGTAGTAATTTTAATGAAGTAAAGAAAAACTTAATAGATGGAATTTTGGTTAGTTTTTTTTTTATTTAGTTTTGATTGATTTTTCATTTTTTAATGTATCTACGGGGTTATTTTAATGTGACAAAGTGAAATGTAATAAAATAAAAATTTTGTTAATTTCTTATTTAGTTTTGATTTTTTTTTAATTTATATATTTTTACTACCATGCTTTAATTTGGAATTTTTCTACAATTTTGTCTGTGTTTTTGACAAGATTGGTCATGCTCTTTATCTCACCTTTCATTTTATATCAATTAGATTTGAACCATTAAATTCGTTGTGTTTTCAACAGTTTAGATCTAATAGATATAAAATAAAAGATGAGATGGAGGGTTGAATCATAAAAACATAGATGGGGCTGTAGAAGGTCCCTTTAATTTGATAGCAAAGGTTTTCCCTTCATTCTTAAGTTTATATTCATATTATGCACACTATAAGTGTAGATACTTCATTTTTGCACCCCTTATATTTTTTTAGAATAAGAAAAAAAGGTCTAAATTTAGGAAAAATACAAAAAATAGAAAATTTAGAAAAAATCACAAAATATAGAAAATTTTTAAGAAAAATCACAAAAAGTAAAAAATTTTAAAATATTATATAAAAGTTATTTTATTTAGATAGTTTAAGTATAATAGGATTTTTAATTTAGCTTTAGTATTTTTTAGGCCTTAATGATAAAAAGAGAAAAGAGATGTTAGGCCAAGTTGGAAATTAATCTAACTCATACCACATAGTCTATATATGCAATTTGATTATATATATGAATAAGGTCAATGTCAACAGTCTAATGGTACTATGCTTGGACTTAAATAGCACTACGCTTGGAATAAAATGGAATATGGTTTAGAAGTCTTAGGTTTGAATCTCTTAATAGGCAACTAATGCTTTTTTACTTTTTTTTTTTTTTCACAATAAAGTACATGTAGCATAGGGACATTGGGCTGCGTATTATGCTTAATAGGTGGTACGCAATGGTTCGGCCACATAGACTCATGTCAGCATGTATTTCTCCCCTTTTTCCTTTCTTTTCTCTAGAATTCTCGTAGTTTTCCTTACTAGATAGTCCACTTTCAAGCTTAATTTAAGGCCTTTTTCTTTGCAATTTGATCGAATTAACGAGGTCATTACAAGTCAACATGGAATACTTTGAATGGAGCCTGAGAACATGTCTAGATTCAAATGTTTAGGTATTTAAATCATTGATGAAAAATCGAAAAAAATGGGAATTTGCATTGAATCTGATTTTTCAAGGGTGGACTATCACTTGACCATCTCCTCTGTTGTGATACCAATATCTCAACCATCTTTTGAACCCTACATCCCACAATGAACGACCGAACCACTCTCTAACACCGTGACCCATAACAGTATACTAACCCGTATCTTGATCGTGCACAACCTACACAAGAATTCAATCTCAACTTTACACAACATTGCGCCCCTAATCCTCACTTACCTATGTAGTGAACACAAACCCAACAAGCAGCAACTATGAATCTTCCTCGTCATAGTGAGAACCAATTCGACCCTCTACTCTCTTGTTCACCTCAAACACAACATAGCACATCAACAATAAAAACCGACTGTCGCACACCTAACCTACCATCGCAACCAACCTAACTACAACAAACTTAAACCTTGATCGACCTCTCTTCCTCAACCTGTAGCAACCCCAACCACCAACTAACATCTACACCACGCGACAGGATTGAATACACACACACCCCCTTCTGATTCACTTCTTTAATCTAACACCATCAATCTACACTTCTATCACCACCAAATAGCAACACCAACCACTCCCCATTGTTACACCCACAACTGAACTCACCATTAACCTCACTATAGCAACTGAACCATGAATAGCACTTGTACTGAACATCGATCAGCTCCATCGCCATCCACGTACACTTCCTACACTAACACAGCTACTTACTCTCTCTTACACCAAGTTACGCTTTACATTAGATGGTAGCACTTCATTGTTGCATAACACCAACCCCAAAATCCCTCGTGCTCATCCTCCTCCTTCCTTTCGACTCCTTTATTGCCATTGATTTTCAACTGTCGCCCAAACCACCACCAAACAAGGCGGCGTCACCCTTATACCCCATTCCCTATTCTAAATCACCTAAAGACGTGATTTCCTTGATGATTTGGTGCTCAAATCTATCCAGATGCATCCTTGAGCCTCTACTACTCTTCTTATTGCATATAACTTAACTTGAACCACACGTAACTTAGCCACCCAACTCAAAGTTCAATACATATCCAGACCGATCCAACCCATACCCCCATCCTAAGCTTAGTTTGGCCCTATCTCACGTTTGGTTCATGTTGAACTTTGCTTTTTGTGTGTATGTATGTGTTATTTATTAATTATTGTAATTTACAATTGTAACAAAAACCAAAAATGAAAAAACAAAGAAAAAAAGAGAAAAGAAGAAAAGAAAAAGAAAGAAGGATAAACATAAGGAAGTTAGTTTTTTATTTTATTTTTATTTTCTATTTTAAAACATAAAACAAAAAATACATAATAAAAATAAAGTAGAATAAAATAAACAAAAAATGAAATAAATGTTTTACCACTTAGAAAACATTTTTCTTAATAAAAATAAAATGAAATCAACTTTTTAAAATTAGGGCTTTTCAGAACTTTCAAAAAAAAAAAAAAATTTAGGATCCTTTAAAAAATTTTCTTAAATAACTTGAATTCAGTTAAAACTTAAACTTGACCGTTTTCTTAAATTAAAATCAATTAACTTGCTAACGTTTTCTGGAAAAGAACTACGTATATCTAATCCCGATTAACAATTATATAGAAATCTCTATGATGAAATAAAAAATGAAAAAACTTAATTTTTCAGTTTAGCTTAAATTGCTTATTTTAGTAAAATAACTTTAATTTTGATTAAATTATTGTTCTAAAAGGTTGTTTTCAAAAATTAGCCTTAAATTTTGAAAGTTTGTGCTATCCATAAAAGCTTAAAAAACTAACGCTTAGACTCAATTTTTGATTTTTCAAAAACCCTCTTCTAAAAGTAGTTTTTCCTCACGTGAATCAATGTTTAGATCAAAACCAAATCTATCTATTTATTTTTTACCTAAACTATTTCTTGACTCTAGTCGGGTGACCACTTTTAAGTATTTATAAAATTCTTGTAAAAATCTTTTGTTTTCATTAAATATTAGTCGATGCTTAATATTAAACAGGTAAAGTTTAATATTCACGGATTAAGAAAAATTTATAAAAATCAGGAAATATCATACTTGACAATAAGGATTTGACAATTACTAAGATAGATTAATTCTTTATTAGATTTTTCATATTTGATCATTTAAGTCGGGCCAGTAAAGACTTAGATAAATCGCAAAGAAAGAACAATTGATGTACTCGATCTTACTTTCGCTAGTTACCAGAGATATTTCTATCTTGGTTAGATTAATTATAAAAATCACATGTCACATACAAATATATATTGTTTCTAATTTCATAATAATGCATAAGGTCTTTCCATCTAAGCAAATTATACGGAAATGGACGCCCGGCAATTATTGCAGAGACAGTCTCTAAAAGATTCTTTTACGACATCGACAAGAATATTTGAGGAAGATACGGTCATCGACAGCTTTAACGTTTAATGAAAAGTGTCTACGTCGGCCAGTTTCCAATAATACAATATGACGCAAAATTTCCCCCGTCCCCATAACAAAGCAACTTGAAATGCATGACAAAATCCGTTACATGACCACAACCCCGACGACGACATGTGAGAATCAGAGCATCACTCATCTCTAAAGGGAATGGTTGACTATATAACTTTAAATTAGTCGGTTAGCCGACTAAATCCCTTTTCAAAAATCGACTATTACATTGCAGTATTTATCGATTGATCATACTTTATGTCAGTCGACTATTAAGCTTAAATTAAGTTTAATACTTATATCTTCTTCTCGATTTGTCTATAATTCTTTTTTATCTTATCATTTTTTACTCTTGATTGAAATTGTTGATACTAATGATCCCATTAGTTTTATCAACCAATTTTGTTATAACTCTTCTAGATGCAATTTTAAAATCCATAAATTAAATTAGTTTCTATCTTTAGATGGTTTATCCCTAACTATTCAAAAAAATTAGGAAATGTAAAGTGTTATAATCTACTACATGTCCCTAATAGGTAGTGATATACAAGATGTCTAGAACCTACATTAAACATCCAAAACCATAAAATCTTAACAAATTGCCAACTCACAATATAATTCTCCATGGATAATACATCTTCATAATAACATAATAATAAATGATCATTATTGGGACATGTCTGTATTGGAAATTTGTCCCAATCTTGTCCAATAGATACATGCACTAAGCATTGATCATCTTGGAATACCATGTCAACAACAAAGCTATGCTTGTAGGTAGACACGACCATGTTAGAAAGTCGTGTCAAGATTGTGCTTAGAATACACCCTAACATGGTCATGTCTAATACTTATGCATCTCTTTGAGCCTTTCCTCAACTAATACGGTCACTAGACACGATTATGTTTGGTGCTTATATCTATCCTGCGAACAATAAATCTCGAATTTCTTCCTTCTCTATCGCACAACTCTAATCTAACTCGAAATACCACTTCCAAATGATTATTCAAGCATCAAAACTGCCTTCCCTTCACTTTAAACATCGACAACAAAGATAAATCAACATATCCTTCTCCAAACAATCACAACTCGGTTATAACTTCACATAATAGTCAATACTCAACACCTTAGCACATTAAACAACAATGATTCAACATAGCGAACTTCAATTCATGAATTTACCTAAATCTATCCTTGAAATGCATCACTTCCTTTATAAAACTTCACCAACCATGAGTTTTCACTTCATGATCAAGTCCTATAGCAATCTTTACACAAAACTGCCAATAAGAATCTGTGGTTTTTTTTTTTTTTTTTTTTCTCTTCCAAACATACATTACATTGGAGGCAACAAACACGAAAAACCCAAAGGAAAACACTGAATGGCATTAACTTACATTGGGCTTTCGGTACTTAGTTGTGAGATGGAGGAAGAAACTGCCAAAGCAAGGATATAAAACAGGGTAAGAAACGGAAGGAGAGGCAAAGAAAATAGTGTGATTTGATAAACAAGTAGAGGGTTAATAAGAGTCAATCTTACCAAATGGCCCCTACTACTAAAATGAAAATTTCAGAAGTAACCTTGGTTTTGAAAAGGTTTTTAAAGCCTTGTTGTTAATTTGTTCCTGTGAGAATCGAGCTTCATGATTTATCATTGAAGAATTCGAAAATGTATATACATAATGTTCTTTTATCTATTCGAATATTAGATCCCTTAGTTTTTTAAAAGTAAATTCTCTCTTCTCAGTATTTATTTTTGTTCTCTAATCTAATAGCTCTCATTAAATAGGGAAAATTATAAGCGAGCGCATTAACATATATGTTCAAATTTAAATAGTGGATCCAACTTGCAATTGGTTAAAATAAAAAATTAATGTTATATTAAATAGTTAAAATGATTGATTAACATTATGCTAAGTAATCTAAATAAAGGATCCAGTCTATGAATTTGATTAGTAGAACTCTAGGATCAAGATCCTAGCATTTTTAAAAGTTTGGTAGCTCTATCTCTTCTAGAATTATAGCCATGTGCTTGAATAATCTTTGTTGATACGAAAGAATACTATTTACTAGAATTCTTGTGTGTAATGTCTCTAAGGTTATCTTTTAGTTCAATCGTCTTTCTTACCGTAAACTATTTTTATATTTACCTTTTTTCCCTTAACTTTAATTTCAATATTACTTGAAAAGATAGACGATGTAAAAACAAGAGACGACACGTGCACATGGTATGCACAAAGCTATCTCAACCGGGTTCCCAAAAAAATTATTATATGTCGAATATTTGTCTCTCTCTCTATATATATCACCACCTGGTAAATCACTTTTCATTAGTTTATGGTGAAGAAAGGACAGAAGGAAGGAGCCATTTGTCGTCATTTTAATTAGTAATCAGATGGACAGACGGTGATAATACGATGAGTTAAAACAGCTGTACTGGCAGTTTCAGTTCGTAAAATGGCTCTATCCATGGTGGACTCCGTATCAATTTGTCTGCAAGCGAAGATACAGTTAAATGATGCATGGGACCTTAATTTTAACGGTGGCATATGATATGACCTTAATATATATATATATATTTCAACTAAATATGATTGGGTGATCTCAAGGAATGGTTCTCAATTCTAGTCTTTTAAGAAAAAACTTGCATCCAAATATAGTTATAATCTAATAATATAAACACTTAATTTTCAATATGATGGATTGATTTAAATTTATAATTAATAAGTTATAATATGTAATATATTTTAAAAGAAAAAGAAAATTGTGATGCATCTAGTTCAATATCTATTATATTTTTTATATATGTTATTTAAGCGAAATTATGAGTTTTAGTGTTAGACATAAGTTAATCAAATTAATTCCCTTCCTTCTAAAAGAAAATAAGTTAGTTATGGACGAGCTATGCATAACCATAATTTGAATTTACAAGGTTTTAATATAATTTCATAGTTTATATTTTAAAATGAACAATATTTTTTTTTTTTTTAAATTGCAAAATACTTCTCTAAATTTTTACCCAAACCAGCATTCACCTTTTAAACTTCCAAAACGTGCTTTTTGATCGGCCAAGCTTTTAATAATTTGGACCATTTAGACAATCAAACATTTTGTATTAAAAAAAATAGCATGTGCATGTCACATGACTAAATATTGATTAGAAACCCAAAAATGCTCCTCTCTCCTCTCTCTAGAGTCTTATCCTCTCCGTTAGAAGCCTCTACATTTTTGTGAAAATTCCAACAGGGTTGGCCTACGAATTAACCCATGGTTGTGCTTGTATAAACTTTTTACCGTTGTCCTTAATGGTCTGTTGTGTGTAATTGTTCCAAAGAAAAGGGAAAAATCTTGTCTCGAGGTTATTACATAGATGTGCCTTTTTTCTCATTATATATTATTCACGTTCGAGTTGAGCTAAGTTTCGGGTAATTCCTGCGAGAAATTATTATACTGAAGAATACGCATAGAGTAGATGCCAAAAGATTTCAAATAGTAGTATGTCCCACAATGGAATCATATGAGCCAGTACTTGTGCGATGAGGAAAAAAATGAAGTCGTTAAGTTAGTGCTTCAGAAAACGTACGTAGAGGTTTTAAATATATAGGTTAAGACTTAAAAGGGGAAGAGTGAAGGGCATTTTAGGGATTTTAATATACTTCTAGTTATGTACCACACACATATCATTCTTTTTTAATTGAAAATATTAAATGGATAGATAGTATCAATTATTGAAAGTTTAGAGATCTAAAAATATACTTTAAAAGTTTAAGGGATAAGTTCGCACCAAATTAAATGTTTAGAGGAATATTTTATAATTTTCCCATTTTTTCCATAGAAAGTGAAAAACTATATTTTTAGTCTTATTGTTATGTGATAATTTATATTTTTAAACATCTGCATTGATGATATATCACCATGAACATATTATTGAAAAGGGGTAAGGGGTTTTATTGCAATACTTGAATTTGCTAAATTAATCGTTTCTGTTACAGCCCCACATGAAAAAGTAACATGAACTAAGTGTAGTATTTAAGTTTAGGAGGCTCTTCCATTTATTAGGCTTGTCTTTTAGGTTATGCTTTTTCCTTAGTCTTAGGTCATAACATTTGGTGCTTTCGTTAAGAGGCCAGTCCAATGAAAGGAGTGACTTAGAAAAAGAGTGACTTGAAAGAGAGCTACCTAGAAAAAGAGCGACTTAGGAGAGGGCTACTTGGAAAAAGAGCGACTTGAGAGAGAGCGACCTAGTGAAATAGAGTGTGAGCCACCTAGAGTAAAAGCTACCTAAAGTGGGTAGTCTAAAGTAAAAACTATTTAGAGTAGGCAATCCAACGAAGATAAATGTGGATGTTGGCTTCCAAAAGGAAGTGGTAATATTATAGTCTTACATGGGAAAGTAATATGAACTAAGTGTTACACTTAAGTTTAGAAGACTCTCCTACTTATTTAGCTAATCTTTTGAGTTGAGCTCTTCCCTTAAACTTGGGTTATTACAATTTTTCTCTAGCAAGAGAGGAAGTTATTACATTGGATAGTAATATGACAACTTCTTAGCAAATTTCATAACTTCAATTTTTTTGGAAATTAATAATAAATATTTACCTTATAGCTTGTCATTATTTCATATGTTTTGAGCAATCATATTACAAGTATATAACCTCAAATTATTGGTAGAAAAAACGAGTACTTTGGATTATCTCTATATTACTAAAGCAAATAATAAATCCTCATAGTTTTAAGAACTTGATACCCTACAATTTTAATAACAAGGATCTGACACCTAATTTAGGAAATATAAGTTTTGTAATTTTGCGACTAGGTTTTGAGTGATTGATTCAAGATGTTTGTGAAAATAATCCGATTAAATTAAAAACTTACAAGTGAATTAAGAACATTAGTCGAGGAAATCTCATAAGTTTGGATCTCAAAAATATTATAAAGTAATAAAATTATAGCTAAAGTAGTGAATTTTACTATATAATTATATAAATATTGGAAATGTATGAAATTGACACTAATAAAAAATGAATTTTTAAAGATAAATTAGATGAGTAATAAAATTATTACATGACATAAAATAATATGCACAAAACATGTATATACATTGAATATAATTATCATATAAATATATATACTCTCAATTATTAAAAATACTAGAATATAGACAAAATTTACTAAAATGATAAGAGAAAATAAAAAAAAATTATGGCATGAAGAGGAGAAAACCTTTCATGAGGCATGACATCCTTAAGATTGTAGTTTAGACTAGTTAAGGATGACAAACACTATTATTTGGACACCTAACCATGCAAAATACTAAGTGTTTATAGGAAATTAAAAGCAAAACAACTACACTTTCTTATAAAATCCACCAACTAACCACTATTGTAAAGTTTAGTCGATTGGAGTTCTAGAAAAATTCATGAGATGGGAATTTAGAGAGAAATGAAGCTTAGGGAAACTTTCAAAGAAAAAAAAAAGTGCGAAATTAGGAATTGAAGAGTTCGTGCATGTAACTAATAACTAGAAGTAAACCACATCAACTTAAAGGAGAAGACCATTCCTAACTTGGTAGACAAACCCTCATCCCTCAACGGCAGTTGGAGCGTGGTGTTTCAGTGAGTGTTTGGTTTTCTTGTTTTTAACTAAAATTTGCTAAAAATGGCAAATGACCTCCAAAAACTTTGAAACTTAGTTTCCTTACAAATTTTTGCATGAGAAATTTAAACATCAAATTAGATTTTCAAAATTCAGAGTACTAGTATAGGGTCTTTAAGAAAAACATCATGACAACTGATTTTCAATTACATTTTCAAAAATTCAATTGTTGTTAGAAACTTAGTCAGAAAGTTGTCTAATGGAGGAAACTTAATAGGTACTGTAGTAAAAGTAACTAGAAGTTTGGTTAGAAGGTAGATTGGTACTGAACATCATATCACTTGGTGTTAGAGAGCAGGTTAGAAAGTCACCTATGTATAAACTTTAAGAACTTACCAAAGTTAGAACTTAAGTTAGAAACTTCTTAAGTTGCAACTTACGCTAAAATAGTCGGTTGGAACCTTAGTCAAAACTCACATTACTTAACTAATACTTAATAAATAGTTAGGAAATTTACTTAGCTCAAATGAAAAACATACTTAAATGTCAAAATA
This sequence comes from Lumnitzera littorea, assembly GCA_024138015.1. Taxonomy (NCBI): domain Eukaryota; kingdom Viridiplantae; phylum Streptophyta; class Magnoliopsida; order Myrtales; family Combretaceae; genus Lumnitzera; species Lumnitzera littorea. The sequence goes on from JAMXBB010000007.1 coordinate 75,562,702, forward strand.
AACTCTTATTTCATATATTAGGTAGAAACTGGAGAGGTTACAATAAATATTTGATGATAATAGAAGAAGACCGGAGTGATATGTGAAGATAACAGGCATCAATACTCAGGTAAGTGTGATCAATACTTTATAGCATTTTAGAGTATTGTTTTATAATACTTGGAGGCCTAGGTGTATATTTTTGGCTTGTGGTTGTAATTTAGTTATTTATGCATACGTCGCACATGTGCTTAAATATTGCTTTGCTGCTACTGTGGGAGCTAAGCTCCATGTTGTGGTTCTTTCATGTATTTTGTTTTGTTTGAACTATTTGAAATTGGTTAATCACCTAAAAAAAATGAACTAACTTAAACTTGGCATAATTTCTAACTTGACATACATTGTAACCCATTAGAGGAACAGCTAAGATTATCGAGCTAAACATGGACTTTTTGATGAGGATGGCTAAAGTGAGTCTTCCCTACCTTTAGTCAAACTAAATGATATGAGAGACCATTGCGGTAAGGTTAGGAATAGTAGTTGGAAGGTAGTCTCGAACAGAGAGTGTTTTCCATTGCACAAACTCCAATTTAGCTTTAATTTGTAAGTACGTTATGTTAAACTCCTTAACCTGGATCAGAGTTGACACAATTTTTCTAATCTCACAATGGACCGATAGTATTGTGTGATGACATTTACTTGTACATACATTGCATTTAATTAACTAGGTTGAAAACTTTGATTGTTTTGTGCTGAATGCATACTATTGTCTTAATACTATTTATTGAGCAAATTGTCACTCATTTCCTTATAGATTCTTTTTTTCTTTTGGTCATCTTTTATAACTTGTTTGGGACAACTACTTGGGTCTTCTTAGGTAGCCCAATAGTTTCTAACTTTTAGTTTGTAAATTATAAAGCTTAACTTATAATTTAGAAGCCTTTCTTGGAAAATGTAATCTTACATGTAAAAGAAATCTTATAACTTTGATTATAAACTTAAGTTTTGTTATAGATTTTACTATATATTTACTTTGAAAGAATAATACTTCAAGTTTATAAAAAACAGGTGTTGAGTTGGGAGCTTTAAAGCGTTTAAGTCGAGTACGCCTTATGTAGACTAGGCCTATGATAATAGCTAAAATGGTAGTTTCTATCTTAGGATAGTTCATATAGGGGGACCATTGTAACTCCAACTCTTTGGAGCGTAACATATGTCTTAGAAGATTAAAAAATAATTTTAATATCGATATATTTAAATTATGATAAAATCAAATTTCAATTAAATCTAAAGATGGCCAAAAAGAAAAAGCTTGAAAACCATCGTACAACTTTTATTTATTTATTTTTCTTTTTGCTTCTTTGTAAAAGTAAAATTATGGACTCATCATTCTTATGATTTGGAGTTAGTTAGCTAGGCTTGAAGCCTTATGTACTCTCATATTGTATACAAGAGTATGTCGTAAATTCACCGATGTGAATTAATGATTGGCTTTGACCTTTTACCATTGTAGACATTTCATTTCTTCCACCTTTAAGATTCTTTTCTTTTTGGGATAGATTTGAAAATAAAAAAAAATAAAAAAATTATTTTGAAGAAAACTTAAAAATAAATAAATAAATGAAAAATAAAAAATAGTAAAAGTGTCAAGTTGAGTCGAGTTAGTCGGTTAGGATCGGATTGGACAATGGTTGAAGATGTGCATTCAATTTAATAAATTATGAGTTGTTGAATATCAAGCGGATTTTTACCAAATATATATTGAGCTAAATAGACTTAAGATTTATTAAATAGGTTAGTGTATATTGAATTGAGCTCAAGATAAAAACCCTAAACAATATAAGGTTTCTAGAAACTAGATTAAATCTTTAACGAATTTAATAAATTTAAATTAGGTATCATTGTATCTTACCAATATTGGATTTATCAAGATGAAATTTATGCTAAAAAGATTCAAAATATTCAAATTTATGGCTTATAAATAGTAGATAATAGGTTGTAAAAAATATGTTTTCAAATTCACACATTTGTATAAATCTCAAAGTCACATACACTTCTACATGCCACTTTTCTAATTCCATGCATATTCACACAATTTCAATACATACACAACACTACTTACTCACGTCACACTATTACACATAATTCACTTATAGCTAATCATTCATACACAATCACTTACGTCAAACATAGCATACCCTCACACATAATTAGTCACATCAGACATATCATACCCTTACGTGCAATTATACGCGTCTGATACATTACACTTTGTAAGCATTCCACTTTTCACAATACATACACATACTTCACCAATCATATCCTGCACCAAGCACTGCCCCTGCACACAACACATTCGAATTCACATACACTACATAACCAAACTCACATATGTGTGTGGCACTCTAAATTCACACATGTACAGTATGTTGTCTTCTATACTTTACACTAACCAACACACACATGATCACATCTCACAACATACAGGCACATCTACTGTACAGTACATCATCTACAACATACGCATGTCTACAACACTTATTGTCAGCACACACAAGTCACAACCAATGATGCCAACTAACATATGTGTCCAGGCAATCTACGTAGTCTAGACGATCACGACACAATCAATTATGTTTAGTTTAATTACGTACGCGATTCAATCCGTTTAGGTAATTGAATAAATTATTTTAGTTAGTTATTTATTTTGTTCTTTTAGTTAATTAATTTATTTTACTAACTTATTTTTTAGTGTAGTTTTTTTAATAAATTATAATAATTGCCATGCCGTTTTATACCTTTTTAGATAAATTTTAGCTAAATTGTATTTTTTTTTTAAAAGTTACATATCTTTTCTCCAAGGTTCGTATTTTTGAAGAAGATACTTATCTAAGATAAGCATCTTAGTATGTCTTACATTTAGAGTTTAGAAAAATTAATTTTGATACGTAGTAGTTTTTTTAAATAAAAATCTTAATTGGAGTTTTTCAAAAGACTTAGTTAGTTAGGACTTTTTTAAAAAAAGATTCACGAAGTTAGGCCTTTTTAGGTATTTTTTTTAAATAATAATTTGATAATTAACATAAATCTAGCTCGATTTTTTTTTTTTAAAAAAAAGATTCACCTACTAAATCTTTTTTAAAAATAAAATTACATTGGTTTGATCCTAGCTAACTAGTACGTAGGTACCTTTATGACAACCATAAAAAAATATAAATTTTTTTATTGTTTATAGAAAATTTGTAATAAAAAATATTAAAATTTCATCTTGATTACACTTTTGCAAATCTTTACATATTTTGGTATTTTTAGAAAAATTATAAAAAAATAAAAGCCTATTAGTATTATTTTTTATCTTTACATAGTGACTTAATTTTAATAGGATTAACCTCTAAGTTTGGATTTTTTGATTTAATTTTCTAAAAAATAATTTTTTTAGAATATTTGCAGATTGATAGCTAAATTAAGGTTTTCCCATTCGAAAATCCTAATTTTATTTTTTTACTAGTTTAAGTGGTTAGCTACTTTAATTTTTTTTAAACATTTTTAAAATAAGAAATGTTTCCTTAATTTTAGGTCAAGTAATCTATATTAAACGGACTGGATTTAAAATAAGTTAAATTAAGAAAAATCGAAATAACACTCGACAACTATCACTTACTATTAAGAGTTACAAGCATCTATAATATCTTGAGATTACGATGATAACATTAACAAATATAGAGATGCTTTCTAAGAAGCAAACACACTCTTAGATTTATTTTCCAAAATATAGAGAATTATGTGGGTGGGTACCAATATTTGGAATTAAATTCAAATTAAGTTAAAATAAAGAATCAATATTTATTAGGTGACTAAAATAAGAGACCACCATTATAAAAACGTTAACTTTAAGTGGTGTGGTAGTTATCTACCACATATGATACATGTGAATTTGACATAGTAGTCATATGATATATAAATGTATATTTAAATATCAATAAAAAGAAAGAAAAATCTTAAAAAAGTATTAAAATGAAAAAAAAAATAATAAAAACGCTTGTAAACCTGATCGGGTCGTGCGATCCGAACTTTACCTTCTTCTTCGTCATCTCTTCTAGTTTCATCTTAACTTTTGCAGGGCCTATTTTTCCAGTTACTGTTATCTTGTTACCATCAGAATCTGTTTTCACATTTTCAACTCCGGCAAACGATCGACGACCGACCGATAACATTAACAATTAATCCAATCCATGCCATGCAGTGTTGATTCAATAGAGAAAAAGAAATAAAAAAGTAAAATCTACGTCATATGTATAGCTGTCAAATGTGCAAAAAGGCAAACTCCAACTTCTCCAACCATTGTGATTCTCTTCTAAGCAAAACAAAATCTCATCAAGAGAAGGCTTTAAGTAAATCTTAATATCATAACTGGCAACGTACATATATTCTTAATTGTTCGTTGATTTTCATGGCGCAGCCTTCACAATGCAAGTCCATCTTAAAGACGGTGGTGTGATTGCCAGCGTCTTTCAGGGCACCGGCATCAGTAGCAGTGGCCGCTGCAGCAAGCTTCTTCTCCGATTCATTCTTTACTTCTTCTTTTTGCTGTAATGATTAGAAAGCCAATGTTTTTTTTTTCTTTAATTATAATTTTAATATGTTTTTTAATTTTTTTCTATTTTTTGGTATTTAAATATATATGTAAGTAAAACACCAAATTTACACTATACTAAATATTGCTATAAAAGTGATTCCTTATTTTAACAACTTAATAAAATATTGATACTTTATTTTAACTTATCGAAATATTGGTTCTTTATTTTCAATTGATATCTTTCTACATAATTCTTCCTTCCAAAATATAAAGTTTCACATGAAACATGTTTATTCATAAGAAAATTATATGAGATACATTGTGTCATTTTTTTTGGATTATGACAAGGTTCTACCTTCCTACCTATTAGCATTAGTTGAATTGGACATTGGAATATTAGCTCTATTTTCCCGTTCGATATGATTATGTCTTATCAATGTGGTTCTCACTAATACACAGTATAGTCTAAAGAAGACAAATCTAAGTACGAAAATAAGAAAAACATGGGTGATATGTATCTTGGACACTGTATAGTCACCTTTTCCACAAATAGAACATTTGTCTTTGTCTTTGTGGGACCGTGGGAACCTTTGGAGAATAATCAACGCTTATGTTGAGTGTCAACTTAGAAACATTGCATGGATGTCTAGCTTTTGTTGAGGTACAATGCCTTTTTCAAATCTAATAATGGAGCTTTTTAGCAATCATGCTTGCATAGATGAGATTATCAAGTAAATCCAATTGCATTTAATCAGTGAAGGCCACATGACGTGCAAGAGTCTAATACAGTCCCCCTTAAATAAACGACAATGTCAATTTTATTGCACCAAATGCTTCATAATTTCACTTAGGATTTTTTTTTTTTTCTTGAAAAGCTCTTTAGTTCTTGATTTCACTTTAATCTTTTTAAAATCACACAAACTTTGTCATTTTCATGAAGTTTTTTAAAAAGAAAAAAAGGGATATTACTCAAATGTTTGTGTAATGTTCGTAATAATAGACTTTTTCACAAACATTTGAGTTATTTTACATAAACAATATCTGTAAGTTCCGCACTTTCTTTTTTTTTTTTTGCAAAACACTTGAATTTCCATATATTTTAGTTTAAGTTCACAAAAGTACTCAAATATTCGTAATATCTCATCAAAGTTTGCAACTTCACTCTAGTTTGTTAAATTACTCCCATTTCGTAAGACTACATACAATTTTCGTAATTTTACTCTAAAGTTTTTAAAAATTATGGTAGAAGTTCTACGCATGGAATTTCAAAAGCCTCCAACGGTACATGATAAATTTAAAGCCACCAAGAGTTATCATTTCCGTTCTTTTTCCTTTACTCGTACATATTACTTACAAAGAGAGGAATGCTCGGAAAATAAGAGATGCACAATGTGACGAGAAAGTGTAAAAGAACAAATTATATAGTTTCTAAAGAAGGAAATTTGGAAAAAAGTGCAGTTTATTGATAGTCAATAGTCAAGGTAGTAAGTGACTTAATTGGCCTTTTTATACTGTTGGCTAATAAATAACCTTAAGAGACAATGGACTTTAAGTGATTAAAAGTCTCACATTGATTGTGGAAAAGCCTGATAGTGGTTTATAATGCCAATGTAACAAAATACCAAATCAATACTAGCTTAAAGTTTTGGACCAAGTGACTTATTAGTCATCTATTGGCTTCGGATATTGACTACTTTCAATTTGAGAGGTTACATATGGTATAGGACTTGACCTTAGATAGGTATGTGATTCAGAGACAAACTAAGGTGAAAGTTGATTGTCCAAAGGTTACCTATCTTGATGATGTGGTCCAATGAGGGTTGGGGCATGTGTCTCGTAGGTGAGGCTTTGGTAAGGTATAATTCTTGGTAGGCTTCTAAGATAGCGAAACCTTTATATAAGTGAAAGTAGTATTGAACTATGCCTTAGAAGAGGAAAAGGACTGAGCATGATTGTAAAGAGGTGCAACCTAGACATAACATGCTTAGGATGAAAAATTATGATACTATAACTAATAGATGACATATTCTAATTATTTGTCCTTTATGTAAGAAGGGAATAAACTTCTCATTCCATGAATGATTGAGCTCTTTTTGTTTTTGTTTTTTTTTTTTTTTTTGGCAAAATGATTGAGCTAGGGGGAAAAATGCAATATTTGATTGGAATTGATTATATATACCACATGCATTGTAGAGAGAAGTTATAATAGTCTATAATGCATATATATTGAAATACCTAGTGAATGATAGTTAGGACCCCTTCGGTTAATAAGTTAGAAAAAAAAAAAGTTTCATTAGTCCTATATAGGCCTGCTTGTTTCTTACCTTAGGTTGGGACTTTACTAAGAGCTAGTGAAACCATTATCATTCAATAATAATTATAATTATAAGAGCTATTGCTTCGGATAAACTAGATTGATCATATTTAAAAATGCATTTAAAATCACATTGACAAACTAGCTATTTTATGCTACTTTCCCCCATATGTTATTTTTGCCGATCCATAATGTTCCTTTTTTTTTCACTAATTGTAAGTTATATTAGCTCTAGATCACCTTGTATAAGCTACAAGATAAAAATTAAGAAAGGTACTCTTATTCTTTTAAAAAGACTTTTAAGAATAATTAAGCTTGAAAAAGCAAAAAAGTCAATGATATAAAATCAAAATAGAAGTGTGTAGTCTAAGAAGAAAGGAAGAACAAATGAGAGGAAAAAGTAGAGAGGAAGACAAATGGAGGATAAGATGTGTTGAAGTAAAACTGAATTGAATTGATCTATAGTCTACTGTAAAACTTCAAAGGAGAATTAAACTAACAAAATGGTCTAGAACTTCCTAACTAACTCAACTAACCAACTAATCAAATCAGCTATCTACAAGAATATTGTTAGGATAAATATAAATGTTAATTGCTCTCTTCTTGGATAAGAGAGAATGAAATTGTTTAGCAAGTAGACCCTTAGTAAATATGTCTACTACTTGATGGTTAGTAGAAACATGTATAGGTAGTACAACTCCTTTAATAACCTTATCTCTCACAAAATGAAGATCTATCTTGAGATGCTTGGTACACTCATGAAATACAGGGTTATTCGCTATATGCAAAGCCAATTAATTGTCACAAAACAATTGTACTGGCAAACAACAATCAATATGAAATTACTTGAGTAATACAACTAGCCACAAAACTTCACAAGTAAGAGCAACTAATGCCTAATACTTTGTCTCTACTGAACTCCCTACTACGGTTTGTTGTTTCTTAGATTTCCAATTGAGTAAAGAATTTCCAAGGAAGACACAGTAACCTCTTGTTGATCTACAAGTGTTTGGAAATTTGCCTTAATCGCTATTACTATAGGTTCGAAGAACTAGATCGTTAGATGGTGAAAACAGAAGGCCTTGACCAATTGTTCCTTTAATGTATCGTAAAACTCTTTAAAGAGCTAACTGATGAGTTCGCCATGGCTTGTCCATGAGTTAAGTTAGAATGTGCATAGAATAAGTAATGTTAGGACAAGAAATGCACAAATACAATAACTTGCCTACAATTTGTCGATAACAAGAAACATCCATAAAGTCTAATGAGTCATCCTTAACTAATTTATGATTCACAACAATAGGAGTAGAAATTGGTTTAGACTCGATAAATCCTGTTTTAGTAAGCAAATCTAATGTGAATTTGCATTGAGAAAGAACCAACCTTTACTATGACCGTATAAGCTCTAAGCAAATGAAATATTTGAGAACACCCAAATCTTTAATCTTAAATTGTGTGTGCATGAATGACTTAAAATGATCAATCTGATTGATATGTTTACTAGCTACAACTATGTCATTAACATAAACCAACACCACAATCATATCATCACTAGAACCTTTAACAAATAAAGAGTAGTCACAATAGGATAGCTTGAAACCATACTCCAAAGGAGAATGAGTAAGCTTGGCATTCCACTATCAAGATGCCTCTTTAAGCCTGTAAAGTGATTCATTAAGCTTACATACAAACTTACCATTGAGATTCGAATGCTCTAAAACATTAAGACCAGGTAGACTATCTACGAATACCTCTTTACGAAGATTACCATTTAAAAAGGCATTGTATACATCCATTTGATGCGCATGCCAGTTATACATAGCAACTAAGCAGAAAAACGTCCTCACAGTAACATGTTTAATTGTTGGACTAAAAGTCTTAGTGTAATCAAACCTTTCCTTTTGACTAAACCCCTTGGCTACAAGTCAGGCCTCATACCTATCAATAGTTCCATCAACTTTGGTTTTTAATTTGAAGACCCACTTACAACCAATTGTGTTCTTACTAGGTGGTAAAGCAAACTATAGACCATGTATTGTTAGTAACTAAGGCATCTAACTCCCCATCTATTACCTTACACTAAGGCTCATGCTTCTTAGCTTGATCATAGCTAGTTGGTTCATAATGTTGTGATAATTAAACACTAAACACTCGAAAAGAAGGAGATAATGACTAATAAGATAGTACCTTATTCAAAGAATGAGCAGTAGAACAACTATAATTTGCAACGGTCATCAAATTATGATAATCATTGAGATAGAAGGGCAACTTTTGAGTTTTTGTGCTAAGCCAAAGCTCAGGAAAGTGTCTTACACTATCTCTATTATCAAGAGATTGCAAATTGTTATTAGAAGCATGAATATCAAGACATGTAGATTCTGAATCTTTAGGAAACAAAGAAAAAATATGCTTCGAATATGACAACATTTCAGTAGAAGGTAAAGGAATAGGAAGTAATGAAGAAATTTGATCAGCTCAGATCAACAGCTGAAAATGGAATATATGTTCAACAAACTGCACATCTCTTGAAACGACATATTACTTAGTCATTAGATCATACACTTTATAACCCTTAACTCTTATAGGATATCCAACTAAGACACACGGATGATGATAAGGATCAAGGACTGATCACTCGCTCCCAAGCTATATGGCTCTCTCACGTGGTTCGCTGAGCTATCTGAGGAGAGTTAAGCGCCGAGGAGCAATGTTTCTCTTGGTCCAATTTGCTAAACTACTTTGCTCTCCACACCATCCAGGAAGCTGCCGAGGTGACTAGCACACACTTCGAGCTGACCCCACCCTACACCCCAGTCTAAGCACCAAATCAAGAAAACAGCCATCTTTAGAGTGCTGAGGCCGAGATAATAACTATGAAGGTCCAACCATCCAAAGCTGACCTGAATCTGAGTTGCCCTCGATCCATTCCCCTACTTGGCTTTTGTCGTCAGGGCACCAAATTGCCAAAGCCAAATAGACCTAATCAGAAGATCGCCCCTACTCAATTCACAACATTATCAAAATCGTAGAATAAAAAAGCATAAATGCACATGTAATGTCCTTTCTAACAATCGTACTGTCCTTTCTAATAGAGGACGTTCGTCACGAACGATTTCATGATTTTCTGTACATTATCCTTCTTTTAGTTAACAAATAAGGATTCTTTTTGTCATTTTCTATAACATAGAATTTGCCCTAACAAGGCAATGTAAATAGACACATAATGTAACAGCTGTAACATAAACACATACAGAAGAACATACTGAACTTTTTACCTTCTCTTGAGTTAAGTGTTCTCTTACTTACTCTTGAGATACTCTTATCTAGCCCATTCGAGTATAGACTAGTAACGAGTAACCTCCGGCCACACTTATGCATCATATTAAGTTTAACCCGAGTTTATGTGAGGCATTGGTTTGCCATATCCATCGTTAGTACATGGGAACCCCTTCTCTCCCTCAACTATCATTTACTTTTCAGGCCATCTTATGGCTTAGACCCACCCCCTTTGGTTACGGGTGATATTGGGTTCGTGTGTTTATCTACGAGTTCGTATTAGATGAGCTCATGGATCAAATTTCAATCTATTGCGAGATATGGTAGAAGCAAATCATAATGAACCAAATACCCAAAAATATGAATAGTTGGGTATTTTTTCGAACAACATTTGAAATGGTGTTGCTCCTCTTAACACATCAATTGGAAGCCAATTAACAATATGGGTAGCTATTAAAACAACATCCCCCAAAAACATATTGGTAAAGAAACTTGAAATAGCAAAGCACGGGTTGTGGAAATCAAGTGCTAATGTTTGTGCTCTACTACTCCATTTTGCTGTGGAGTTTTAATACAAGAAACTAATGTTATATACCATTGGCCGAATAGAAATCAACCATGCAAAATTCTTTACCATTATAATTACGTACAACCTTATTATGGGAGTTAAACTGAGTTTACACTATTCAACAAAAAGATGGAATAAGAGTAGAAACTTTATGTTTATTCTTCATAAAAAACATTGATAAGCTTTAAATTGGATATATTTTACATGGTGATTTTTGATGATTTTCTCTTGAAATTTGAGTTGATTTTTAGATAATGATACTTAATTGAGTAACATCTTGATTTTTAGGTTTTGAATTGATCTACGAATGAAAACAAGAAGATAAAAATAAGTTTCACTCACTTTGGAGCTAAAATGAACAAGTTATGAAGGTTTGAAGATTGACACAACTGAACGACATAACTGTGTCATTTTCAAGTAAACTTAGAGCCAATTTTAAAGTATCACAGCTAGTGACACAACCAAAGGACATAACTATGTCCTTGGTCATGTTGTTCCCAATTTTGGAGAAAAAAAGAAGAAGAAGAGGAAGATGCGAAGGAATGGCAGTGAGTTACACGATCAGGAGACACGATTGTGTCGTTTGCGTGGGCTTTATTTTGTCATTTCCTATATAATGCTTCTTTCAGGTTTTCATGAAGAGACTTTTGGTATGACTTTTTGAGAGCTTTTTGAGAACAAAACAGTTAAGAGAGTATAGTGCATCAAGACATCAAGATCTCAAGATTCAAGAACCATGTGAAACTTAGGATCTATTTCCTCTATCTTTCTTTAGTTTTTGTTAAAATTTATTCTTTTATCATGAGTAAGGGGTAAAACCTTTTATATCTAGGTCTTGTGGAACTTAAATATCACAAGTGATGCTTGTTTTTTATTAGATCTAATAAAGATCTTTATTCTTCTTGAATCAATTATGTATACTTGCGTGTTCTAGATTGATAATTATGTAGGTTATTAGTGTGCTTAGAAGCTTAGTTATTACTAGGACTTACCATGGCAAATTTGACTAAAATGGGTTCTTTGAAATATCGAAGGAAATTAGGATGAAATGGTCCACAATCGAACAAGAGTAGTTGACGTAAAGTTGCTCGGAGGATGTGACTCACCAACGAACATAACACGACTTGATACCTCACTTGATATGACGCATAAGTTGATGTCAAGTTCTACCCGCCACTAATCTTGAGCTACTTGACAATATTAGATAAGAGTGTATGAAAAATGGACTTGGAGAGGATTGTCTTATAAGAACAGAATATTCAGTATTAAAATATAAGTTATCTGTAGCTTACAAGAGAAAAGGACTATTTATAGTAAGTTCCTAGGGTAGCGCTATAAATAAAAAAATTACAAGAAAGTACATACAAAAAGAAGATTCCTAGTACATACAAAAAGAAGATTCCTAGTACATACAAAAAAGGGTAAAAAAAGATAAAAGACCACAAATGGAAAAGTAGTACAATGTCATACGAAGTGGACGGGTGGCAGTACAACATTGGTCCAGTACAAATGTTCTCTAAGCACAGTAGGCGAGAGGGGTCAAAATGTTGTAGCAATAAAGGAGCTGGGATGAGAGAGATGGTGGCATGCTAAGAGAAAACTATTTAGCCATTTAAGTGAGTCTCTCATCACTTGATAAGAACTTTTCAACAGAAGTTGGTCGGGTTACTCGACATGAGGTTCTCGGTAATGGAATGGTCAGCATCATCACTACCGAGTGTATAGATTAATGTATGACAATTCGAGGAGCTCAAGAAGTTAAACCACATTCCTTTGGCATAAAGTTTCTCATCATCAGTATGTTGCCAAGAGAGAATTCGTCAAGTGAGGAATTAGAGTCCCTAGAGCCATGCGCGAGTAATGGGACCATTGATCAGTAGTTCATTAATTATTAATTTAAATATGATATTATATAAGAAGTTTAAGAGATTGTACAACGTTCGAGATAAATTGAAACCTTCTTTGAAATTTATAATATTATCTTTAAAAGAATTTGCTATATGTTAATATGATCTTAGATTATGTTATGGGGAAAAGATTTTATTGGGTAATCTAAAGATTAATGTTAATAAGCTTGAAGAAGTTATTAACTTTAATAGGGACTTCTCCTGGTCAAGAAAAATTAAAAATTGAATTAAATTATCTTTAGTGAATGTTGCATGTATAGATCTAAGGAACCAAGATCTAGGTATGGCATTGAGTATTGAATTTAACCTTTAAGATTTTGCTTTCTTGTTTGGTTCTTAATTATTTGCTTAATTTAATTTGTTGCTATAATTTAAATTTAAAGAACCAAATTCTTGAAATTGAATTTATTTGTTAAATAATAGAGCTAAGGTTAGTACTAGTATTTGAGGTCTTTGAGGGATCGACATTCGTACTCATATCCATTTCACTAGTACTAACCTTATGAGTTCAAATGTCGATTTCTCAAAAACCTTAAATACTAGTACTAATCTTAACTCTATTATTTAACCAATAAATTCAATTTTAAGAGTTCAGTTCTTTAAATTAAAATTGTAACAACAAATTAAATAAAGCAAATAAACATGAACTAAATGAGAAAGCAAAATCTTAAAGGTTTAATTTAAGACTCAACGTTGTAGCTAGATCTTAGTTCCTTAGATCTATACATGTAATTTTCATTAAAAATAATCTAATTCAATCTTTAATTTTTCTTGACCAGAAGAATTCTCTATTAATGTTAAAGTGATTGTAATGTAGTCATTTACTACAGTAAGAAAATATCTATGCCCTTCCAAAGCTAAAGTAGTACAGGGAACCTAAATATGCAAATGTACTAACTCAAAAGCTGCTACTCTACTACGAAAATGCTTAAGAAAACTGGCTCATTTTTGTTTTACTATAAGACAAATCATACAATCAAAATGACTAAAACTAACACCTTGATCAATCTGACTTATTTACTTCAACTGACTATCAGATTGATGCCCAAAACAAAAATGCCAAGTGTTAAATGTCTTAGGCACCTATGTCAAAAACATGTGAAACAAAAATAGAACTAAAAGAAAAATCACCAACTTGCTATTGTTTAGCGGATATATCTCACTATTACAGCAAATGCAAACCATTCGTGAACCTAACATTACCAATCACCTTCTAATTGGAAAACTCTTAAACAAGAGCAATGGTTTTTGTAAAGAGAACTATACAATTGTTATCTTTCATTAGTTTTGCAATTGAAATAAGATTATACTTGAAGGATGGAAGAAACAGGACATTATATAAAACCAATTTTGAAGAGACAATAATAATACCCACATGTGTTGCTTTAAGATGCTGTCCATTAGGCAAGAAAACATGCCTTTCATCAATATTAACATATTTATGAAACAAATGGATGGAGCTAACCATATGATCGATGGCTCGTAAGTCTAAGATCTAAGTAACAGCATCTCCTTGTGAATAATAAGAAGAAGAATGTAAAATACTTGCCATACAACTCATGGACATTACTTCTTCTTTAGTATTGTCCTGTGAAACATGTCTAATAGATGATGAAGATTGTCCTACTATTGTGTTAACCTAATGATCAAACAAGTTTAGCATGTTCAAAAGATTAAGAAATTAATCCTTTGTTAGATTAACTCCCCTTGAGTTATTTTGCATTGCTGGAGCATTAGTGCTAGAAGAACTACGAACACCTGCAACCATTTGAATTGTATCCACTCACTTTAACATGTTACTATCATCCAATCTAGCAATAATGTGATTTAATCTAGAAACTCTCTGTCTAATTGTATTATTATTCTTAAAATGTGGAGGATATCTAATTAATTTGTAACATTTATCTCTTAAATGTCCTTTCTTACGATAATAGCTGCACATGATCTCATTCTTATTTCTTGATTTAGCATCACTCACACTAATCATAGCAAAAGAATTAGTCAAACCAAAATCTTTAGGCCTGTTAGCTCTTTGAAACTCATCCCTTACTACAAGATTATAAACTTTGTCAAGAGTAGGAAAAGGCTTTAATACCAATATCTATCTATGATCTTAAACCTATAAAACTCTCATTTAGACCATTGAGAAATTTGAAAACATAATCTTTTTGTGCCATTTCAACGTACTTTTCCAAACACATCTAATCACAACTACTACAAGAACAATGTTGCAATGGCTTATAATTTCTTAACTCTTCCCATATAACATTCAATTTAATGAAGTATTCATCCACACTACGAAATCCTTGAACAGTACTACTAAGCACAAGATACAATTGATAGATTTTAGTATCATCGAGTTGATAAAACCGTACCTTTAACTTTTTCTATATTTCTTTTGCCGATTGCATATACAACATTGTAGAAGCAATTGAAGGTAATATAGAACGCAGCAGCCAAGCAACTACCAAATTGTTGCAATGGTTCCAAGCTGGATATGTTTGTAAGTCTTGGACAGGGTTGGAATCAAATCATCAATGAATCCTTCCTTATTCTTGATCAAGAGTGCCAACCCAAAAGAACGGCTCCATATGTTATAGTTGACTCCAGATAATAATGGAGTGGTACTGATTGAACTTTATAAATCAAAGTGGTATATGTAATACGATGAGTTAACATCTTCTAAAGAAAGATTAGCCATTTCGATTTAGTTGAAAAGCTCTATTACCATGATATAAAACCAAAATAGAAGTGTGTGTTGCAATATGTTTGTAGTCTAAGAAGAAAGGAAGAACATATGAGAGGAAGAAGTCGAGAGGAAGACAAATGGATGATAAGATGTGTTGAAGTAAAATTGAATTGAATTGATCTATGGTCTATTGTACAACACTTAGTTATATACACCTAAGCTAGAACTAATAGTTAAACTACTGTTAAGTAGTTAAAATAACAAAACTGTCTACAGCTTCTAGAACTTCCTAACTAGCTCAACTAACCAACTAATCATATCAACTATCTACAAAAATATTAGTAGGATAAATATAGTTAATAGTTAGGATCAATTTGTTGGATTGACTCTTATCAAAATACTAGTCTTTGAAAAACCTAAAATTCAGGTTCAAGAGACGTTAATGGTCAAAGCTAAAAACACTACCAAGTAAAATTTTCTAAATGAAAGGTTTATGTATTTTCCCAACAAAAAGAAAAATTGATTGATGCAAATAAAGTTTAATTACAATTAAAAAGAAAAAGATTACTTTATTGGTTTAAAGGAAAATCTATTTTAGTTTTTTTTTTTTTATGGAAAAATATATTTATTTTCTTTAATGGAAAAGTCGTTTCTTTTTAAGTTTTAAAAGACTCCATGTTTGGATGCCTATGTACAAGTACATAGGGATAAGTGGGTGTGAGATCTTCCTATATAGCTACTAGTTTAGCAATCTCGAAATTATAGCCTACCCTATAATAAACATGAGTTACCATGGAATTGTACTCTACAAAATCCACTTGGTGCCCTATGGAGCCTGTGAAAATAGTCTGCTTAGTTGTTTATATTGAATAAGATTTATTATGAATTTACTTAAAAATAAGTTAATCTAATCCAATAACATACAACAATGTTTAATATTATTGCACATCCACTATATGCATGGTATTAATGGAAAATGCTATAAAACTTTAGCTAGAATTCTTTACTTCTTTCTTTCAGTTTAAACCTTAGCCTTTATTCATTACAAACTAGAGAACCATCAAAGTCTTAAAACTCATTTTTGGATATTATAGTTCTTATATGTGTGCATTGAATTTAAGTTTATTCCTAACGCTCTTAACATCTTGCCAACCTCATAATAAGATGGGGGCAACTTTTCACCATCTAACAATAAACTCTTCACAAATGCAAATCACTTGTTGAAGCTCTCGAGGATTTTGGATTGTTGACTTTAAGATTTATCATTCATATCACAATCGATAAAAATGAAAACTCGAGGCACTTAGATAAAATTCGAATTTTATGCCTACAAATAAACTAGTTCATTTGCTGGTCTCAACAATGTCATTCCCATTGTCTTCCTTCGAATCAATATCATTATTCGCCATGCCTTTCAATATTCAATTATCTACCAAATATTAGAGATCTAACAATAGCAGCTTCGTCTGTGATGAAGGGAATTGGAGTTAAATTGTTGAATTCACTTGGAATCTAGTACCTTCATGTGGTATACGTCTAAGTTTTGCCCCTTACTAACACATATGCCTCAATTATTTTAATGGTGCATCAATATATATCAAAGCAGTATCAGTATAGGTAGTTGGTGTGTCTAGGAGCTCAGTTATCACTAGGACTTACCGTAGCAAATTTGAACTGAAATAGGTCTTTTGAGATATCAAAGAAATTAAAGGAAAATGGTCTACAGACAAACAAGAGTAGCTGACGTAAAGTTGCTCGAAGGATATGACACACCAATGAAAACAACACGGCTTGACATTTCACTTAATATAATGCATAAGTTAATGTCAAGGTTCACTCGCCACTAATCCTAAACTACTTGGCAAGATTAGATAATAGCGTATGTAAAATGGACTTGGAGAAGGTAGTCTCACAAGAACAGGATATTTAATGTCTACGTGTAAAGTCTGATAATTCCGATTTACAAGGACAAGGGACAATTTATAGTAAGTCTATAGGGTAACATTATAATTAAAGAAATTACAAGAAAGTATATACAAAAAGGAAATTCTTAGTATATGCGAAAAAGGATAAAAAGGATAAAAGACAACAATGGAAAAAGTAGTACAATGTCAGACAAGGTGGATAGGTGGTAGTGCAACATTGGCTCCGTACGAATATTTTCTGAATACAGCAAGCGAGAGGGATCATGATGTTGTGGCAATAAAGGGGCTGGGATGAGAGAGATGGTAGGATGCTGAGAGAAAACTACTCGGCCATTAAGTGAGTCTCTCGTCACTTGGCAAGAACCTCTCAACAGTAGTTGATTGGATTACTTGGCACAAGGTCCTTAATAAGGGAATAGTTAGTATTATTACTACCAAGTATATAGATCAACGTATAATAATATGGAGAGCTCAAAGAGTTCGACCATCTGTATTCGGTGTAAAGTTTATGGTCATCGACAAGTTACCAAGGAAGAATTCTTCGGGTGAGGGATTAGAGGCCTCGAAGCCGTGCACGAGTAATGGGATCAGTGGTTGGTAACTCATCAGCAGTAGATGAACTATCACACTTGAGTGTCAACACGACTTCTAAGAAACTCCTAACCAGTTTAATATATTCTATTCATGACCAATAATATATCATATGCTATTTATGCTTTAGCATCCAATCTATGTACTTAGTTATTACTACTAACAACTTCTAACTCCTAATAATTTCTTTTTTGTTTTTTTTTTTTAAGGCATGCTAGTCATATACCTAATTATTACCACAAACAATTTCCATCTTTGAAATTATAAACTTTCAATTAAGTTCTTCATTGATTCCTTAATAATTAGAAGTTCCTAAAAATACACACTTTCTATAAAAGGTTTTCAATTATACTAAAAACTATTACAACTTCAAAAATTACTAATTTTTCAACTTAAATATTTTAGTTATTTTTAGAATAATTGAGAATAGTGAGAGTGTAGAAGCAAGATGTAGAAGCCAAATTGAAGAGGAAATAAACTATTCTAAAACCAAGGGCAATATGAATCTTTATTAGTGAGAGTTTCGAAGAATTATGTTATCGATTATGTAGATGTATAGTTAATGTCTTAGCCTTGCATACTTGTTCTATTATATGAGCATATAATGAAGCTGTCATACCTTAGTTCAGGGCATGACAATTATAGGTAGCATCAAAAACCATAGGTTATATAATCTATAGGAAGCTAAGTTGACAATCTCCACAATGATGAGCAAATGAGAGTGGTTAGATTGTGGTTGTTGTTCTTCATTGTCTGATTTGTTATAGATTGTTTACTTTTAGTTATGAGTTATATATTCTAGTATGTTATGGATTTCATTAGAGATTTAATCACATTTCATTTGAAGATTGTAGCATATATCTTCACTTTATTCCTTTCATTTTATGATCTCTACTTATATTTTGCAAAATTTCTAGAAGAAAAACTGAACCCACTATCTTCTTGTTACTAAAGGTTTATAAGAACTTATCATATTGGACTCTTTGTTATAGGCACCACCTAACTTACCTACTAAACCCTACCCCAATCAACTAATTGATTTAGCAAATACTTTAGTAGGAGTAGTGAGACTCTCATTATAACTGATGCAAAATAATGTGGAGATGTTGAGACAAAATGGTAATAGATGACAGTACTAGCAATTGACATGAATGGACATAGGCCTTTTAGATTTGCAAGACTACCTAGATTTGTTTGACCATGTTAAGTCCTTTTCATCTTTAAGAATAAATGTTATTGGAGCAAAAGAATGGATGGAGGAAATGAAGAAAGCTTTTGGCACTTACGAAGTGTTGAAAGATAGGGAGCTAGATTATGTTGTTTTTGTGCTAAAGGATGCTACAGCTAATTAGTAGAGCACATCATAGAGATTTTTTACTTATAGTGCAATGTGGGAAGTGTTTAGGGATGCCTTTTTTTTTTTTTAGGAAATTTCTCCTAAATAATGTATAATAGAAAATGGCTATTAGATATTCCAGCTTAAGATAAGGGAACAACATATTGGAGAAATATGAGGTTAAATAGGCTAGTTAGGTTTACCCCTATACCCTTTAAAATTGAAAAGTCTAATATAGAGAAATTTCAAATAAGATTGGACACCAAATTATAGTATGCCATTGGATCTTTTTAGTTGTATTCCTTTACAATGGTGGTAAATAAGGAAAAGTCGATAGAATAAGGGCACTGTCATATCCAAGAACCTAATAAAGTTTGAGCTTAGGAAGTATTGGGAAAGAGGCCTTTTGGTAGTTTAATAGATTGGAAACTTCACAAGGAACTTATTTTGGACTAGATATTGAAGTGAAGATTATGGATAACTAAACTACCCAACTCTTGCATTGCTCTACTTATGGAAGATGAGAGTGTAGCAAGCACTTTGGCCCCTACGACCTAAAGGATCGAAAATGGGTAATAGGGATATGTTTTGCTTGTGGTTAGACAAGTCATGCTAAGCATGATTACACTAACCTAATATCACCTCTAATTTTCTATTCCAATTGCAAGTAAGGGGGTTAACATATGATTGAATGTAAGGTGGCAATGAATTAGAGGCTTGGTCTAGCATTTGTAACTAAATAGGTTGGAAGATAACAGAGGCATAAGGTTAGGTTATAATACTAGTAAGACATTCTTGACATGGACACCATAGGAGGTATGCTAATGGTCCTTGCAGTGCTTATGCATTATTTGACATTAGTGTAACAAATTCTTATTTTTCTAAACCATACATAAATGCTTGTCATGTATGTATTACCTCTCTTGATATTGGATTCGCTATAGATACCCTTTTGGAGCATATATGGTGTTAAATTGGTCCAACTGTTAAGATCACGAGTTAAAAATATGATTTTATGAATTTATAATTTTATAATGTTTATCTTAGTTAAAATGAATATAAAATCTTTTATGCAAACTTTTTTGTAAAATTATTAATTTTGATGTACGATTCTATAAGCTTAAGATTTTATACGATTTTATACGATTCTATACATTCAAATGAATAGTAGAATCATGATTTAACAACTATGCCTATTGTACTAAAGATGTGTGAATTTGATACAATTCTTAAATTGCATCAGCTCATTAAGTACCATGCCAAGCACTGATTGCAAAATCAAGTGTTACACTTACAGCATTTTATGTGAAGACTCTTTTCTGTTATGAGATAGAAGTGTGAAAATTAGCTAATATATCTACCTAAGAGTTTTGGAGAAAGGAATATGGGGCATAGTTGCTTCATTAACAACAAAAGCAGCACGAGCTATCGACTTCATATTAGTTATGAATTACTATATATATTTCCAAAAGATTTATTAGGTAAGCCTCTAAATGTGGAGATAAAATTTCTTACTAAAGTTATTTAACAAACCACCCCTTTCTCTAAGGAATATATTGAAGGGCATTGGTTGAATTGAAGGTATTAAAGAATTAATTGACAAAATTACTTGATAAGGGGTTCGTAATGCCTAGTATATGATTATGGGGAGCCTTAACTCTTATTTGTTATAAGAAAGATGGTAACTTATGTGAATGTATAGATTACAAAGAGTAAAATAAGGTCACGTTGAATAACAAATACATATTTCCCATAATCGATGACCTTTTTGGCCTAATGAAAGGAGCTTAAGTTTTCTCTAAAATATACTTTAGACTCAAATACCATCACCTAAAGATAAAACTAAAAGATATGTAGAAATCCACATTCATGACATGCTATGAGCATGATGACTTCCTAATAATATGTTTGGGCTAATTGATGCATCTATAGTTTTTATAGATCTTATAAAAAATTTTGGGAGTTTTTTTGACAAGTTTGTTATAATAATTACTAATGAAAATTTGGTATACTCTAAGAGTAAAAAAGAACATACAGAACACTTAAAGATTGACATGTAGAAGCTCCAAGAAAAATAATTGTGATAAAATTCAAGAAATACAAGTTTTGGTTATAATAGGTCAATTTTTAAGGTCATTTTATTTCTAAGGATGGTGGGTTAGTAGATCTAAAGAAGAATAAAGTCATCATAAAATAGCCACAATTGGAGACTATGGTGAGAAGTAGTAGTTTTCTAGGTTTAGTTAGTTATAATTGGAGATTTGTGGAAGGATTTTTCAAACTTGTAGCACTACTAACTAGATTGGCACCCAAGAAGGTTAAGTTCGAATGGAGCAATAGTTGTAAGTGAAGCTTTCAAGAACCTAAACAAATATTAGTTTCAATACCAATTCAACCTTACTATTTAGTGGTGAGGAACTTATGGCCTATTGTGACACATCAACTAAAGACCTTGGTTGCATGTTGATGTAGAAAGGGAAAGTAATAGCTTATGCCTCCAAACATCTAAGGCCATATAAAAAGAACTACTTGATACATGATTTAAAGTTGGTTGTAGTGGTAGTGGTCCTTGCATTATAATGATGGTACCACTACATACATGGCGAAAAGGGCAAGGTCTAATTGGCTAAAAAAAGGATGATGCATTGAGTAAGAAGAGCAATGTAGCTACTCTATTAACTTCACAGTTACGTTCATTGAAAGACATGCATAGATTTAACTTGGAGATTTTAACTCATTAAGTTAGAACTCAAATAGCTAACCTGAAGATATAACCTTCCCAATATGAGCAGATTAAGAAAGCTTAAGATAAAGGCCCTGGGCTTTAGAATATTAAGCAATCAATATCAAAAGGCTAGGGTAAAGAAGTTGGTTTTGATTTGGAGGGAGTTTTAAGGTATGGAAAGTGATTATGCATGTTAGGGAACTCAAAATTAAAGAAAGAAATTTTAAGGTAAGCATGCTACTTAGGTTTCTTAATACATCTTAGAGGCACAAAGATGTATAAGGACTTATACTTGAATAATATGAAGAGGGAAATAGTAGGAATTTGTATCAAAGTGCCTCACCTATCAACCAATTAGGATTGAATACAAGAAACCGATAAGTGAAGTACATCCATTGCATATACTTAAATGGAAGATGTAACACATTACAATTAACTATATGACAATGTTTTCCATGATAGTGTTGAGACGTGAGTTAGTATAGGTTATTGTTGATAACCTAACCAAGTATGCTCATTTTATAGCATTAAAGATTGAAAATTCACTTGAGAGGTAGGCATAACTGTATAATCGAGAGACTATGAGATCATATGGAATCCAAGTCGAGGATACAAGGCTTTGTGGATAAATTTTGGCCAAGCCTATGTACGTCCTTAAGGATGGGGTTACAATTCAATATGACTTTCCACCTACAAACAAATGGCTAATAAGAAATGGTGATTTAGATCATAGAGGATATGTTACTAGCATCTAATTTGGGTTGTAGAGGAAATTAAGACAATTACTTGCTATTAATAGAATTTGCTTACGATAATTAAGTCACGAGGCACTTTGAATGGCATGCTATGGGGCCTTATATGAAAGAAAATGTAGGTTCCTAATATATCAGGAGATCTTGGTGATAGATAGATATTGGGTTCTAAGCTAGTAGAAAGGATTGTTGATAGGATTTAAGTAACCATGAATAGAATGATAGTTGCACAAATTCAATAGAAGAGTTATGCTGATAAGAGAAGTGCTAGTGATGTACATTAGGCCATATGGATTTTATGTTATTTGAGTATTTTCTTTCCTTAATGATATGAGTAATTCTATTTATCATGTTATTATCAGCCTTTTAATATGATAAAAGGATTTCTTAAATATTTGTTCTTCTTTATGTCATTAAAGTGTATGTCTTTAATAGTAAAACCATAAGACAATGAGAACATTATTCTAAATTATCCCTTGTCACTCATTATATGGAACAATAATGAATTAAGTACATTGTATTAATTATGGATATGAGATATCAATTTAGTACATAGATACATGTAGGAGTACATTGCATTGGATTGACCCAAAATGAGAGTACTATAAGGATCAATCTCATAAGTACTACTCATTGTAGTGTTATTTTAGTCTTTTGACCAAATGACACTATGGATTCTTATATAGTAAGTTCCATGTTTGACTCAATTTTTTATCATTTTTAATCGGATGATTATAAGATTATGATTTTATATGGAATAAATTGTGTCAAGGAATATAAGTGTTCATGAAGGAATTTGTCCATCTCATTTAAGAGAGATATCTTTTGGCCCTTTAAAGAATAAGATTGAGAAAATGCATAGCCATGCTCAAATGAATTTATAAGGAGTTATTAATGTCATTTGTCTAAGTTAATCGAACTCTGAATTCAAAAAACAAGTGATTAAAAAATATAAAAGTGTCTTGATGCACACCTTATGTTTAATCATTAGATATTGTGTGACAAAGGAACTAAATAACTGACTATTCAATAGGTGGAGTTGGATCACCGACTTTCACTTAATTTGGGTAAGCATAATGTCTTGCTAAAGGCCACTTATGCCTTATAGGTCTAAAAAGGAGTTTTAGGTTTATTGCCAACATTAGGTGAATCTATAAGGTCACATACAAAGAATGAACCAAATGAGCTATAGTTTTATTTTAGATAAACCAAGTAGGAATTGTTGAAATATATTTATTATTCTTAAATAGTTTGAGAATAATGAATAACAATATTTCTTATTTTTGGAGAAAAATAATAAATAATAAGATAACATATTAGATATTGTTAATATCTTTAATATCTCTTAATGCCTTTCAAAAGATATCATCACTCCTTTATATATAGATAGAGGTAGCTCTTTATTAGGGTGACATTGACACTTATCGTCAACATCAGACTTGTAGTGAAAGTCTATAGACTTAAATAGAGAGAGAAAACATGAGGTGGTCTACGATTACTCCAACACGAATACAGATTTCCTTAAAAGGTGTTAGCACACTACTACTTATTTCAGTGCATTCTTTTATGTGTGGATACCAATAGAGGATGTTTGCAATTTGCAGCGTTGATCTGCTTAACCATAATTTCATAAGGCTTTAAACAAGATAAAATTCGTAATCTCTTCTTGATTTAATTGATATGCATGGATCTTAGGGCATTTAGGGTTAATAAGAATTAAAAAATTTTTGCTACGTAAATCTATGATTCGCAACCCTAAAACCCAACAAGAAGGCCCTTAAAGTCCCTTAGAGTTCTAACTAGGTCTTTCTTAAGATCTCTTGGATCAAAGAAATAATGTTTAGAATTAAGGGAATGTTGAGCTCTTGTTATGTAGGACTATTTGAAATCTTATAGAGGGTTGACAAAGTAGCTTATAGGTTGGCCTTATCCCTAGCATGATAGGTGTACATAATGCAACTTATGTATTACTATTAAGGAAGTACATATCAAATCAATATTAGATGGTGGAGTTAGAATATTATGATGTATAAATGAAGATAACACTTACCAAGTATTTGGTAACAATTGTGGATACCAAGGAACAAACCTTAAGAAGGTAGATAATTAAGTATGTTAAGACATAGTTAGGCAACCACACTAAATGAGAAGCAACAAAGGAACTTGAGGTGGAAATGTGTAGTAAGCACCCTAAGCTATTTAGAACTCTAGTAAAATTTCGAGGATGCAATTTATATAAGAGGGAATACCTTTGAAATATTCTAAAACCAAAACCAATATGGACATTTGCTCCTAAACCTCTTTCCTCTTATGATAAATAGGAAGCTAACTCCCCCCTTCTCTTAATTTGTAAGAAACTAAAGTGAATCTCCTTTTCTCACTTTCTAAACGCTAGTGGTGCCATCCTCTCTTTGTGACCTTTGCATGCCTATACATTCCTTTTCTCAAGTTGACATCTACTCATCATACAATAGTAAATCAATGACTCTTCCACTCATTAATTAGGAAATTAATGTGTTTAACATGAATCTCTCTCCTTTCATTACAAGCAATAGAATCACAACTAGAACAGGAATCAGAGACAAGAAACTGTCAGGTAAGAACATGTTGCCTTAACCATCACCAATCATAATTATAGATTCCTAATATTATTTATTGTATTAAAGGGAAAATTTGAATAAAAATCTTTCTAGGGTATTTTAGTGATAGAATCCGTAAAATATATATATACACATGTTGAGGTAATCACCTAATGCACACATACTAGTATCTTAAGGGAACCTAAAAGACCTTATAGGGTTAAATTAATCTATAGATTTAAACTCCATAAGAGTCAAACTAGGTTATTAATTTCATTATAGTTATCAAAATGGTAAATCATGGAATACAAGATTTACAACCTAAAGATTATAACTGAATCTAAGGTTAAAGTAAGGTGAAAAATATGGTTTTTGTATCGATAAAAAGAATGAACTCAACCTAGAGCTTAGTAGGTTCGATTTAGGGCTTACTTAAACCTTTAAAGGGGTAACGAGAGACTTGACTATGTGGTCAACTAGGTAACCCCTAATTGTGCTTATTTCACTTGAAAAAAGCGAGAAAACCCTGAAAAAGTCAATGCCATGTAATTTGTAGCATATCTAGTACAAATCAATGTTAGATTATGCATTAGAAATTAGTTTGAATTTATCAAAGGGCTATGTGGAATTTAGGTTGGAATGAAAAGTGAATAACGACTCAGCTATTTATTGATTAGTTATAAAGCATGCTATTTGTGAAAATCTTTTAAATATCTTTATACCTATGCTCTTAAAATTTGGATTGTAAGGATCTACATGCCTTATACTTTTAAAATTTGGACTTCAATGATTTGCCCCATGCTTCTAAAAATTTCGACTCTAGGGATTTTCCTTATACTATTAAAACTTCACCTCTAAGAACTTGCTTTGCACTTTTAAAACCAAACTTTAGGGATGTAATGGATCCATACTTTCAAAAATGGACTCTAAGAAGCATTAAGGGCTCATACTATCAAGAATTGGTCTCTATGGGGGCATTTATGCATTGACACTTTCAAAACCCAGCCTCTTGGGGGAATTAAGGATCCACCTTTTTTAAAACTGGCCTATAAGGCATATAAGAGCCTACCCTTTTAAGCTTACTCCTGGGGTAGAGTTTAAATGGTTTGTGTCTTTTGGATTTATATTAAATAAATTAAACATGTGTTATGTTGTTTGACTTTTTTGTTGCATTAGCATTATTAAGAATTCATACGGTATGACATTCGATTGTGTTGTATGTAGTGATTATGTTTTAGACCTTACTGTTCACCTGTTTAAGGTGATTATAAAGAGTTCGCTATTGTAGTTATCAGGGTTATGACTTAGAAGGGGAGATGATGCTAGTTATAACGAAGAAAATTAAATGTCAGAGTATTGAACTATTAAAATCGATTCAATAGTTTTATATTATTTCAAATTATAGTTACTTGATAAGCATAATTAGATTTGGAGAATTTTTCCCTTAAGTTACGTTCTTTTAATTTGAAATACTATACAACACTTTATTAATAGTAGTTTTGGGGGATTTTGTTATTAATTATATGGATGTGTAGTTTATTTATAAACCTTGCATGCTCGTGCTATAGTATGAGCAAGCTATTTGTCCTAGTGAAGAATCAAGAAGGGGAAGTTAAATTGATTGTTATAGAATTTCAATACATGACCAATTTTTACTTCTAGATGTTTAATAATAAATACTTATACTAAACTTGTTCTTAATTTATGATATATAAAAAATATTTAAGAATTTAAATTAGAGATTTTTTTGCGAAAACCAATGAAATACTTAGCTTGATAACGTGTGAATGATTTTGATCAATCATATAGCATGTTATCTATCAAGAAATATATCACATGAACAACAAATAGATTGTGAGTAAATAAAGTATAGAGATTAGAAATCAAGCAAGCATATATAATGGTTTCGCTTTATGTGTCATTCCACTCTTCCAGCCCGAGGCTAGGGGTACAGTTATCCATATTGTACTTCCATTATTTTAAGAAAACTTTTCACAGAGGTTAGTAGTTTGCGTTGCCTTACCTCCAAGTTATAAGTCCATAAAATCTCCCTTTTGAGTTCTCTTAAACAATACCACACTAATTTTTAGATTAGTCATTCCTTTAAGAATTATAATAGATTTCCTCACACTTTTGCACAATACTCAGTAAAATGAAAATTTGAGGCTTTGAGATAAATCTCTCAGATCATATCAATATTTGCGATATTAGCTAAAATGTAACATTGCAAAAACTTGTGTAGCTCTTTTCTTTCTTTATCTTTTCTCTTACTTCTCATATCTCTTCTCTCTCTCTCTCTCTCTCTCTCTTTTTGGTTCCATTAATTACTTCTTTTTAAATAGTTGTGGTTTCTAACATTCAACTATTCTCAATATGGTAGTAATTGTTGTATAGCCATCGTAAGTTCAAATCTTTTTGCTCTTGTTGCTTTGCCACCTTTACTAATATGCTCATGTGTCATATGTTACTTTCCTTATAGCTACTTCATATACTTAGAAAATGTATTAGTCCATTATATCACACGCTTTTGAAATCTTCATAGGTATTACATATGTATCCCTTAGCTTGTCCAGATATATTACCTAAATATATTTCCATGGTGCTAAGTCTTGACTTGTTTTTGTTATAATAAAGTTTTGATCACTTCTTGCTTTTAAAACATCTTATGCACTTTTAAGAAATTTGTTAAGTATTATACTTCTAATAAATCTGTTAAGTCCTGCGCTTTTGGTTAGAGTTGTCTTCCAATTAGTTCTTTTATTTTCTTCCTTCATTTGAGAATAATGTAGCTATGTCTTTCACTTTGTTCTATTAGCTTCTAATAGTTGTACATTTTGAATCAACATCCACTAATCATACTTGTTTTCTAGTTTTTAATTCTTTATGTAACTTCTTGTCTTATCATATTCTTGTTATTCAACTTAAGTATCTTTAAGAATATTAGGTAACTTGATTACTAATAACAAAGTACTTTTCATTCATTTCCATATATATTTTGTTATCATTAAAATATATTTAATTTGGGATTTATCATAGAAAATCCTTTTCATTAAGGATGAATTTACCTTAAAAGCTCGTAGGCCTCGAATGATGGTCATTCTTAGGCCCAGTCAACCAATTATGCGGACTTCGCCTTTACCTACTGGTACTAGGGCCTCCTTGTAAGATGAGATGCAGCTGCCACATCCATATCACGGGCTTTTGGTCAAGCAATGCACTTAGCTTATATAGATAACGAGTTCTTACACTGGCAATCTATCCCTTTTTTATGATAAAAAAATACTTATTCTCTTCATCGAAAAATGAATAAGCCAAAATTCAATTTTGATAAGCTATCTCTTATTTTGTCAAAAATGTTTTTTTTTTTCATGAAATACGCTAATGTTTAATGTTATCTCTTCCTATATGAGTATTGGCTCTTGAATTCAATGTTCTCTTCACGAATTCGCACAATTTGTATCTGTAAATCTTTTCATATATTTCCTTGTATCCTTCTATTCATATTTCATTTCAACCAAAGATTTGATAAGTCATTTTTTGTACTATTATCTCTCATCTTTCTCTTCCGATTTTATGCTTATTTCTTATCTTTCTCCCCATTTTGTTATACATTTCTTCTCATCTTTCTCACCGTACTTTTCTCTCATCTTTCTCCCTCCTTTTGTTATCATTGTAATATGGATTACATAAGGTTTCTTGAGGTTAAAAATGTTTATTGCTGAAACATTATTGTATCTGATTTTTTCATTTGCTCCCCTTTTCAAATTTTTTCTTCAATACTAATATCATCATGTTATGTTTATCACACAAAATTAATATATCAACAATATGCCACATTATCATACCAAAGTATTAGATATATTGTTCTAGATGTTCATTAGAACATTCATCTACTTACTCATATTCTGTCATAATAGATGTGTTCATGTAATTTAGCCATCTTTATGGCTATTTATCAATTTCATCAAATTTCTCGAACCATTCATAAGGTATATCATCTTAAAGTCATTCATTAAAATAATCATTAAATCAAAACTTTTCATAATGGATTCTAATATAGTTGTTACAAAGAATTCATTAGATATGTTCTCAAAATTGAGAGAATAAATATTTTAAACTCTATTTTTAAAATCATTATTCTAATGTATTCTTGCATAAAAATGATAAATAATTCTAATCTTCAAAATAGTCTCTTTGAGACGTTTCCCTGCAATTCAAATCAAGCATTATATGCTCAAGTAATTCTCAAGATTGATTCTTTCATAAACACTTGATGCATATAGTAATCATTTCAAATGTGTTAAAATCATATATTCTTAAAACTTTGTTCCTCCATGAAAGTGTTAATTACAATATAAGTTCCCTCAAATAGTGTCACATTAATTTTTTAAAAGATTAGTAACTTCTTTGAAGATTGCAATATATTTTCTCAAACTTTCACACAATGCTTAGTAAAAAATGAAATTTTTAGGCGTTAAACTATATCTCTTAGATCACATAAACATTTGTGAGCACAATTAAATTGTAGTATCACAACAACTTATGTAGCTCTTTTTTTTCTTGTATCTTTTCTCTTACCTATCTTGTATCCCTTCTCTCTTTTGCTTTGTTGATCACTTCTTTTTTAAATAGTTGTGGCTTCCAACATTCAATTGTTCTCAATATGGTGGTAGTTGTTGTACATGTAAACCCCTAAAATTTTCGATCTAGTTTTCGAAATAGACTCGAGTATATTAGATAATTTAAGAGTTAACAAGGTTAATGAAAGTGAAAATCCTAAAAGAATTAATCAATCACGTAAGAAACTTTTCTACCCTAAATGCATCTAAATGTTAAAGATTTCATTCAAAAGTGATAAAAACCCTAAAATGATAACCTTAAAGACATATGTGCACTAATTCATCATAATATACCCTAAAACTCTAATTGATAATATAATCCTCGTATTTTGCCAAATCATTAGTAAAAGGTTAGAGGCGACTTTTATTCATGCATATAGGTTTTGAATCCTCAAGTAGTCCATTAGAAACTAAGATAATGAATCATAGATTACATTTATCTCTTAAGTATATGATTAAAATAGTATTATGTAGAGTTAAGGCTATAGTTGAAGATCAGGTTAAATGTAGTAAACCTTAATACCCTAATTAGTACTTTTCATACTAGTTACATAAAGTAGTTTACCAAATGACATATATAGGCTATAAATACCTAAAGTAAGATCTCATCAATTATTTACTAATCAATTCACCAAATACCTCATTTCCTCTTATTTCCTTAATTTTTTTTTTCTTAATTTCCCTTAATTACTACATTATGTGTACAAAATTACATATGCTTAAGGAGAGTTGACCATGTCAACACATGTTAACCAAGGTCAAAATGTTGACCAAGCCAACACATGTTGACTAAAGTCAACAATTTGAAAAGTCAACAAAAGTGTCTTTTCCATTTGAAGAAAATATCTTCTTCTCATGATTTCCTTTCTTTTCTTTTCCTTTTGCATTTCTTTTTCCTTCTCCTAAATTGCCGTCCATTCATCTCCCCTTCTAGACCCCACCATTCTCCTTCTTCCATAAACAAAACAAATCAAAAGAAACAAAACAAAAGCCCCCTTCATGCCGTGAGCTTTCCTTCCCCTTTCACTCTTCTTTCCTTTTCAACTTTTCAACCATTTCATCCATAGTCAAGGGCAATTTAAGGTACGCTATTTTATTCTTATGTCTTACTTCATCATCTTTACTACTTAGAAGGAGAAAAGGTTAGGTTATGTGTTATGTACATATATATATATGTTGATCTAGGCTTAAAGTTGTAATCTTTACATGTTAAAGTGTAGAAATCATGGTGAAGAAGAAGGATATACATGTGCATATGTCCTTAAGTATATGTATATAAGGATATGCTAAAAGAATACATGTATAAATACCTTTATACATAAGTATACAATATGTACATAACCTAAAATAAAGTATATACTAACTATACATACGTATACCATGTCAAATATACTCTTAAAATACAAAAAGAATGAAATTATGAAGTTTTCTTAAGGGGCTAGATAAGGCATACGAAAATATGTATAAAAATACGTATGTCACCATATGCGTATATGGGTATGTGTATTAGTATATGTATAAGTACTTATAAGTACACAAGTATATATATTAGTATATTAGAAGTATAGGTATGTATATCACATATGTATAAAATGTTTAAATATATAAAAATAATAATGGACTAATGATGTAAGCAATGATGTCATTAAAGAATTACATAAGCCATGACATCATCAAAAAGCTTACATGAGCCATGACATAAGCATAAGCTTGTAAAAGAATAGATCATAAGATGACATAAGAATATAACCTATATATGTATACATGTACTTAGGAGTCGAAAATCCCTTAAACCCTAAGACACTTCCTAAATTGAATTAAACTTAATCAAATATGTGAATTAGTAACACTAATGTAAAATTCCCCAAGTGTAAGAATCTAATGTCTAATTAAATCATTAAATACTAGAATAGAATATAAACATAAGCAATAAGAATAATTAAACTTCAATAAGATAAAATTTCAATAAATTTAGCTCATATTGTAAAACACGAGTCTTAATGTCCAAAACGGACATCACTGTGTGAACGTGCATCCAAAAACGATGAAAAACAACTACAAATTCGTAAATGTTAAAAATAGAATGAAAAAGTTACATACGATTAGCAATTAGGTTTAATTGAATAAAGGCTGATAGTAATCTAAGTGGAATTAGATAGATAGATATCTAGAACCATTAGTTTAGTCAACTACTTATTATCCCTGTTATCTCGTAATGATCAGGTGATCCCGACGAGGGCAAAGATCTCCCGATCGGTTATTACGACTAGAGCGAGTCGTTATAGTCAAGTGAGTACTCTCGATGACTCTATACTTGTTTATGCTTGTAGTTAATGCACTTAAATTGAATATCAATAACTTGATGCATGAGGTTTCGGGATATGTGTGTGCTTGATATTGATTGATTGTTATAAGAAATATTGTTAAATACGATAATTGATGATTTGATGGTATAATTGATTTGTATATGATTTGGATGGTTTGCTGATATTGATTGATCGCCTCATAATCTGACCTAATTATATTTGGCTTATCTTAAATTAAAAGAGTTATGCATTATCCATGCATTGCACTTACTTATTCCGGCCGTCACTTTACGCAGAGATAAAGAGAGGCCTTGCGGAGGTTGTATATATATTAATGTATTTCTATACGGTGCACTCGTATAACATGACCTTACTTAAACCTACGGGCTTACTAGGCGATAGAGACGCCAACTGTATGGCTAAAGGTCGAGTCTAGAGATCTCCGCTGTAAGGTGTGAGTGTGGACTGCGGGGGCCATCTCACCGCTAGGCCTGGGAATTTGTGAACTATTGAATTTTTAGAAATGGAAAGGTGTTTTTGTGAAATATGGAATTCAAAGTTATGGGTAAAAACCCAGGTGCTAGAGCCCAGTCATGATTGGTGTCGATGAATCTCCAACCCTTATCTTGGAAGGCGTTAAAATCCGATATTATATGCAATACCGGTCAACTGCATATATTGTTTGGCATTCTGCGTGTGCATGCATTCATATGGTTGTAATAATTTGTTTGATAACTTGTTTGCTAGTATAGTATGAGGGATAACTCACTAAGCTCTTGTAGCTTATTCCCCAATAGTCTTTCTTTTGCAGGTTTACATACGATGAGATTAGCATAAGTCTCGAGTGCTGAGTACGAGATGAAGATATGTACATTAGTGTTAGAATTAGTTAAGATCTTTATAGGTGATACATAAACACTCTTTGTAGAAAATATTCACATGTTAGAATTTAATATAATTTAATTCTTCTTGCAGTTTTATAATATTGGTAATCCTGTCTTATTATTTGGTAGGGGATACCGATTCTCTGCGGTTTTGAGGAACTGTAGGATATCAGACATCCATAGTTATTTATAATTATATATTATGTCATGTTATAATAAATTAATTACTTGAAAATCATTAATCTTAGTGATTTATTATTTAGAGTTTTGCAATCTCTGACTTACAAGACAATTTTCATATCATGGGTGCACAAATGTTATGGAAATTTTAGGTAATCCTACTAGACCCTATTTAGGGTCCTGACAGTACAGCTGTTGTAACTTCAAATCTTTGTGATCTTATTGCTTTGTTGTCTTTATAGATATGCTCATTTGTCATGCGATACTTTCTTTACAGCTTCTTCATATACTTAATAATTTGTATTATTCCATTGTATCATGTGCTTCTAAAATTTTCACAAGTATTACATATGTATCATATGACTTATCCAGATATATTACCTAAATATATCTCTATAGTGCAAGGTCTTAACCTATTCTTGTTATAATAAGGTTCTAATCACCTCATACTTCTAAAACATTTTCAATGCTTTTGATAGATCTATTAAGTCCTGTGCTTTTGCTAAGAATTGGCTTTCAATCAATTCTTTTGTTTTCTTTTTTCCTTTGAGAATAATGTAGTCATGTCTTTCAATTTTTTCAATCTGCTTTTAATAGTTGTAGGTTCTGAATCAACATCTACTGCTCATACCTGTTTTCTAGTTTCTGATTCTATATGCAACTCCTGATCATGTCATCTTTTAATCATTCTGTTGAAATACTTTTAAGACCATAATTCTATGTTCTATACATTAAGTAACTTGATTAGTAATAACAAAGTACCTTTTTTTTTATTTCTATACATATTTTATTAATATCAAAATACATTTAGTTTGTAGTTTATCATAAAAAAATCATTTTATTTGGGTTCAAGTACCAACACATGTGGTAGGGTCATTGCATTTCAATCCGAGCATGATAGAGAATGTAGTAACAATGATATAGAAACAATAGTAAGAACGTAAAAATAATGTTATAAAAGCTACACCGAGAATGCTAAGGTGAAGACGTAAAATTAAGGATGTAGCTCTTTTAGTATTAACTGCATAGTGAACTATTTAACTGTAGGAATTTCTAAATCTTCTAGTAATGGTTAAAAATTTCTAACATTATTAATTCCCTATAAAAAGTCTCATCTATTTTGATAATGAATAATTATTCAAAAAACCATAAATTCTCCATTAAACAATTCTAATTGTTTTTAGATAATAATATAATATTATAAAAATAATGAATTTTCAATAACAATTTTTTGACAATCTCAATAAACTTGAATATTTCAAAAATAGAGTGCCTTTAAATTTTTTCCTCATTATTGTAATAATTATTAAAAATTACAAATTCTCCATTAAAACTTTCCATTACCTAGGCAATAATCATATTTTCTGAAAAATATGAATTTCCACTAAAGATTTATTTTTATTTTAAAATAAAAAAATAATCCAAGAAAAAAGAAATACAATTTATTAAAAATTTCTAAAAGAGTAATATATATATCATTACCATCATCATCATTATTTTCTATAATAAAAAATTGAAAATGTAAAAATTATACATTACATTATATTACAAAAAGGGAAAAAAAAAAAACTAAAAATCTACATAACGATTGATATTCTAAAAGTACTTCAATATTTTGTAAGTGAGGTTACTATTGATGATTAGTCACATGTAGTGCACATGTAAATTGATCTTGGAGACTACTTGATTTGATGATACGTATAAGAATGTGATAAGAAGAGATATAAGATGGGGAATAGGCGAGCTTGATGTCTCATGATGTACGTGTGATCAAGATAATGTAGTAAACTCAAATGTTCTTGAGAACATTGTTTGATCTTTTCGGAAGGAGTTTCCACAGAGTTTTCACATTTGTCACTAATCTTGAAAGTGTAAAGTGATTCCTAAATAAGAGAATTAGGCTCATATTTATAGATTTTGGAGGCTAATCTTACTTATCCAATCAACTAGAGATTTGTTGTTAGTAATCGTCAAATCGCTTTTGATGATCCAATAACTCATATCAATCCTTTCTTTTATATGGACATGAGTTGTGGTGGATCTTGGTTATAGGCTTAGGCTTGGGATTGGATTTAAAGAAGCCTAACTTCATAATAAAAAAACAAGTTCCTAAAATGAGGCTCATTTTAACACTTTTAAGGCCCATGGAAGCTTAATAAAGCTAAATAAGCTTTGGAAGGCTTCCTTTAAGTCTATATTTTGTGCATGAGTGATAAGTGTGTGAAATTACATACTTATCTAAAGAATTTTTCTAATAATTATTTATGATTCAATAGATTTTTGAGCAAAAATGTATGAATTTTCATTAAATCACAAATAATTTCTTAACACAAGTATAATTCATATTTTTGTGTTTTGATGCTCAAAAGTAGCATATATTTAAAGAATTTAAGCTCTTCATATTTGATCTAGCAGTTCTTGGGGCTACCATGTAATGGTAGTCCTAATTCAAGAAGCCAAAAACGAAGAAAAAAAGTAAAAAAAAAAGGAAACTTGGAGTTAGAACTATCAGCATAATAGTCACCCTATCTATTGTCAAGATTGTACGTTGAACAAAATAGAATCAAGTTGCAATACTAGAACGATATATCGATAGGATGCCATCGAGCTACCGTCACAACAGTATACTTGACTCCTAAAGCAAAAACGCACCGTTTCATTAAAAGAAAAGAGGAGAAGTACTTAACACATGTCTACGGTCATGATAGTACCATTGCTTACTGTCATGCCGATAATGTGTTAATGTAAAAACTTCTTCTTCTTCTTTTTCTATAGATTTGGCTTTGTAATTTCTAGCGTTTAGGGTACTAGTTTCCGCCACTCTCTCTTCTTTAGGTTATCTTAGGTTACTTTATCATGGTTTTATGATTTCTATGAAGTTTTCTTGTATTTTCATGATTATAGCGTAAACTTTTAGTGGATTTTACCTCTTTCTAAGGTTTAGGTTTATGGATATAGAGATTGTTAGGAAAATCTTAAGGAACTCCATTGTTAAGGTTAAGGAGCTCGATTTTGTAATGTTTCTCATGCTTTTTTCATGCTTAATGCAATGTTTATTTTCATGTTCATATATATTATATGTTGAATATTTATTCTCCATGAATATAATAAATAAAGCTTATCATGTTTACAGGTAGTGTGTAAACATAATAAAGTAGTTATAGCTATTGATATTTTTGTATTATGATAGTATAAATTTAGAATTTTACTTAGTTTTATAGTGTAATTAGGTAAAACTTAAGTGTTAGGTTAATATCGAGCTAGATAACGTTTCCTACACATGGGGCCTTCTCCTTTGTTATCCTAATAGGGTCTAGATACTATTCGAAAACCTCGAATAGAACCTAAGATCCCTAATTTGAATGGGTAATTCTTGAGAATTAGGACTTAAATCCTTGTATTCACCTAGAGCTAAAAATTGGTTGGAGTGAAAAATCAATTTTGATATAGTTATTTAAGTAGTGACTGGACTTGAATAGCTAGTTGATAGTGTAGATGAAATATTGAGAATACAATACTCTTGCTACATGATAGAATTTACAAAACGAGAGTTGGATAAATTCTATTAGTGTGAATAAAATCCGTATTTAAACTATCATAAATACTCTAATAGTATAGCCACAACGATCCTAAATGATTGTTTACCCATTGTTCATACATCTTTTATAGAGAAATCCACATCCCAATACCGAAAAATTGCTAAAATTCACACTTAATTCCATTGTAGTTTTTACTTCTATTTAAATAACTTATGTGTTTTTTCTCTTAAAATTGCTCAATCGGTTATCTAAATTAGAGTAGAAATAGTAGAATCCAGTATTTAGTTATCTCTCTAAATTTTATTCTTTCCTTTACCACAAAATACAACCTTAGTTACTCTCCTTGTATTATTAGTGGACTAATATGCTTGCCGTTTGTTTGTGGTTTCTACTAAAATTTATTCATTTCTATTTGCAAGCAAGTCCATTGGTAGTATAGCATTCTACTATTTTAAAAGGTGGTAAATTCTTATTTTTGCGTAACATTAGTGGAAGTGAGATCACAACACTAATGAGATAATCAAACAAAGCCGTGAGAGAAAGAACTGGTCTAGCGATCCCTATTCTGAGCCAATTATACCAAATCTCCCTAAAACATTCCTAATTAGGTCTCGTTTCCTAAGCCTTGTTAGTAGCCCATTAAATCGATCCATGACATTACCTTTTGCCAAAAGCTTAACTACTGAATTGATTCTCCACATATTTTACATAAATTACACCTAAATTTAGTAATTAATTCAACTAATGAAATTTTCAAAAAACATAGACAATGAACAAAAAGGAAAAGAAAAGTTCTGCCTATAAACACAAATTTGGTTAAAAAAAGAAAAACAATCACAAATATCTAAAATTTATGTTAAGCAGCCAAATTACTTCATATAATCCAACAACCATACAGTAAATTTGCAATATTTAAATGCAATTGACAAATAAGGCTTACTTACATAAGCCTCCTTTTCAAATGCATTATTTGCTCAAATTAATACTTCTTACAAATATCTACCTACAAAACGATACATACACATATTATTTTGCATTTTATGGAAGGGAGAAAAAAGAAAAAAAAAAAAAACTTGAGAACAAAACAAAGGAACAAGACATAAGGAAGAAGAAGAGAAGAGGGAAGAGATTAACTATACTATTCCAATCAAAAGCTACATTTCTTGAATTTAGCATGAAGTTATTACTCCCTCAACATTTACAAGACCTTATTTAAAAATTCAATAGGCTTTTTTTCCCCCTTATTTGAGTAGACCAGGATATCATCTATAAATATTATTATGGACTTATCTAGGTATAGCTAGAGTAATATTTATCAAAAAAAAAAAAAAAACTTTATTTGTTTCTTTAAGTGCATAAGAGAAAGAACTTATGTTAGAGTTGTATTATTTTTTAATATACAATGAAACCTTACCTTGATAAATGAAAAATTTTGCTGCAAAGCGAAATAATCGGCGGGTACTTAAGCATTGAAAGATTCCTCTATCAACATCAAACATGCTTAAAAGGAAAAAGCCCGTTGGGACATAAAATATTGCTAATTATTTTTTACCAAAAAAATCTAAATATTGATACTAGTTACTCAACAATTGCAATAAATACTAAAATTAAGTGTTTTCATCACTCAAATTCAATTTAATGAATATATTTATTATAATCTATGACTTCATTAATTTAAGTAAAAAAACATGATTATTGAAGGAATTTATAAAATAGGTAAATTTATGAACTAGAGAACTATATTTTATTCATTCTCCAACAACATAGGAGATAAACTTCTATCTACTAATAGCTAACAAATAATATCTCACTTGAACAAAAAAAAAAAATAAAGGAATATCAAAAGAATAATAATGTTTCCAACACAAAAAATAATAAATTACAATAAAATTTCCTAATTTTCTTACAACACCCTCAAGCTTAGGATGTAATATCTATTATTCAAAGCATGCATGTGATATCTATCAACCGTTGCTTGGGTAGGACTCTTATAAGGATGCTAGACTCTTATCATGGGCAAAAATATGTTGCAACTTTGTTCCTCCATCTTCAATTTTTTATTTAGTAAACTTGTTTCATTCAATCATGTTGTATAAGGTTCTTTACAATGCTTGAGGCAGACTTGTTATCATTGAAGAGTGGAGTATGCTCAAACTTGATGTTCATATCATGCAATTAACATTGAAGCTAAATACTTTTGCAGATTGTAGGAGTAATGAACCTATTTTTAGCATCAGCACTACTTCTAGCCATTACTAATTACTTATTGCTTCTCTAAGTCATAGGCTAGTTTTGTACAATATCCAGAGGTAGACTTATAATCAATTGCAATTCTCATCTATAAACACCTTAATGTTTTGATATTGAGTTTTTCTCATAATGAGCCCCTTACTCGATGTTCATTTCAAGTAGCATAAGATGTGATTAAGCACATCCATATGGTGTTTAGTAGGAATATGTGTTACATGGCTCACAAAACCAATAGGATAGGTTATGCCAGGTTGGGTAAAAAATAAATAAAATAACCTTTCCACAATTCTTTCTTGGTATTGACCTTTATCCGTTGGCATATCATTTTTAGGATTATAACTTTTCCAATTTTGAGGTAGTGGGGGTATTCATATGTTTACAACCTAATTTTCATGTTCCCTTAAGCAACTCTATGATATACTTTCTTTATCTACTAAAGATTCCTTTTTTGCTTCGAGTAATCTCCATTACCAAGAAGAATTTTAATTCACTAAGCTCTTTAGTTTTAAATTTTATTTTGATTTTCTGTTTAAGCCAATTAATTTCTAGAATATCATCCACATATACAATCAAGATCAACTTTTATCCAATCCCCCTAACTTAATAAATAAGGTATGCCTTGCTTGTCTTTTCATATGTCCCAATTGAATCATTTTATCACTAAATCTTTTAAACCATGCTCTCGAAGACTACTTCAACCCATAAAAAGATTTACTGAGCTTACATACCTTTCTTATATTACTACATAAATCTAGGAGGAAGTTGTATATAGATCTACTCTTCTACCTCTTTATTCAAGAATACATTTTTTTTTTTCCATCTCTAACTGATATAGAGGCCTCTTTAAATTAGTTGTTAACGACAAAGTACCCTTAACAGAATTCAACTTAGATACAAATGCAAACATCCCCTCATAATCAATGCCATGGGTTTATATGTATCCTTAGGCTACCAAACAACCCTTGTATCACTCCATACTACAATCTGACTTATATTTTATATCAAATACCTATTTACTACTAATTGCATTTTTTTCCCTTGCGTAAGTCTACAACAGTCCATGTATTATTCTAAAGCAAAGCATTCATCTCTTCTAACATAGCTTACTTCCATTTTAGATTTTCTATGACTTCATGGATATTCCTTAGTATTTCTTTAGTATCAATTCTTTTTGAACATTCCTTATACTCATGAGATAAATTTGAATAAGTTATGTTGATAAGGATTCTAGTTTTGAGCCTATTAGGACCCTAGGCAACCTAAGGTCTTCATATTCTTACATGTTAGCCTAAACCCCTAACCTAGTTTACCAACTCACTTATATGTAAGTAGAGTCTTCGTGACCTAGAGAAAGAGAGCACAGATCATGCAAAAATAAGTTGGGAGAATCTTAGATAGGTTGGGAAAAGTAGTTGATGAGTTAAGGATCCATGAGTTCAACCAAAAGCGCTTAACTGCTAGACATTTGAATTTAGATATGGGCATAAGCAGTTAAGAGGTAGCTATATGGGTAACTACCCATTATCCCATGCTCCTAGAAAGTTAGCAAGTTATCCAAATAGAGATCTAAGCCATGTAAAGATAACACAATGGTCCAACACCAAAAATTGCCACAAACCTACTATAAATAAATCAGAATCATGTACTAATAAGCTCGTTGGCTATTTTTTTACTACCCATGAATCTTACCTTTTCTCCTTTGCTGTTCTTATTCATACTTAGGAATCAAAGTGACTATGCTAGAGTCGCATTGGCTCCCCCCATTCTTTTTGTAGGCCTATACACAACTCACCAATTACATCTCAAATTCCAAAATTTTACTGTCAACAGTATGACGCTGTTTGTTTCTAATACCCACAATGGTAACTAAGAACAAAGGTAAAGATGATAACGTCAGTTTGGGTTTGGGTTTTGGGAGGTGGGGAAGAAGGGGAGGGTGGTGTGGTTTTGGGGTAGGGGCTAATACCCCTCATATGGCTCAGGGTGAACAATAGACAAGTAATAAGAGGCACTTCATCTAAGGCTAAGCGAGCCTTCACCCCAATAAAACCTTAGCAATTTGAATCTATGCACATTGCAAATTTAGAGTTGTTATGTACACAATTTGCATAAGAGTTGAGAGAAGTTAAGGCATATAATATAGAGTTGAGAAGGAGACTCGATGAGCGCAATTATACATCTTCGATAATACCATCTTTGGATGAAGTAAGTGATGATGTCCAATTTGTCTTAAATGACAAGAACCATTGTCATATGTGTGGAAAGACCCCTATGGTGGGTAATGGTAATTAGCAAGCACTTATTGGTGCTCTTGCTAAAAGAGTCCCCCAACCACATCCAGGGATAAGTTCAAAGATCCTCACTAGATGCCATTATGTGCTCTTGCTCATGATTACATCCCTGCTCCACAAGAAGGAAAAATTGAGCATATAGTTGCTTAAATGCCATAGAAGACTATTATAGATATGAGTTTTTAGGATTTAAAAGAATATATTAAGAAGCTAACTTAGGAGGGAAGTTTGAAGAACGCAATTGGTCAGAAGGGTAAGAGATTGAGCCCTTTTGTGCAAGAAATTTTAGAAGAAGTTCTTCCCTTAAGTGTTAGATCATCTCAATTTGATAGTTGTGATGGAAAGAAAGATCTAAATGATCATCTCAACACTTTCTACACTCTAAAGGACTTGTAAGAGCTTTTTGATGAGATAGTGTACAAAAGATTTCCTTCAACTTGAGGAAAATGGCAAGTAATTGGTTTAATTCATTGAAAGCAGCTTCAATATCTTCTTTTGATCAACTCGCTGATGAGTTCCAGTAGTACATTTTGGCAAGCAAACCCCTTGCAAAGGATTCCTCATTCTTAACATCTATTTGGCACAAGCCAGGGTAGAGCATCATAAACTTTGTTCACCGTTTCAACCAGCTGATGATAGAGATCACAAACTGTGATACAAGTGTTATGCTTCAAGCGATATATCGACGAGTCAAGGAGAACTCACATTTTTTCAAGTCTTTGGCTAAGCATCCACCAACCTCCTTAAATGAGTTTACAATGAGGTTTGAGAAGTTCATTTGATAGGAAGATTTGATGCAAGCTCATAGGGAACTAGAGAAAGAAAATTTTGACAAGAAATTGAGGAAAGAGAAGCTCTTTGTGATGGATCACCTAGGTTAGAGGTTTGATAGAATAAGGCGCAATCTTTCTACGAAGAATTCAAATAAATATTGTGATTTTCATTGCAATTATAGGCACAACACTAATGAGTGCATCTAATTGAAGAATGCACTCGAAGATGCAGTTTAAAGAGGTTATTTGAGGAAATTTATTACAAATAAGGAGAGGATAAAGTGACTTACTTAGAGAAGGAGGCTTAATGATCAATAACCATAGAGCGAGGAAAGGAGGGATGGTAATAGTAATAAGATAGCTTAGGATAATAATGAAGCTAATAACTAAGCTCGTAGGGGAGTAATTGATGTTATTTTCGAAGGACCATAAGGAGGGAGTTGGTTGAGCACCTTAAGCTCTACTAACACCTCGAGTGATCAAGGATTAAGCATCTAAGGTAAAAAGCATAGAGTTGATTACATAGTTGTTTTTCCCCATAAGGATATGCAAGGGATTCAATTCCCTCGTGATGATGCGTTAGTTAGTGTCAAAGTAGCCAACTTTAATGTTAAAAAGTTCATGGTGGATATTGGAAGTTCCACAAATATGATCTTTAAATATGCTTTTGATCAAATGCAATTGAAGTTGGAAGATTATAAGATATAGCCTTATAAGTACAACCTATGTGGTTTTAATAATCAATCAATGAAGGTTGAAGGAGTTGTTACATTGTCTTTGCAGATTGGCAATGATGAGAACATTGCTACAAAAGAAGTGGATTTTGTAGTCGTAGACTCCCCATTACCATATAATGGAATCATGGGATGACCATTTATAAACATTTTTAAGATGGTTATATCCACTATGCATTTGAAGGTAAAGTTCCTAACCCCAACTAGAATTGGAACCTGTTATGGCAACCGATAATTGGTGAGGTCTCGATATTTGAAAGAATTGAAGGGAGATCAAATCTACCATATTGAGCAGAGTTCGAATCATCCACCAGTTGGGGTGTATGACTCCTGAGCTAAAGGATCATCCACCAAGTCTTCACTCAATTGAATGGTCACAATCTCTTTTGCTAGTATGTTACTAGCAAAAGAGATTGTGACCATTCAACTAAGCGAAGACCTAAGTAGAGCACGAACATTGGAGCAAGTATGACTCCTAAGCTAAAGGATCGCATTGTGAGTTTTCTCTGAGCAAATAGGAATTTGTTTATGTGGTCTTCATTTGACATACTCGACAATCTAGAAGAAGTCAAAACTCACGAGCTCAATATAGATCCAAATGCCAAGGTAATTTAGCAAAAGAAAAAGCACTTTACCTTAATGAGGCAAGCAACAATAGAGGAGTAAGTTCAAAGGTTACTCAAAGTGGGCTTTCCAAGAGGAGAGCCATACTTGACCTGGTTTGTTAACCGCGTGCCAGTCAAGAAGGCCAATGGAAAGCGATGTATGTGTATCAATTTTGGGACAAGTTTACCCATGCTTGGGTCTATGCTAGTAGAAGTATGATATATAGGCCAAAAATGGGTTTAGCTAATTGAAACAAGATTTACTAAGCAATATATACCATGTATATACATATACATTGAGTAAGTGCTAATTAAGTTTGGATAGGTGATAGTGGTAGTGATAATAAGTAGTTTCTTAAAAAAAAAAAATTACCATCTACATTTGGCTAATGCTTTCACATATAAAAATATTTTACCCACTATTTATATATACATCACATGTTTAACCCTAATCAATCTTTTCCTAGGTAATAAATTGTGGATATTACATACAAGACCGAGAGGTCAAATAGCAAGAGTTTCATGCTATTAGGAGTTAGAATTCTTGTAAATATCTTCCATTTCTTCGGCATGACAAACTGAAAACAAAAAAGAGCCATCAGAGCTCCTATTCATGGTTTGATCATACACAAGGAAGGAAAAGGGTACTGAAGAAATATATAACACAAGCTTCCCATGTGCTCCTTTATCAAATGCATTTATGGCAAAGAGTTTGATATGTACTTGAACTAGCTTCTTAATGTCAGTGTCATCCATCAGAAACACTAGTTTGGAGTGTACTATTAAATATTACGGCTCCAGTTCCTCG
Organism: Lumnitzera littorea; assembly: GCA_024138015.1. Classification (NCBI taxonomy): domain Eukaryota; kingdom Viridiplantae; phylum Streptophyta; class Magnoliopsida; order Myrtales; family Combretaceae; genus Lumnitzera; species Lumnitzera littorea. Next base: position 75,606,908 of record JAMXBB010000007.1, read on the forward strand.
GATAGTCATTACGTGTCTTCTTAGTGTAGGGAAAATAGATTAGATACTTGCATGCAATTACTCTACGGGCCACAAAATAGTACATATGCAAGCTGGCTCGAAAACATCCCTAGTTTAGGATGGCTTTGTCTTTTCGAAAAACACATGGAAACTATCATAATTCGATGGCTGCTGCATTTAATGAGACATGAGGTCTAGGGTTTATCCCGAGAGGGAAAAAAATAATATAGACCGAAAAAATATTCTATCTTATCAATATATTATAAATTTAAATAAATAATATATAAATATCAATTATACTATATAATCTTTAAAAAATACCGAAAAAATATTCTATCTTATCAATATATTATAAATTTAAATAAATAATATATAAATATCAATTATACTATATAATCTTTAAAAAATTGCTATCTATTTTTCATGAGTTAAAAATTTTATTATTTTTTGCACGTCATTGATGCTTCTATATAGTATGTTACTATTATTTGAAATATTTTCTCGTATCCAATATATACTTCTGGTTGAAAATGTCGTTACCGCCTCCGAGGACCACAATTGAGGCTGAGACTTGTTGCATGATAAGAGCCAATACTTTCTCCTCACAAAAATATAGGTGATTAAACCGTTGCTTAGGTTCCCTAATAATTGACCTTAAAGCAGCCTTCAAATAATTGCGGACATAGTTGAGGATGCATGCTAGCATTGATCATTAATTAATGCATTACATTGATCTTACAAATAATAAAAAAAAAATTTAATACTAATATGTTACATAAATAAATAAAAAATATGTAAGTATTAATAATATTTAAATATTTTAAAATAAAAGAATTTATTTTTAAAAAAAATATTAATTATATATTCATATATCAAAATTTTATTAATATTTATATATTATTTATTAATTTACATGATACATTAATATATCTAATGGTAAAATTTGGAATCTAGGATAACGACTTTGCTAAATGACTAGACGTCTGTTCATTATTTGTCGCTAATATGAGTACTCCCTTAGTTTTAATCAGCCTACATTATTGTTTCCTTTCAATCTTCTATTTTTCGGCTACACACGGTACTGATATGACTTGACTCGCTGGATAATTGCAAACTACACCATAATATTGTGTGTCAGATGAGAATAGATGTTCTAAAGTTTAAAATCGTGCTTTTATTTCCCCAAATTTGTGAGATTGGACCTCCTAAATTTCATCAGTGTGCTTTTATTTCTCTATAGCTTGTGAAACCATGCATACACATCTTCAATTTGTCAGTAGAGCTCAACAACCATTGCTAAAATGATTATAAAATAGCAATAGTTTTGAAATCTATGGTTTCAAAAGTTACTGGGGATAAAAGCACCTTCTGAGTTTCAAGGAATCTATTCACAATGGGTTAATGGTCTTGAGAATGTATTCTAGATTTGCTCTGCAAATACTAATATTCTGTCGATATTCACGAGAATACGCTCTATAGCTGAAATCTTGCCAAATGCAACAATTTGCTCTTTACTTGCTAACATCTTGCAAATGGATCTTTAAAACTAAGTTCATGGAATTGGATATGAAAATTTGGATCAAAATGTCGAATATTGCAAAGTAACATACGAATGACGAAGCTTCATTGAAGCTTATATTTTGAAATTGGCATGATCCAACTTAGTGAATTTGGCAAGAGACTTATGTCTGAATTTCGGGAAAGACGATGCTTGGATCCTGAAATTTTTCATATGAAATCAATTAAAGGCGCTGGATCCATGCAATAGTATGAACAAGAACTTTACCTTATCATATATATGCTATAACAACATTAAATATATTAATGAGGAAGCAATGAAATGTATTTATTCTTCAAAATGCTTGGATTGAGCATTTCAATACCAATTTGAAATGGATTGTAAGTCTTTATAATTTTGAAGATAACGAAATATATCAGGTGTCATTTCACTTATTATCAAGAGAAAATATGAAATATACAAGTACATCTTGTATAAAAAAAGGTGGAACCATAAATTGTGAAAACTGAACTATAAACATAGTTGTAAAGGATGAAAGTCTCAATGTAGTTGGTTTGAAATACACATATAACACCTCGGGAACCTAATGGGCATCACAACCTATCACATACCTTTCCTAACAAAGGACATGCTAAGGAAATAAAACTCCATAGGACCAACCCAACCTATAATTTCATAAAATTCAGGATCATATCTCCAAATAAATTCACTAAGGGAAGTGAGCAGAAACATCCATCTACTCATCATCATCGTAAACCTAAAATCAAGTCAAGTGAGAACAAAATATGGAAGTTAACCCTCTTCCAAACACCAACTCAAAACATGAGTATTAGCGAGGTGTCTAAAATGCTCCTAGAATCAAAACAAGTATACATGACAACTAGAATGAGTCTATCGCTCACAAGAAATAGCAACAACTCAAGATCATTGTTCAACAACCTGCTCACATCAAGTCTTCAGAATATATCTAGTGTCCCCCAATAAATCCATCAAATCCCCTAACCTCTCTCTAATCAGCATAAAAATATAAGTAATCCACTCAGTCCTCCTCTTAGAACCCATCTACAAAAAGCTCCTTATATATGAATAATCATCACTTCCTATGCTTGAAAAAGGAAAGAATGGGATAAACCCTAGTACGTAGCACACCAGCACATACAAATGCTAATACTAATCATATTGAATGCATGTAATGCAAAAAAATAAAAAATAAGCAGTTGGTTATTATCTTGTGTATTAGCCAACAAGCATCATAAATGTACTCATGACCAAGCCCCACCATGATTTCTTATATATATGTATATTTATGTATATAGAATATAATATAAATCTTTTAGTTTACTACATATGTACCATAGTGTCGGTCAAGCTGAGACCACAACAACTATGAACAAGGAACCATGAATAACCTAGATCTAACTATGTTGTCTTAACTTGCAAGTCCATAGGAGAAACCTCACATAAGATTAGTAGTGGCCCACTATATACGAGAATAAGTTGGGAAAGTACAACCAACAAAACACAATCTTAAGTTGGATATGAGTTAGTCTAGTTTGTTTCATTATAACCTAACATGTACAAGCATCAAGCACGCACTATGTACTTAAGATGCTAAACACAATAACAAGTCCAAATGAGAACTAATTAGCAAATGAAACTAAGTACTCGACCAAAGAAATAATAAGTTCAACTTAGTTCCTTCATCTTTTCATTCATTTGTACTATTACAAGATCTTAACCCTACTCAATAATATTGCTTAACCTTTCTTCATATTCAATCCTACTAATATGGCTATAGAACCTCCTTCAAGTAATATCCAATTTTATCAATCCCATAGGCAAGACCAACTAAATCATTCTTCTCCTTCAATCTATTCATTAGAGCAACTACACAATACTTCTAAGAAACTTAAGTATTTTAAACAAAGATTGAATCTTTTTAAAGTAACAAGTTAAAGAAAACTTAGTGAAGGATTAAAGGTTGAAAGAACATTGAAAAACAAAGGGGTCTTGGATAGAGGATGGCATTGGAATATTGTAAAAGATGGCGTTCGAACACCATAAGGGGGTCCATTACAAAAACTTGACATAAGGACACTAGCTATCAAGGAGTCCAATTCCTACGTTGTCTTTCATTCTATTTACCCATTGGATTTTTACGTATAGAATCATTCTTCTTCTTAGCTCTGGGACCTTCTTATCAACTATCTTTTGAGACTTCGTAATTGAAGTGAGATCTAGTTACAAGTTCAAGGTCTCTAAGTTCACTATGTGGACTTCGGGCTACTATAATCTATGATCCCATTTTGGCACAAACTTCTTCAACGTTGGGACATGAAAGATGTTATGTACTCCTTCTAACTCTATTGGCAAGGCTATCTTATAAGCCACCTTTCCAATTCTCTTAAGTACCTCGAATGGATCAATGTACCTTAGACTTTGTTCTCTACTTAATCCAAACCTGCCTACACTTATTCTTTTGTCTACATAGCTTTTTTGTTTATTTTATGCTACTAACATCCTTTGTTTGATTAATCTAAACTTATCAACAACTTCTTATACCTTTTTAGTTCCCAAAAGTTGCATTTCTCCCACTTCATCCCAATGGTTAGGTGATTTGCACTTCTTACCATACAAAGCCTCATAAGGCACCATCTAAATCATCGCCTAATAATTGCTATTATAGGAGAATTCCACTAAAGGAAGGTACACATCCATGTTAAACTTAGAAGTTTTCATTTTGTAATTTTGATGAGAACAAATAATTAATCAAATATTACTTCAAAACCGATTTATGAATTCTTACAAGAACTATATCCTTTAAGGAAATGCAATTAATCTAGCGATTACCTTTGTAAATTATTAAGAACTGATTCTATCTTTTAGCGAAAGAAGAAGAAGTAATCAAGCACTATTCAAGTGCATCTTTTGGCTACTCTTTCTTGAACCATCCAGCTAGTTGTGCTAAAACCATTCCTTCAGGTATTCTGTGAATAGTAGCAAGACAAGGACTGTATGGCTGATTGCTCATGAACTGACCGGCTGGTTGATGAAGGTCAGTAAGCCCTGTTGAACTGTGCAACCGGTTGCCCATAAATTGTTCGGCTAGTTGATAAAGGTCAGTAAGCTTAGTTGAACTGTGCGATTGGTGATTTGAGAACCATTCGATTGATGACATCAATTGAACAGACCATCCGGTTAGTTCCCCTTGAACCGTCTGATTGGTCCATATAGAAACTAACCGTTACAGTGCATTTAATGCAGATTGTACAATACCAAAGGTTGGATTTTTATGAAGGCATATAAATGTGACTTTGTGAGTAGATAAAAGACAATTAATAGAGATATATTCTTGTAATTATTCCACTTGTCTACTTGTACTTAATTCCAATTGTCTTGTGCTCATAATTTGTAATCCTTGGTAAACTCTAGTGTAGTGCCAAGCTTCATATTTACAACTTCTACTTAAGAGAGCACTACACTAAGTGTGTGTAAGTTGTTAGGTTTGCGAGATCAAAACTTATTAGAGATTAGGTATAGGCACTTGTGCCCTTGAGATTGATATTAACAAATTCATGTGTGAAGACCTTGATCAAGGCATTAGGTGATCGTAGAGAGTAGGAGGCAATTCGAACTCCATGCTAAAATTTCGAGCTTGATTTCTCTAGCTTTATCTCTTTTATTTTCAGTACGTTTCATTGATTTATTATTATCTTAATTTGTCTCATTGTTAGTCTATGTCAATACTGTATTCTCTTAGTTCCTTAATTTAAAGAAATTGGTGTTAAAAGTAAAATGAAATACTACACTAGGAACTCAAGAGTGGTGAAGGGGTGTAGTAAATTGAGTTCAATGCCAAATTCAATCTAAATTTCTATCAAAATCAACCACGTAAGCTCTCAACATGTCTTTAAGTATTTAAATAATTCTCTTAGATTGTCCAATTGGTTTAGGGTTGAAAAGTTGTATTGAATTGAATCTTTATACCTAAAGCATTTTATAGACTTCTTCAAAATTTGCTAACAAATCAAGTATCTCTATTGAAGGTTATTGACACTAATGCTCTATGAAATCGAACTACAGGTTAGATATAGTCTTTTGCTAGCCTGACTAATATATAACTCATATTGATTAGAATGAAATGAATCAACTTGGTCAATCTATCCACTATTATCCAAACCGTATCATGCTTGTCCTTAGTCTTTGGAAGATGAGTACCAAATCCATGATTATGTGTTCCCACTTCCATTTGGGCACTAATATATGTTGCATCTCACCTATTGACTTCTTATGCTCAAACCTAACCGTTTGATATGTTGGGCATTGTAAAACAAACTCAATTACCTCATGCTTCATATTCCTCTACCAATAGTGGCCCTTTAAATCTTTATACATCTTACTACCACTAGGGTCTATTAAATATGCTGAATGATCAGCTTCCCTTAATACTTCCTCTTTCAACTTCGAACTTTTTGGTAAACATGATTTAGTTCCATATCTTAAGATCCCTTTAGTATCAATGTTAAACTTAGGTGTCATCCCTTATTATATTTTGTTTTCTAGGTCTCGAATCTCAACATCCTAGGATTGTTCTGCTTTAATTCGATCCATTATAATTAGCTGGATGTGCAAACTTGTGAATTTTGCCCCTACTTCTCTTATCACAACTTACAAATCAAACTTGCACATATCCTCAAGTAAGTACCTTTATGTGATAATCAATGTAGCAATGTTACCTTACTTCTTTCTGTTAAGTGCATTTGCCACCATGTTTGCTTTTCTCAAGTGGTACTATATATCAAGAAACGAAAGGTTTTGAGATGTTAAGTTGCCTAACATGAATTTACATAAGTTAAATCTTCAAAACTTATCTCAATCCCTACTAATCCTTCCTTAAGCTTGATTATGGGTTGACCTTTAGTTTTCTACAAATCGAGGAGGAGATTAGTTTATATTTAGACAAGGTTAGAGTTTTAGTAATGGAGGTTACTTAAGGAAGAGTAAGGTTTTATTAACTCATTAAAAAGATCAAAATACCCTTGCTTTTGAAAACATTTTCTCTTGGCATTACAATACACTTGTTTTTTATAAAGATCGATATTAACATGGTTCAAGATCTAACCTCATAAGTAGATATATTTAGATAATATATCTATCTTATGATGAGTTTTGGGAACAAAAAATGTAAATTTTATGCATTAAATTTATCTATGGGTTTTATTCAAGTTTGTTATAAAGCATTTCAAGTTCAAATATCATAATGATGTTTCAAGTTTTGTGGAAAGGCTTTGCAAATATTCAAGTTAGTTTAAAGTCATATTCATCCATTCATTTCAGACTAAAATTTAGAAATGAATGAGGATTATGAGAAGATATTGTGGATGAAGTATCATGCCTCGAAGCGACAAAGTCGTCACGGCCCTGCCATGTAAACCATTCTAAGATAGAAGTTAGCTTTATAACCGCTATCTTAAACCTAATTTACACAAAGCGTCTACGACTAACCCACTTTAAAGTAAATAGTTCATAATTTAAATAAATTATTAACCTAAGAAAGTAAGAATATATATATATACACTAAAATTTAGTTATTATAGTTAACGTTTACAACGTTTCACCATAATCTATTTTTTTGTTAATACATTATTCAGAAATGAAAAATTCTAAGATAAAAGCTTAGACCTCAAAAATATATATCTGTTCTTCAAATGTTTTTCCTTACTCCCCAAGATCTAGTAGTTACTGATTTTAGAGTAGTTGTAAGTCGCTTCTTGGCCAGCATCTGCAATGACGTTTATAGGAATGTGAGCATCCACAACTTAGTAAGTTAGGATGGAGGACTTACAACTATACCACAAACACAAACAAGGTTATCAACCAACTTATTAAGTGTAATGCATGTTTTAGTAAATGCCATCGCACTCCAACCTGTTGTGAGATTAAAGAAATTACGCCCGTTCTAATCTGGGTTGAGGAGTTGCCGTTAATACAACAGCTTATGAGTAAACCTAAGATTGTGCAACAGAGACACCACTCCTCCTGCAACTACCTTCGAACCATTGACTTCACCCTTGTCGCAATCTCCTCACCTATCACTTAGTTCGACTAAGGATGAAAAAGGAATCCATTATGTTATCCAGTGTTATCCCTTTCGAAGGGGTTGGTATTTGGCTAGAAAATCCTAGGTTTCTCCTAATGGGTTGCCATACAGGTCTAATTATAATTACAGGTTGTATATTTAATTAAGTCCAGTTTAGGATGATCAATCATTTCATACAAATCATACATTACAAGCTAAGTAGCAAATAAAAAATCATATTATCAGCTCAAAATAAGCACAATCAAGTATAATTTTAAGCCTCTAAAATACAATACTATATTAATCCCAACTTACCTTAACTCCTCGCTTGCCCACTCATTAGAGATCTAACTCACTCAGGCCATCGCCAAAATCATCTCTATAACACAAACGTGGTTTCAGTTTTTTATATAACTATTATAGGTTAGTTTTATTCTATAATACTTATTATTATCTTTTGTTTAGGGCTTAATATACCTAATTATCTAGGTCTTCAATCTTTTACAATTCTTCTTAAATCGTGTTAAGTTCTATTCCAGTTTTCGCCTCAATTTTTAAATTAGGTTTTTAACTCAGTTTTTTGTTAAAAATTTATATATATACCCTAAGAAATCATTCCAACCCATAATTTGAAATTAATTGCATTATCTTTAGATATCCTAAATATCATTTCTAGTCTCTAATTAGTGTTCTAGTCCGTGCAATACACTCGAATCCTAATTTAATTATCAAATTCACCCCCATTATGAGAAAATTTTACATTTTTCATATAATTACCCTAATTTAAGTTTCCTATCAAATTTACTGTATATTCTTATTATTATCATAATATCAATTCTAACCAATATTTTCCTAATTATTAATTTTGAAAAAGGTTTTAATTGTTTAAGTAATCAATTTAATCCTTTTTCTTGATTACTTATTCGAAACCTATATAGGTCATGAGTAGCTACCACCAATCAAGTGTTACTATCCTACCAGCTTGCACCATTACGTACCTCCCACGACACCATCATATACCATAAGTCTACATTAAGCATTACGACTCACTTAAACCAACATAGAACTTGAATTATAGAAGAAGCTCAAGTACTAAAGAAGTTAGACCTAATTTAACTAATTTAAATTGATTTAATTAGCATTAAGCCAAAGTTAGAATTTCCATATGAAATCCTTAAAATTCCTCTCTACTGACACTTAGGGATTAAGTAAAAATTGAGCCTGTACACTTTTCTTTTATAATTTTCTAGAAATTTATCATAAAGTTTCACAACAAAATGAACCAATGATGCTTGAATACAGGTATTCCCTAAACTTTAGATTGTGTCTTGTAACTTAGGCTACCTCGTATGTATTTTTTACAAATCTAGTTCCTTATGAACTAAGATCAACATACATGATAATCTCGTATCTACATTCTTTGTAAGCATTAACTTAATCATGGAACTTCCCAAGATTGACTTAACATTTATGAGCCCTCATGGATGGCCAACTATACTTACATAGCAATGTCATATGTCATTCTCATTAGACTCTACTATGAATCTATGAAAGGAAAACTCTCCTAACATTCAACAAATATACCCTTCATGTTTAAAACCACCAAATCTCTCTCTCTCTCTCTCTCTCTCTCTCTCTCTTTTTAGGTGTCTTAGTACTCCCTACACTCACTACAAACTCCTACTTACATAATGTTAGATACTAAAAATTTTCCATGTTAAATATCTCTCATATGATGGCATATTGTCATGTTTTTACTAAGGCCCTTATAAATAGGATGACATTCAATCCTCATAATTCCCCTTTGTTGATACTGATTCTTCCCTAAGACTTAAATCAATCTAAAATAAAGTGTACTTGATTTACTTATTCACATTCAGTTCCTTTTACACCACACTTTTGACCTCTTTTAGCCCTATTCTTAAAGAATCAATTAGCTCAAAATGCCAATAAGCTAAATACACTTGAACGACAAAGAGTAATCTAACCTAAACAGTTTGGATTAGCAATAGCCAACTTGGAAGAACTGTATATAACTTGTTAAGACCCCAATCAACCACAAAGAGTTTAAATTTAAACAAAGAGCGCAAGCAATTAGGCCTCTTATAAGAGTAACTACCTACTAATCACCATTACTCTAGCTATGTTCCTCAATACTAGGAAGTGGTATGAAATTTAAATATGAAACACATGTATGTTTTGGAGGCAAAAGCTATTGGGCAAGGAATGGTCTGTAACTATAAATAAAGCTTAGAAGGCTACCATAAGTTTCATTTAGACACTCCTTGCACTACTCACCTACATACATCTTTATTTCTTCTATCTTTCACTTACTTAGGCATTGTAGTAACTACGCTGAAGTCACCTTAACACCCCCTTAGCCTAACGTTCTCTCTTTTATAGAATTATGACTTGACAAATGTCCAATTACCTTGCAATACCAACTTTTACCAACAACAATTTGGCACAATCTGTTTTATAAAAACCTTATGATGACTAAGACAAGATCTACTAACTACAACACTTTAGAGGTAAGGGTGAAAGGGGTGGTAATGCCCCTCACACAACTCAAGAAGGAAGATCCCTACAACAACGTACTCTTAAAGTGCATCGAGTGGAAATTCGTGATCAAACTAGACGAGTACAAGACTAAAATGATGAAGATTCTCACATAGAGCAATTGGAAGATCTATGCACCAAATTTGCTAAAGAGCATGAGGAAGTTTAAGCCAATAATCGAGAACTAAGGAAAAAACTCAACAAACATGATGCTACCTCCTCCTCCTCCACTCCTTCACTAAGGGTAGTTGTATGGGGAGTTGATCCAATTGCTCATGAAGATGTAGTACGATAGTTACGTGGCAAAACTGCTATGGTGAATGAAACTGCCCAGCAATAGAGACAAGAGACCCATGTGGAAAAGGACTTTTAGCAAACGTTGACGTAGGCTCAGATTGCAAGACATGCTCAAATGTACATAGGAGGGAAGATCAAGCATCTAGCTACTCGTTTGCCATAAAAGGTAATAGTAGGTATGAGCTTACAAGATTTGGAAGAATACAACAGGAAGTTGGCAATAGACTTCCAAAAAAGAAGCAAATGCGAGAGGTAGGAAGTTGAGCCCATTTATTCAACAGATTGTGAATGAAGTTCTCCCATTAAGTGTTCGATTAACCTAATTTGACACCTATGATGGGAAAAAAATAACCTAAATGACCACCTTAACAAATTTAGTACATTGAAAGAGTTGTACAAACTTTTTGGTGTGATCGCTTTTAAGGTTTTTCCATCCACATTAAGGAAGTCGGCAAGCAATTGGTTCAATTCATTGAAAGCGACCTCTATCTCTTCTTTTGGTCAATTTGCCAATGAATTTTGGTAATGCTTCTTAGCTAGTAAGCCTCTTGCAAAAGATTCTTTGCTTTTGACCTCAACTAGGTAGAAGCCTGGGGAAATTATTAGAGACTATGTACACAAGTTTAACCAATTGATGATCAAGATTACCGTTTGTGACAAGAATGTAACATTTCATGCCATTTGCAAAGGAGTTACAAAAGACTTTGACTTCTTTAAATTTCTAGCTAAGCATCTACTAACCTCATTAGATGATTTTATTAAGAGGTCAGAAAAGTTTATATGCTAAGAAGATCAAATGCCACAAAATATTCTATGTAACCTAGATATTATCTTGTTTTGGTCAAATTTCATCAACCTATATATCTTGTTTCATTGTCCTTTTGTTTTAATGTAATTGTAACCTAATATTTAACAATAGAAATTTTCTCTCAATTACTTACCAAACCCAAATTTAGTTTGTTTGTAATCATTAGGAAATTCTATATATCCTAATTTCTTTTTAGTTTTATCTCTAATTATTTTGTTTATGATGCATAATGATTTCGAATTTCTTAATTTAATAAAAATCTGAATGATTATGTTGTTCTTTAGAGGCATGTTTTAATCACACTAGTCTTAATTTGTTCAAGTCTAATATTACACCATTTGATTTCTTCCCGGTGCATCACTTATGGATTTTATATCGTGGATTTTTAAATTCAATTCTCTAAATATGACTTATCACTCCCATTTAGTGGTTTATGGAATAAAAGAGAGAGACAGAGAGAGAAATTGGAGAAACATCACCAGGAGGATCTAAATTATTTCTATTTTTTTCTTTGGCCTTGGGACTTGTGTTTTCTTCTTTTTTTTATTTTATTTCAAGATCTTGAAAATGACTCAATATAGGACACCATGTCCGTTCAACAACTAGGAATTGTAATAGAAAGTGTAAGAACCCCATTTGAGCTTGTTGTTGAAAACCTAGTTAATAAAATAAAAGAAAAATAAGATTAAAAAAAGATCTTGAGACAAAAAAGATAGGAAAAATTTAGAAAATTCTAGTGTTTTTCCTTTTTCTTTTTTCAACTCAATTTCAATTATTGTTTCCTATTAACCGTCAGATATTGGCCCTTTTAGTGATTTAATTATCTAAATTGCTCTTGGCTTACAATTGCATTGTTGAGATGCCATATTCCACTTTGGCAATTGCAAGGAAAATAGAAAAACCTACTTGTGTATTTTTGGCCTTGTTTAATTTCTTGATACATATCATACTCCAAACCGATATGTAATAGCATATAAACAATAATATTATAGTCACCGCAAATTTTGGCAAACAAAAATCATATATATATATATATATTATATATAAATATACATGTACATACACCTGCGTGACTCCTGTCTTCAATTTTCAGAGGATTGCAGGTACTGTTTCTGATAAAGAATATATTATTTAACGCAAACAGTTGGACATTAATGAGTTGATTTTCCATTGACGTCTTATGACACTGCTTGGTGACAGGATCTGACAGTTTTTTTACCGACTGTATGTTTACTTTTTACTTTATTCCATATTATCATTCAGCAAAAATTAATTGTAGAAAGACTGCTAATGCAACGATTTGCTATAATTGTCTACTTTTAATTGCTGTGATTGAAGTCTCAGGTGCTTATCTTATGAAGCTTATGAAGCAACACAGGTGGTGTATTGTCCTAAACCATATGACATGTCATGCGATAAGCAAACAAGAGACACACGAAGCTTTTATTACTACAGTATTTAAATGAAGAAAACTTCTGCAATTAGCTGTCAATGAGTCATCAGCGCACCATATTCATTGTTGATTGATGTAATGAAGAACTTAAAGGCGCAATATCATGCAAGATTGTTAATTTATATTAAAAAAAAAAACTTTATCAGGGAGGGAGCTGTGCCCCTTAAGCCTTTTAAAGTCACTATTTATGACCCACTATTGTAATTTGAATTTATTAATTTTATAAATATTAGTTTTTCTCAATTTATAAATTGATGGTAGAAACAGTACAGAAACTTGAATAATTTTATAACATTATTGTGATGTTATTTATTTTCTTATAATCTTAGTTATTAATTATATTATCTTAAAATGTTAAATTGAAAAAAGAAATTAAAAAATATAAATTTAAAGGATCCAAATCCATGTTTTTATTTGTATTTTTAACCAACCACATAAGCATTTTTCGGATGGTATAGTTTTATAGAAAAAGTCCCATTAGCAAATGTTTTAGGGGGGAAAATTTACACTTTTCAATATTAATTCCACACTTAATGGAAAAAAAAAAACAAACACATGAGAAGATGAAAAAAGAAAAAAAGCTTTATTTATTTAAATTCTTAATAAATTCTTCCGGCATCTGTTAACATTTTCTTTGTAGTAGCATCAACGTGCTTGAAGTATACTCATCCACTAAAAAGATTTTTTTTTGTTCTTTTCTCATGCTCTTTTCTCATGACTGTAAGTACGAATTGATCTTCCATGTTGTAAAAGCAGTAAAAAGAAGACGACAGAGGAATTGACCAACCACGAAGTGGAAGGGACTGGTAAGGAAAATTTATCGGGAGAAACTTAGATAAATATAGTATCCTAAATAATTCAGATATTACAATAATTTAATTTAATGTGACTGCTAGATTTGAGGTTTCCCAAGTTTCAAACCAGATTTTGGCCAAAAAATAAAAGTTTCAACCAAGATAAAATTTGGAGAGAGAGAGAGGAAAATTTTTTGTAAAGAAGACAAATAGGTTGGCAAGGAGGTGGGTCGTTGTCTTCCTTCTCTCACAGCTCATACAGCTAAGCCATGGGGCATGGGTGCTTTGACTTGAATTTATATTTGATATATTTATTTCCATCAATATCTCTGGAGGTAAATCTTAAAAAAGGGGATTTTGGTGTTTATGAGATTTCCTTGCATATGATTTCTAAATGAGAAAGCTTTTTTTTGTTATTATTATTAGCAAGTCCAAAGTCCACCCTCCAATCAAACCCTACCATCCAATAATACTAATAATTCCCTACCGCCCTATTTATGGATATTTATAATTTCTTTTTTGTTATATAATAAATTATTATTATTATTATTATCATAAAACAACATATTGAGAGGAACAAATTTGCCTTGTTTTTGTTAAAATCGTATTCTTGTCATGATCGGACTATAGAGCCTTGACACAATTTATCATATAGAAATCGGTATTAATTGTTAAATTTTTCAAAGATCTTATTTTTCAGTAACATGTAGCTTGACAATCACTGGGGAGGCAATTCTCAAACTTTACCCACAATTTTTCTCTAAATTAAATTTGTCTTTTTATCTAGTCTTTTCATTATTTCGCATTTTAATTTTAACTACTGTTGATCAAAATCCCATTTTCACAAATAATCCATTTTAATTGTTATTCCATTCATCTATTTCCTGTAAGTTATTTTTTCAATTCATAAAACTTACTTTAAATTCATCTTTTAAATAGTAACTACTAAATACATAATTAAAAAAAAAAAATCTTCTCTCTCTTAGAAGCTTACATTAAAGTTAAAAAAATTAAAAAAAAAAAAAAAATTAAATAATATCATTTATGGTACTTAGTATGCCTCATGTTGGGGTGCACTTTTGCTAGTAATATATAAAAGGAATGTTGGTTATTTTCTACCCCTATTGAGAAACATGTGTTTCTACTTAGTTTTATTTTAAGACATGAAAGATACATAATATATATATATATATATGTATATATGGATACATAGTATCTATTTGTGCATATATTTATCTACTTATACACAGATACATATAATTAAGAATGTGTTAGCTAGATAAATAAGTAAATAATACAATTAGTAGGATTGGTTAAGAAATAAGTCGTTGCCGTGAGTATTTAAAATAGTCAACCAAATTCATTTTCTAGGAGATTTCCTCACCTCGAATTCAGGATTAATATTGCTTTTACCGAATTCCTATTTTCGTAAAATATCGAACTACTAAACCTATTATATATAAATATATATATATATGAACGTATGTATATAATTATAGTTATATACAGTCACATCCCTTTGTGGGACATCAAAGGAGATACGACAACTGTAGAAAGGGAAAAGAATAATAAAATGAAAGAAAACTAGTTGAACGATATGTCGGCCCTCTGAATATAGCTCCATTTTCTTTAAGAAGGATGGCCATATATTTTAGTGACCTGGTTCAACTTATATGGAGGGTTGATTAGGCCATGAAGATTTGTAGGACCCCTGTCAGATTGTTTGAGCTTCCTGAATAGCCCTTCACATTTTCCTTTCAATAAATAAGGAATATGTCTCTTCAAATAGTCTTAACCTCCAGGCGATTGCACGTATTTTAAATTAATCATTTAGTGACCTGACACATTGCAATCTTTTTTCTTCGATAATAAGTATGGTTAATATACCTTTTTTTTTTTTTCTTTTGCAGTTATAATATATGCAAGTCGATTTAATTTTTTGTACAAAAGAGGATCACAATACTATATTATATCTATTTATATTAATTTTATTGGCAACACATGATCTCATTATTTAGATGTGATGTACGAGATATTTTCGGATACGGGCATTGTATTAACATGTGATCCGAGGGCTCTTGTTAAGGCCTATATTCGTCAAATTCTACTCTTATTTTTTATTTTTTATTTTTTTTCCCCGACATAGTTTAAGAAGACAATATAATATGTACTATAGAAAGAGAGAATTTTAAATCGCTTTTAGAATTATTAGTCTAATGGATTGTCACGATCTAACTGAACCTCCTCCCAATTCCATGCTTTGGCATCAAAATATAGCATGATTATATTTTTCGGTAGAATTATTTTTCATGAGGTTATTCATTGCTCCCTCTTAGCATGCTTTATATTAAAGTTTCACAAGCCACTACACCAAAATACATTTTGATTATTAGAATTTGATCATTTTTTATTAAGAGATGTCATAACTTACTCCTCTACTAAACTGTTGTTTTCATTTAATATCGTTATGTAAGTCCACGATTATACTAAATATGGAGGACTCTAGGGAATGCTCCCTTATAAGTTGAAGAGTTGCTCCCACCTATAACGCTTTAATCAAAACTCCATCCACCAAAGTGTTAGTTATTTTATCATCAGACACTATATGATTTTGTCTATTTGTGCAACTACTTTTCAAGTTGTCACCTACTAGACATGCTCAATAGAGTTCCAATGAATTTCATACTACTACATCAAAAACTGCCTCGATAATTGAAATTCAATCACCATTTATTTAAAAGATATCATATGAGTAGAGATCATTTAACTCATAAATAATATATATATATATCTCCCAAACAGTTTTTGAAATCCTAAATTTTTCACTAAAATGATGAGAAAGATCAATGGTTTAGAGGCTTTAATGACAATTTTGGAGATATATATATATTATATTATGTACGGAGAGATGAAAGCAAAAGTTACGAATTTAGAATTCTACGTACATAACCAATTAGTATTGGAGATATATTTATAATCAACTCCTCTGGAAAAGAATAAGTATTCATTGAACATCTCAAAATCATCATGGGCAAAATTCTTTTAAACCTTTAACGTAAGCATTTTAACATCAAGATTAGAAGGTAAACGAATGACGTATTTACATCTAATTAAACACAGTTCAAGCGCTACGAAATTTCTGGCTCCTTTTTTGATTGTTCCATGCAGTTTCCTGTGAAATCCTAATCAGAAAAGTTTCCAGAGGGTGTGAAACGAAAAAGAGAAAGGGGGTGTCGGGCCACGAGAATACCACATATATGGTAGTTGAAATGCCATTGTCAGCTAAAACAAGGCCATCTAACAAATGAGAAAAGACCGGGCAGGGCTAGAAAGTATAAAAATAAAATACATTTGCAAAATATTATATTTGTATGTATATGTGTACGTCCATAATTGTGTCTTCTTATATTGCTTTATATTATTGGGACAATGTGTTTTCTACAATATAGTCATCGGAGGCGGCAACCCTTGCTGTACACAGTCCATGACGTACGTACGCGTCATAAATTTTGGGTTTCAATAAGTTGCCGGTGGCCTACGGGAAACTTCTACTGCTAATTACGATGTAAGTATGAATATCGTTTTTTTTTTTTTTTTAATGAAATTGTGTCATTTTCGTTTCCCCTTATTAATATATTGTAATATAAATTGCAATTGCCCTTCTAAAAAAAAAAAAAGAAACTATTATATGTTGGAGGAAAATAAATGCTCTTAACTTAAATTCTCTCAATTTATCTCTTTAATATATTGCTACGTGATTATAATTATAAAAAAAAAAAAAAGATGAGGTGATAATAATATCATAATATATTCTAAAAATCTTAATAATCCTAACCATTAATGGATAAATCGAGAAAAATCTAAAAATAAAAATTAAGGAGATCTAAATGTATGTTGGAGAGATAAGAAATCTTACTTTACTTGCCATGTGGATAGGTGATACACTAGTATACATACTCATGATGCGTTAACTTAAAATAACGAAGATATCTTTAAAAAAAAAAAAAATTCATATATTAGATAGGGTGTAGTAGAATAATCAGCTTTTTACTTAATAATATAATGGAAGAGCTGAGAGTTAGCGTCAAAACCCACCTTACTACTTCAAAATATTAAAATAGTTAATGGACAAATTAACTCGATTATTTTTCAAATTCTTTATGATCTTTAATTTAGACGTGACATATAAGTTGTTGCTGCGAGAGAAAATATAAAACATATCCGTGAATGGCCGAAGACATAGAGATGGATACAGTAGATGGTGCCATTCTTTTTTTTTTTTTTTTCTTTTTTCCTTTCCCTTTTCTTTTGCCCTCAAAAAACAAAGGATTTTATTGATATCTCCCAATTAAAATAATAAATACATGAAGATACACTGGCTATATCATCCATAAAGCAAGAATAATATGAATTAAGCAACTTTTGGAGAAATAATGGGTAGTTTTGCCGCCATCATATAGGCATTCTCTTTCTAAAACATGAAGCAATCCATGTGTTGTTTGACAAACGGTTCTTCTAACGAAAATCATCTACTGTAAATGTAGTTCGATTTAATATATTCTATCAAATTTAATATTATAATCCAGTTCTTTTTTAATCTGAACCTAACTTTATGATTCAATTTATAATTTTTTCAAAGTTGAAATAAACGGTTTAATCCAATTTGATTCATAATTCAAACAAAAAATCTCAAAATATTTAGAAAATACGCTCAAATCATAATGTAAGTTTTTCTGACCATCAATAGAAAAGAAAAAAAAAAATGCTCAATGTAATTTTGAGACTAAGAATCTAAAATCGTGTTTAGCCATGATAGAGATAAGTAGGAATGGAAATTGTGAAAAAGAAAAAAGTGAAAAGGTAAACAATAGAAAAGAAACTAGGTGGAAACATTTACTATTATTTGGATATAAAATATGGAAATAAAATGAAAATATTAGAAATAGAAATGAATTACCTTGTCCAAATATGACCTCTTTTGCTCTATTTTACCTCTCGTTTTGGGGTATTTTTGTAACTTTAAATCATTTTCACTCATTTTCCTTACTTTCTGCTCAATTTTGGAAAGAAAATAATATAATTTGTGGAGTAGAAATGTTTTATCTCACTCCCATCTAAATCATTGCTTTTCCACCTTCTATAAAACTAACTAAACACAAATTTTCCATTGCTTCCCCCACCCCCCTTCATTTGAAATCCACTTATATCCGTCCATTCAAACCTAACATAAAGCTTTCTCTAAAGGCAACATTTTTCACATTCTACACAATCCATTATTGCACTACCTATTGAGATTGACTATTAAATCCTATTGTGATTTAGTTGATACATTAGAAATTAACATCCAAATCAACATAACAAAATTAGAAAAGAATCATTTATCACTTATTTCCAAAATTTATAAAGTGTATTTTTTTAAGTATTTTTAATTTTTATATACTTTTGTAACAAATTAAGGATAACGGTGGAACATGTTCTTTATATAGACTTGAAAATTAAACACATTTATTACATAAATCGGTTTATTGGTTTAGGTTTTAAAACTCTATAAATTAACGAAATATGTTATAAATTGAAGTTCTTAAACCATAACCCATTTAAACAAAAATATAAAATATGACCTCTTAAAATGAATTACTATCTTTCATCACTTTAGCGAAACTTTTGATTATATATAGATTCTATGAATTTAGATTTAAGACATATTTCTTAACATTTAATATCCATACCGAAACTTATCATGATGCTCAGTCCTATTGCATTTCAGGCGACTGGTGGGAGTTCTCTTGGAATTATCTCACACAAGAAGCCACAGGGATCTAAGAGTGCAGGCATCATGTCTAATGCCCATATGGCAATTGGCAGCTGTTTTCTCCTCCTTTTTTTTTTCACTTTCTCCACCTTTTTTTTCTTTTATTACCGTGCAGTTCGACGTAAATATATTTGTAAAAAGTAGATAAATATTTGTACATGAACCTGCACGTAAAACATTCGGAGCACGGACACTTCGTGCTGTTAGTGACTTTGAGGATATTTATGTCTTTGTGCATTATTTACGTGATGGGCTGTTTTTTCAGCCTAAATGATTGTAAAATTGTCCTAGAAAAACTCTTTTACCTGATTGATATACACACCAACCGCCGGATATTTCCAATTTTACGTGTTACCGTCACTATAAATTTTCTTTTGTCACCTTTACCTGGATTTAGTAAGTTCAGTATGGCATAAATTAATACAAATGAGCATAGAGTGACAAAAATACATGGAAAATAACATGTGAGGCTTTAAGTCGGCAACACTCCCTGTCTTGCCTTAATTAAGAATTAAAATCGACTATAATTCCGTACTGCCAACTGACTTTTGTTATAATTTGTGCCATGACTTTCAAAGTTGAGCTAGGTGATTATATCAGTGCCATACCAATTAATGAAGTCAAACATATTATTCCCTTTTTTACCGACGAATGATATTTCCTTATTCCTTACACCTATTCTTGATCATCGATAAAGGAAGGGGGAAAAAGACAAATTATAGGCAAGTAATCCATCCATATTGGATTGATTTTATATAGATATCAAAAGTCATAAGATAGGTATCAATTTTTTAAAAATTATTTTTATATAATTATAGAGTACTTTATATTTATTTTATAAATTTCATTAAATAATAAATATATATTATTAAATGAAAAAATAGCCTTATATTATTTTTCGATCATATGTATATTATCTTTTAAGTTCTATAAAATGCATTCATTATCTTCTATGGCTAATGAATATAGAAATGCCTCAAAAGTTATATTATAATCATGAATGGATTGATTACTAATTTATACGTGATATTTTAACTCTTATAAATGATCATTCCAATTTTCTCCAAGATTCACATATTTTGTTTGATATCACAAAAACTTGATGTAACAAAGATACAAAAATGTTACTTTTTTAATGTCATAAATTTTGCTACACGATGTTGCCAGTTTTGCTTTAGATTCAATAATATGGAAAAACTTATAATATTACATATAGATAACATTTTAATATTACATAAATTTAAAATTCATGAAAAAAAATAAGAAAATATTTACAAATCTTATGAGATATCCTATACCTTGTAAGTTGTGCATTATATAAATTCTAGGGTGGTTTTATACTGCAAGTTAGGTTTTGATTCTAAAATTTAGAATTGATACTTTTAAGTGATATGATACAAATAAGATTTTATATTTTACTTACTTGCACTCGCTCATCCCTATCATTAATTATGCATAATAATATTTAAAGAAAGTAAATTAATGAAAATTGAGATGACATAAATCCAGGGGATTCAAGTTTGTTATTGTCTTGCACCCTTATTGATTAACATTGATCACCAGATATAGTAAAAATGAACAAAACCTAGTAAATGAGGAGGAAATAATCTGTGAGCCATCTGATCGAAAAAGTCATTAAATCGGCTGTGCTAATTTGTTCCGTACTGATGGGTGATTGTTTTATATTTTGTCCAAGGACCTCGAAGCTGGAAACAGATGTAATTAAAATAAGGATGCTTTGACAGGTTTGTTTTAGGAACTTTGTTAAGGACGGAAAAGAAAAAATGGAATACATTTTCATGTTCTTCAGCATTTTCATATATATTGAAAAAAATCAAAACATAAAATACTTCTTCATTTAATATATTAACAGGTATCTTGAATCACTAAGTTAATCATCGGCGACTTCCACCAAAACCAATGGATGATCTATGAATATGACGGGAAGCAAGAAGAATGTGAAAAAAAGAGGGAAAGCGACAGATACCCTGTCTTTAACTCTGTAGATGTTTCTGAAAAGAGGGGTTGTATACCAATCTCTTAACACTTTTTTTAAACTTACCATCATCACTCGAAAAAGCTTTGCCTGATTAATCAACCACTGATTTCAATCTATTATTAGTGGGTACAGTTTCTTTCCTGGTGACAGTCCCATTTACGTCATTTACGTTCAATTACTAAATTAAAGATAAAAAATGTTGCACGTCATTTTCAAATCAAATGATAACGTATTAATCAAATAAGACAATTATATATTAATCATAATTCATATAGAATAGGATTAAACAACATTAATTTAATCACTATTATATATCGAACCAATCACTTGTTATGTCGATCGCAAAAGGATCTTAGAACATATAAAAATGCGTACAAAAAAAAAAAAAAGAAAAGAAAAAAACATGCAGGCATATAGCTGAAATATTACTGCTTAAATATTCTTAATTAATTATTTCTTTCATTTTCTCGAGATAACTAAAAGAAGCATACAAACGTGAAGTGAAAGTAAGGTATTTGAGCCTAAAGAAGAGGGTGAAAATTTGTAAAGTTCTTCCCACATCGAATTAAAATACAAAAATAATTGAAATGATCAGAAACAAAAAAGAAAAAGGTAGAAAAGAAAAAGAAAAATAAAAAGAACCCTTACAAAAAAAAAAAAAAAAAAAAGGACAAAGGACTAGTTCACTTCACACTCACATTGTATCATAAATTATTGTTTCCACAATAACGCATCAAAGCCACTAGTAATGGCAGCCTCGGGTATTATTGATATCTGATCGTCATTGATGAAATACTCAGAGTCTTCAATTATGTCATTATTACTAGTATGCCACTGTGGTGGATACACCCATTCCTCTACCCAGTCAACGAACACGAACTCGTTAGTTTGCAGCTCGGTGTAGTCAAAGCTAGTCCCGAGACTCGGTAATTCGACGATTTCGCTCAGTTCTTCGGGGTTGGACACGTCGAAGGACGATCCTGACAGCGTGCACATTGAGGAACACGATGATGACGTGGAGATTGTCGATGGTGAGGATGAATTGTTGGATGATGACGTGGATGCAGTCGACGGTGAGGATAGATTGGTCACTAATGATGACGTGGAAGTAGTTGGCGTTGGGATGTCCATTAAGGCTGCTTTGGCAGCTGCAGCTTGTACGTCGCGTGGTGCGGAGGAAGCCGGTCGAGGGAGGGAACCGGCCAGCTCGGGGAAGTTGAGGATCGTGGATTTTCCTTTGATGCTTAGTGCTGCGACGTCGTGTGCACGCGCGGCCATTTCAGGCGTAGCAAAGGTGCCTAGCCAGATCCGGTTTTTCTTTTTCGGTTCACGGATTTCGGACACCCACTTGCCCCATGTTCGCATTCGGACACCTCTATAAACCGGATGCCTGCTGTTGTTGCTCGGGCTATCTCTTGCTCTCTTGGGCCGAGGTTGAGCCGGTTCTGGTGATTCAGGACCCATATCCTTGGGGCCCGGCTTTGCCGGTCCGACCGAACAATGATGAGTATCGGATGGCGTTACCGAAACCGGTACTGAAACTGATGCTGAAGATTCATTTTCCGAAATCCGTGTCTCAGCCATTCACACGCTGTCTTAAACACTAACCCGATCTCAATCAAAACAAGCTAATAGAAAGAAAGGGGGAAAATGGTATATAATGCCAATTGATAGCGGAGGCACAATTGATTGGACTATACTTACAATAACATACACTATATGGTATTAATATTTGGGGTCTTTGATGAGATCAAAGGCTAGTGTGTGTGTGTGTGCTTATATTTATAGAAAGGTAAAGGAAAGTGGGTAGGAGTAAGAGGGCTTGGACGATGGACTATGGACTATGGACGATGGACGATGGACGATGGGGTATGTGTGTGAGAAAGAGATGGAGAGAGAGGAGGGGTTTTTAAGTAGAAAGGGGGAAGTGAGAAAATCAAAGAATGAGAAGGTGAAACGTGCAGGTACTTATGTGACCCCATCGGCCATACACACGACCGACTCGGACTCTTTAACCCATCAAATCTTAATGACCCAGCACAACAATCAATAAAATTATTACAATAATATGACAAATGCAAGTATATATAATAATATTATTATTATTTTTATTATTTGTTTTTATATGGTCATATTGATTCATCTGGCATATAATAAATGAACAAGATCTATCTTACAAAGACTATTACAGTATAGTGTCCAGAGTAGATTATACGCACAGCGGCCACCATCATTTAAAACCCAAATGGTAAAAGAAATAATATTAAATTTTATATCGAGCATTAAGGATGAGAAAATTAAAGAGTATGCATCATCCACCGAAGCTATTAGCTAGTATATTCCATCAAGCATTAAATGTGAAAAGATTTACGAGTGCATTATGCAACAATAACTACCCATAGCTAAGTACGTTTGATGGGCTATAGAGGCCAAACGGTGTTCTGAGCCAATAAAATTTTTTTCCACGTGGGAAATTGTGAAGCACTGTATTTCTTAGTGCAAAGGATGATTCCCTTTGGAGGGAAAATGGTGGAAGTCACTTCCTTAGCTTTTAATGGCGGGGCAATTTGTTTTTAAGGAAAGTAGAGGGAACAAGTTTAATTATTAAAGAAAACGACACAAATGTAATTTAAGAATTGGAGTGTGATTAATATCCGCGACAGAATTATTAAGGATCTATAGATGGACTTTATAATAGGATTTTTTTACTTAAAAGATAGTGCATTCTTAAACTAAAATAATTATAATGAGGTGAAATGGTTCTATTTTGTTTTAATTTATTCCCTTATTCTCCCACATTGTGGCACGATAAGGATGTTCATTTTTAAGTGAATTCTAAAATTAAATACAACGATATTATTGGATGAATGTCATATTTAGTGTCTAAATTTTACCTATTTTATAATTAACTACTTAACATTTAAAAATATCAATTTAGCACATAAATTTTTTCTATTTTTATAAATAATTACTTGAATTTTTGCTTATTTTTGCAATTAAATACCTAAATTTTACCTATTTTTACAATTATTTATTTAACCTCGGTGCAATGAATAATATTAAAAAGTTTATAAGTAGTAAATCAGTACTTTTAAATTTTAGTTAGTTAATTGCAAGATTAGCATATAGATACCAAATAAAACATTTACCCAATGCTATTTCATGTAATATTCCGCCCATGATCAAAATCTGTGGAAATACTTCATAAACAAACAGTGTAAGCAAACTTTTGTACGTATGTTGCTTCCAATAATTGTGATACATGTTGTCCTTGTTTGTGTATATGGCGTTTGGGTGGAAGAGAAGAATCTACCTAAAAGAAGAAAAGTTTTACCCCTGGGAAGTAGAAGTGAACGTACAAGAGTAGCCCTAGTTGAATACATGGAGAGAGAGAGAGAGATTAGCTGTCGTAGCCGTCCGTCAACAGATAATGTATTTTAATTTATTTTTATTTTTCGTGGGGCTATGCCAAAGTAATAAGGAGGCTTTCATCACTGTACTTGCCAATCCTATCTTTGTCAATAAATCGTTCCGCTAGTAAATTCGCGTATCTCTTCAGCTCAGTACTCATGAGACAACCATAATAATACCACTGTGTAAATTGCTCACCAACCCAAACCCTAATCAGTACTAAAATGACAAATATCCCATTTACTATTCTCCTCGTTTCCTGGCACTATGTAACCTTTTACAGCTCGTCCAAATTAGTCAATCGAAAAAATAAAAAAATAAACATTTAGTGTTTATTTTTCTCGCCATAAATAAAAGTATGGCAAGAAATATATATGCGTAGGTCAACTTCTTTAATACAATGGGGCAGGCAATTGACGTGTTCATGGAATCAGAAGATGCACCGTGCTAAAGAAGAAGCTACTGTATTATGATAATATATATATATATATATATGCATTTATAACGATGGAAAGAAACTGATCATAGGAATATGCCTCTCCGAAATCCGAAATTTTACTTTACACTTGTCTGTTTTCATCTAATTAAATTTAAAGCCTTGTGGTTCACCTTCACCCTGCCCTGCATCAATCATTGGAGCATTGCTTGAGACCAGAAACCAGTTGAGCAAATTGCGATTGTCGTGTGTTATGCTCTCGTTTTAACGAAATCCAATCCCTTTCACCTTTGTTTGCTAGGTTTCATGTGTAACTTCCTAATTAATATCCCATTACTGCATGCAGAGTATCAAAATCTCCTTGGATCCTGAAACTTATTGAACTCCGCTTGGTCCGTTGGATTCCAAAGTGAGCACTACTTATCGCGGATAAGTTATAGATAGAAGTTTTTACAACTTACATTTATGGGGTATTGAACATTTATAACATTAAATCTTTCTTTAGAACCATCTAGAACCTATATCCTATATGTTACTGATTCCAAGCCTATGATAAGTTCTAATTTGTTCAGTATACACAAGGTATATATCATGTACTCTATCTACGAAATATCACAACTATTAGGACAAGTGAACTAGAGACAAGTTTCATGTCCCAAAGGAATTTAGTCAAGGTAACAAATTCACCACAATCATTTTGGAATACTTTTTAATGCCGTTAGAAAAATAATTTTCGACTATAAGATATTGAACAAAGCTTCATTTTTATTATACATAGGAAAATATCCAAAAATAGTAAGCATTGTTAACAAAGAGAATGTATTAGTGAAACCCTTAGTTTGTTCTAGTTGGCAATTATACATTAAAATAAGTGACATCAAGGGATTTTATACTCTATAATACGAGTTTGTGGTTAAGGGATAGATGGACATTCCAACACCACAAGCTCAATAAGGACTAGAGACAACTTAGCTTAAACATGATAAGATTGAGCATATATATATTTAGGGCCATAGGCACCTCATTTTTACTCTCTATAGTTTTAAGATTTTGAATAATGAATGAAAAGAAAATTAAAAAAAAAAAAAGAGAGGAAAATTTTAAAAATATAACAATTGGAAAAATACAAAAAAAAAATTGAAAATTGAGAAAATATATATAAAAGAATAGACAAATGCAAAAAGTATTTTAAAAAAATAGGAAAATAGGATCTTTAAGAAAAATGAGAGTCTTAGGTCTTTTAAAGGTCATTAGTCTCATCTTAATAGTCATGTCATATCTTAAGGTTGCAAAAAGGGAAAAAATGTAAGAAAAAATTACACAAATGTCGTTCATAGGAAAATATTCCTAGAAATACAACAAATAAAATCACCTCTTTAAAAGGCAATTTCTACGAGCATATCTTCTTCTACAATCCTTACCCCCATCATTCTGTAATTCCTCTTTCTATTTTATCATTTTCTCTTTCTAAACCATGCCGACACTTCCTCAATCAAATTCGTCATTTCGATCCTGTTTTTGCAAATTAATCGTAGATTCAAAGTAATAGTGCATTGTAGGTCCCAATTATGGGAAGGTTTTTCGAAATAGAGAGAGAATCCATGTGATTTCATCACTTTCTCTCTCTAAACATCTATGTTGAATATGTATCATATTTTTTTTCTCGTTTTAAGCACATGTTTTTTGAAAAATTAGTGTTTTTGTTTGATATATTATGATACATTGTTATCTATTAACATTTTTTAGACGAGACAAACCGTTCATCTTTTCTCTAATATATACATGCATTGAATATTTTTCTATACTTCATTATTAGTAAGCTTAATATTTTTTTGTATAAATTTATGTTTATTAGTATATTCTATATATACGTGTATATATTTTTTTTTATAACATTGTGTTCATTAGTTAATATATTTTATATGTATGTATATATAGTTTTTTCTTGTGTAAATTTATCTTCATTACTATATTTTATGTACACATATGTATTAAGTGATATACATACAAATAATTATTATTGAAGGATGTAGATAAGGCATTGTTAGTTTATTTTTTTTAATTGGAGTAAATAAATGAATCTAGTGCCATTAAGGGATTATGACAGTAAAATCAAATTAGGTAATATGTTCATGAAATCCAGTAAAGTGTGTCTATTAATATAAGGTAATATTTTTATTTTCGGACGCTAAAGTTTATGAAGTTAATGTAGTAAACAGGTGTAAAATGGATAATAAAAGGTTGGTTTGTTATGTTGGCAGAAATATTATGGAAAGAAAGGATAGGGTGCAATATAATAGGCGCCCGAGAATAATAGTTAAAGTTCTATTTAGGGCCACGTATGACCAGTTGGTTGGATTGATATGTGATTGGCTTTAAATTGACCTGATAACCCACTAGGCCGAGTTGATTCACAGATATCCCCTTATAAGCATGACCAAGGACATGTTCTGTGCCGTCCCTAATAGCAATGATTATAATGTCCAACAACTAATGACTTCCTCAATAAGATATGGTGAAGTCAATGGTTCAATGGAGTTATATATTGAAATTTATGAAGTGAATTTACCACTAATAGCCCGCACTACCCCCCAAACAATTAAATATGATTTCAGAGGGCATAACAACGACGTTGGAGTGCAAGTTAAAACTCAGGTGTTCAAATCTTGATTAGTTCCACCGAGTCATATACTAAGCAACAATCGCATATTCTATGAACCTAATATATTGATCACTAGCGAGTCTAATAGAGATACTTATGTGAAGAGTGAACTGGCTTGCGGAGACATTGATGAATATTCTAATGATACAAATTGTAATTTTGATGTTGGTCCGATTGAATGCTAGTTGCAAGAAGTAGAAGAAGTTCAAGGGTCACGTGGACAAAACGATTGGAGGCATGGGTTAGCTACAGATGTAGACGCAGTTAAGATGTTGAAACCTATGCCTTTCTATACAACAAGTGTTGGGGATGGACTGATGTCGTATGAGAAGAGTATAAATGATAGTGAGTGAAGCTTCAGTGATGAATTGAAGGTGGCCATACAATTCGAAAATAAAAAATACTACAAACAGCTATGAAGATGCATTATGTTGTGAACCACCATGACTTCGTCATAAAGGAGTCCAAACCTACACTCAAGTCTATTAGATGCGTTGATTAGGAAAAGGGATGCAGGTGAAGACTTAGAGCTTATAAGAAGCAACATGCTAGATGCATTGTGATAACTAGGTTTGTAAGTCCACACATATGCCTCAATCCTATTATAACCAAGACCACTCAAAATTGGATTCAAACACCCTATCTTACTTTCTAATAAAGGATATAAAAGAGTTACCAAGCGTTAAGGTAAAACACTTACAGGCGACCATTTGCAAACAATATGGTTATGCTATCCACATAAAGAGAATTAGGGAAGCAAGCGTAAAGTGATTGAATAAGTTTATGGAAGGTAGGAGGAATCATATGCGTTGTTCCTACATCTACTAAATGCCATCTAAGAGGCTAATCCTGACACTATGGTAGAGTGGAAATGGCGAGACAATGATACTACTGGACATGTGTTCTTCAATAGAGTCTTTTGGGTATTTAGACCGTGTATTGAAGCCTTCATACATTGCAAGCCTATCATTACTATCGATGGAACATTCCTTTATGGGAAGTACAAACATAAACTACATATTGCGACCAAAGTTGACAGTCAAAATCATATTGTCCCACTAGGTTTTGCCCTAGTTGATGAGGAATGTCAAGATAGATGGAGTTGGTTCCTGAAGTGTGTGCTTATGCATGTTATAAGAGATCGCACCAACATATGTTTGATTTTGAACCGTTATGTTGGGATCCAATCTATGGATAAGGGAGAGAATGCAGTATAGCCAAGTAGTTAGCCGTAACGGTAGTGCATCCAACATGTTGCCAGTAACTTTGATAATTAGGCTAAGAATAAAGATTGCAAAGAGCTGATAAAGAAGGTGTTTAACAATTGCAACCTCGAAAGTTTTATGCCTACTATGACGAGGTCAAGACAATGATCTCCCATACTAGAGTTTACTTTAGAGGACTACGTCCTAAGATGTAGGCACTAGCGTATAACAACGAAGCTCGGTTTGGACATGAGATGACCACCTAGGCAACCCACTTGCACCTAATCTAAATGTAGATGAAGATGAAGATATCTCCCCACTGGACAAGCCACAACGAGAAAGGGGCTGTCAAAGACGTGATCGTTGTCTAAAGGGAGGCTAAAGACGTAGACAAGTGGGTATGTAGATTTGAGACAATGCATCTCCCCAACATTATTCATCGCTAACATCTCCTAGACTGCTAAGATTGAGTTTCATAGACCATTCGTCAAGGAGAGCTCCAACGGTCATATGTACCATACCCCCATCATGGGAGAGACTTCTAATAATCAGGTCCTTACTTCCCTTACACCATTGAGAAGGCTAGTTAGAAATCTTCAAGATGACATGGGCAAGAGAGTCATACAGATGCACCCTACTCCAGTCCCCATGCATGCATCATTTTCGAGTGCTTATAATCATAATGCGGCATAAACCACTCAATTGGAAGCGAACTAGATGGTTTAGCCCCAAGCTGATGCAAATCCTCAAGATGTCCGTTCACTTACACGACGATGGTGTCGACGTCATTAGCTTTACATATTTCACATTCAAGTTTGTATTTTATCCTTAGTTTCCAAATACTCTATAGCTATCTAAAAGTAGAATTACAACTTTCATAATGCTTTCATGCCTTTATAATTATAAAGTATTTTCATGTTTAAAAGCGCGTCTTGGGGAGGCAAATTTAGGTTGAAATTGGTGATTTTGGATTAATCCAAATTTATAGCAGTAATGGATATCACAATATCGATTCTTATAGATATAGAACAAAAGGTTCTCTATTGACTCAAAGCACATACATATGGGATAGAGAAAGAGGAAAAAACCGAACATCTTACTAACATATAACCGGATGAATTCGATTTGAGCTATACTAATTGATTTAAAAATGATTTTGTACTAAGCCAATAATAAAGGGGTGTATGTAACATAATAGTTGGTAGAGGGTGGGGGATGGTTTAAAGTAAAAAATTGCCTCTTGGAGAGAGGATAGTGTTTTGAACCAAAATCACCTCTTAGAGAGGCCATTTTGTTTTGAACCAAGAGGTGATTTTATTTGTTGTATTCTTAGGAATATTTTCCTAAGAACAACATTTTTGCAATATTTTCCTTTTCCCCTTAGGGTCAAAGAGCAAAATTGGAAGTTAAACATGCATATATGATTTGACAAGTTATGAACTTTATATGGTAATGTTAAGTTTTTTTATAGAAACTCAATACTTTAACCAAAGTCCAAGTTAATTGCTTTTACATCATAAAAACAAGGTCAATATAAGTTAATTAAGGCTTTAGACAGGTCTTGAGTTGGATTTAAATCTATTGATCTATAAAAAAAAAAATCAACATTAAATTAACAAGATAAGAAACAAACCAAAGCTTGATAAAGTATCAAATCGTGCTTATTATGAAAATATCTTTAACATATGCATGGTTGACTTATTTATCTACACTGGGTTGTTTCTAATTTTTAAGGAATTGGTCAATTGTGATTTCCATTTGCCCTAAATCAAACTTAAAGTTTAAAAATAGGGCTATACAATCAAATTGAACATATAAAATGTAGTTCATAATTAGGAATGAGCAGGTTTGAGATAGGTTTAGTAATCTTAGTGCCTATCCCATAACCTATAAGGTATCTTAGAACCCACCTAAAACCCTATAAAGTTTTGGAAGTATTACCTAAAACCTGCCCAATAAACTCATTCGAAAACCCAGTTACCAAACCTGAAACCCATTTTTCTCTTTTATTTTCCTCTCTTAATGGTAAGTTATGTAAATTTAATTGCACAAATTAAATAAGTATGAAATGTAAAGATTAGAAAAAGCAAAGTATTGAAAATCTATATATGCAAAGTAGTACCATGAATCAACAATGGAATTTTGAACTAGAAATTGCCATTAATTTATTTCAACAAACAGCAAGTTTCTCATTCTTATAATAAGCAAAGAAAACTTCTAAAACTATTACTTGATCAAGTCTTATTATTTTCCTACCAAGAAAAAAAATGATTATATATTGTGTAAACAAAAGAATGGCATGCATTACAACATAAATATCTTTACAATTATTATCCACATAGTTTCACCCTACAATGAAGGGGGAAAATACTTTCTTGCTAATAAAATAAATAAATAAAAGAATTCGCTCCATAAGCAAAGCAAATTTAATGCTTACATATCAAATTTAGCAGCATCTCCACAATAATGTGAACCAAAAAGGATCAACCTTTTACTTTATTATATTAGATTTATTG
Organism: Lumnitzera littorea; assembly: GCA_024138015.1. Lineage (NCBI taxonomy): Eukaryota > Viridiplantae > Streptophyta > Magnoliopsida > Myrtales > Combretaceae > Lumnitzera > Lumnitzera littorea. The sequence goes on from JAMXBB010000007.1 coordinate 75,638,458, forward strand.
TAATAAAATATAATGACATCATGTCCATATTTAATCAAAAGTGTGAAACTAGGAACTTGCTAATTTTTTTACCTATAGTTTTTATTTCCTATAATACATAATACTTGAGTTACTTCTTATCGAATAGTGAGTTTTCCAACGGGTTTTTTAAAAAACCCAAAACCCGTCCCAAAGCCATATAGGTTTTTTAGGTATTTCTCAAAACCTATCCTAAATCCCATCAGGAAATATCCTATAGGGTTTTTATCGAGTCAGGCAGGTCGAGAATCCTATTATGACCCGCCTAGTTGCATCTCTATTCATAATTGAACAAAGAACAAGTAAGCCCAACTAGCTAAGGTGCAGGTAACACTTTGATTGGTTATGGATTCCAAACTAGTGATTAGTGCTTTATGCCTTTTATCTTTTTCTAAGGTGCATGAGAAATAAGCATGCGTGGGAATATTTACCTGTCATGTAATCATCTCTTACCTTCAGCTTTTGCCTCCTCATGTTTTTTCCTTTTTGTTAAGCTTATTTCAAATAACTTTTTACATCATTTAAACATAATTTTACTAAATTAATGATAAAATTGTGTAGTACAAATGAAATATTTCTAATTGATACCAATATCCTATCTATATACAATCATTTAGGGAGTCAAAAATGAATTCAAAACATAAAAAAAAAAAAAAAACTTAAATGTATATGTTGAGCTCTAAATTGATTGATTATGATTCAAGCTCAATTGAAAATCCTCAAAGCTTTCATAGACATTTTTAAGAAAGAAGGAAGCTTAGGAAACACATTTTGACCTTTATTTCAATAAAATTGAAAGAAAATGCATTCAATTCGAATGATTTTCAGTCAAAACCCATTAAAGTTAATCTTGTAATTGACTTTGATTTTGAACTTTCCAGTTGAAATCAAAGGTTAAATGCTACAAATAGGGGCTTAGGGAATTAGTTTGATCATCAAACAAAGATCAAATACATTCATATAAGCTCATATTCCCCTTTTCTCTCTCTAACCCTTAACCTAGATTCACCTTTACTCTCTCTAAAATCTCTCCACATATGGCCAATTTTGAAGCAAGCCACCCCTCTCGTTACCTAAAACCACCCCTTGCCCTACTGCATCCGCTACCACAAGTTTGAAACCTATAAACACCCTTTTAAACACCATTAGCCACTACTCTTGGCAGTGAACCATTACCATAGCCAAACTCATTACTCCATAAAACTCTAGTGCTAGCACCACCTTGAGCCCTAAGGAAGGATTGCTCTATTGAGCTGCACGACTTCCATCTCTCACTAATCTTCACTTTTGCCCATAACTTGGTTCAAGATCTAACCTAAAGTTTGAATCTATATCCGTACATGACCAAACCTTTGACCTAAGTCCATTTTTGTTTTTCCTTTTTACCTTTTTTTTTTAATTTCTTTTACTTATTGATAATGAAATTATAGACAAAAAAGAAAATCAAAACATTGTTTTTTTTATCAATTAAAATAATCTTTTCGAAAATAAAAATATATATAATAACAAATGAACCCATTTTTCAAATTTAAGAGAAAATTAGGATTTATTTTGCTAGGATAAAGCACCCAAAAAGAAAATATATAGGGCACTTTTCCTAGAGTTTTCTTAAATAAAAAAAAAAAAGTGACTAATGACTTAAACCAAATTAACTTTCAAAAATAAATTTAACTTAACCCACTATGTTTTTAATAAAAGAAAACTACGACAATTTGATTCCAGATAACGAATATGTAGGCACTTATGTTGTAACCTCAAAATATATTAAAAATTATTTTCCCAAGAAAATTATTATTGTGGAAGGTTACGGTAACAACGATTCAAATTTTAATAGGTTAGCCCCGATATTCAAAATTATTGGTTTTTAAAAAATGTTTTCCAAAAATTATTTTCTCGTTGACTAGCAACTGAGTCAGGATTGTTCCACTTACTTAATCCTAACTTATCTTTTTTTATCAAGCCTAATTGGCAGTGACTCTAATCTTATAAAAAAAAAACTACATTTTCCTTAACTCTTAGTCGATAGCTAATATTAAAGTTAAGGTTTGATACTAATTGGATTAAGAAAAGTAAAACAAAAATTAGGTTCAATAGGGTCGCAACTCCACTAGGACCATCAAGTGGGCTAGTTACCTAGACATTTGGAAATTAGAATTTACTATTCAAAAATACCTCTGATCAGTGAGTACGTCTTCCATGCTAATCTGCTACACGAAATATATGTTGTTATTTTGAACTAAACGGCTAGCTTTTTTTCCTTCTTGAATATATTTCTTGGTCTTATCCCTTTTTTTTCTATTGAAAACAAAAAAATCCCAAAAAAATAAGGAACTTTTGAACGTTTGAAATATTTAAAACAAAAGCTATTATCTCATAATGTTATCTCGAAAACATTGTTATCTACTGATTGTTGTAATTCGATATTTTCTCTTTCTACTTGCAAAATAATCTTCTAATCGTCAGCTTGAAATTTGAAAATTTGTTGAATTGGATGAGCTTGAATTTTCCCAAATATATCTTCAATCCTTCTTTGAACTCAATTCCATATAATTGAATGAATTTGCCCAAGTCCTTAAACAAAATTCTTCTTGATATTTTATGCAAAATCCGATATATAACATTAAAATAGAATCCTTTAAATTTTCGAAAAATATATGATCTTTAGTTGAGATAATGTGATCTATCCTTATCATAAACAAACAACACTATAATTTAAAGATATCACCTCTGGAAAATTCTGTAGCATAGTTCTCATATTTGAATTTGAAAAGAGAAAATCTTAGAAGATATATCTATCTCCTCATCTAATTTTGAATTTAAGCTCAAATAATTTGCAAAATTATCTCTTTTCTTATCTAAGATGATACTTATAATTCAAAATATCTTCAAGAATCTTGCAATACATATCTTATCGAAACTGAGATATTTAAAGATATATCCTTATCCAATTTGATAAGTCGATAGGATAAAGAAATTTGATCCTTTCCTTAATCTTTTGAATTTTGAACTTCAATGTGATTCGTTCACACATTTCTTTCGAAAATAAAACTATAACTCCTCTTCTAGAAAAAAAAAATTGTGATAAACTGAAAACTTTGAGAACTTTTCTGTCTCTTCATATTAGTTATAGAAGAACTTACTAAATAAATCTCTAAATAACCACTCTATTCATTGCTTCATAATTAAGAACTCAAAACTTTGAAGAATTGCTCAAACAAATGTAAATCCTCCTTAAAATCCCCATGGACTTAAACTAACTCAAGTGAAACGGAATTAAGCATATTTCCCCAATACACTCAATGAAGGTAAAGCTAGGTCTTCTTTTGTTATCTATCCAACTTAAGTAAAATAATTCTAAATTTATCATTAAACTAAGGCTTCAAACTTCTAGTCTTATTACTTTTTGACCAACCTTCTAAATGCATTCTAAGTCTATTGAAACCTTCAATGTAGTTCATGCACTTCAACTTTTTCCATTGTGATTTCTTGCAGAATGCATTAATGTTATATTACAACATACCTGCACACTTAATGCACTTATTAACAATAACTTTGCACATATTTTGTTATCATCAAAACCAAATTAGGAGACTTAACATGTACTATATTATTTTTCTTTTGTAATCTTTTTTAAATTATAAATAATTGTACTAACTCTTTTACCTAGTTGATTTAGGATATTTCAAGGTTCATTTTCTTAAGGGTTTTTAATTGCACCATTAATGTATTATAAATAAAGTCAAACCTAGGTCATCTTAAGACCTCAAGAGGAGGAGTCATTATGTAGGTTATAGGTATAGCAAGGCAACCACTGCTTGGGCTAATTAAGATGCTCCACTTAATGCTTTAATGTGGCCGACAAACTATTTCTGTGAGAATATGTGATGCTACAGAACTTAATGACCTTAGAACCTACTTTATTGCATTCGCAATGTAAACTAATGAATAAATTTTATTGTGGCACACTGCTAACGAAGGTTGCTACTATATTAGAGTTCCCCTATATCATAAAAGTCTTCTAATCTATTTTCCCTGTAATATTTGTGAGATCTGTACTTGTACAACTAGTTTCAGTAATCGATTTAGGGTGTTCGAGAAGATAACCCAAATAGGCCAAAAATATACGAGGGGTTTCATGATATTAGTCGAAGAGTTTCTGTAGGTTTGAAATTTAAAAATATAATAAAACATTAAAAATATAGCTAAAATAGTAAAAATTTACTATATTATTATATAATTAATAATGACGCATGATGTAAGTTTCAAAAATTAATGAACACTTAAAGGTAAATTATAGGATTAATATAATTAATATTATACATAAATTAATACATAAAAGGCATGTATATACATTAGGTATGATTAATATGTCAATATATATACCCGTAATTACTAAAAACACCTAAAAATGTGTAAATAATACTAAATAAATAAAGAAAATATAAGGAAAATTAATAAAAACTCTAGATCATGTGGGAATCATCTTGTCGCATGTCAAGCTTAGGGGATTAGTTAGGAATCACTTGGAAATAGGGTTAACCATGTGTTAACATCAAGGAAAATGCGGAAAATACTTGTTTTAAGAGGGCAAAAATTCCAAAGTTACACCAAATCACTTTGTAAAATAGTAGGGTTTTTCCTGCTGAAAGATTAGCTACATAGGTGACTTAGGAAAATTCTATGAAAGAAAAATAAAGAGAGAAAAGTAGGGG